>OV651816.1:73592646-74138732 GCA_927349885.1 Psylliodes chrysocephalus
TCATTCCTCTACTAAATAAAACTAAAATTATTTTATTTGTGCTTATTTAAAAAAATGTGTTTATTTAAGAACTGTGACATTAATAAATTGAAAGTATGTGTGTCAAAAGTATTTTTATAGTTGTTGTTTATTTAACTATAATAAAGTTTTACGAAATATTTCTAAGCAAATGAGAGGGTATCCGTGATCTATTCTCCAAAAAAATTAAATGCATTTATGAGCTTATACTTATTATTTATTTGCCAAGTGAAATTTGGGTCCCTTGGGGCTTTATATATGGCAGTTTGGATTGATATATTTGGGCTGAATGTGGTATATGGATAACATGACCATATGTCTCGCCTTGGATGGAACAGTCCCGCTTTCGAGCTATGTTTATTTTTATTTAATGGGAAGACCCTATTACATATGAAACATATATAAATTTAAAAACCTTTAAAATATAGGTACTGTATAAAAAAATATAAAGTACAAATAATTTGTTTTATATTTTGTTTCAGTGACTAAGACCATTTTATGGTCTATTTTGTACCCAACTGTAAATACTATGAAGTAAGAAGTAAGCAAAAAATTTGTAAATTTTTTGTTTTCTACAAAACCCAATAAAAAAATTTGATTATTCTGATAAGGTAACTACTTGACATCATTATGGAAATGGAAACGTACTTTAATGTTTGAATCGGAAAAATGGATCAATCAGTTAATTTAATATACACTCATAATGAGAAACTTTACCTAAGCGAAATGGTATGTACATTTAAAAAGTTTATATAAAGGTATGTTTGCTGTAATTATCAATCGTGTTACCCTCTAGCCTGGATTGTGTGTTTCATATAAAACTGAAATCTTTTATTTAAATGATATTTTTTTATTGCTTTGTTAAGTGTTCAGGCCAAAAAACATTCAAAAACTTAATAGAAGAGAATAACATAACCTCAAATTTTTTGATCACGCTTGATCGCTTCGAATAGGTAAATAAATTGATAAAAATTAGTTGCATCGTGTGTTCTATATATAAATAAACAAATTTTACTATATTTTTAGTTTTTAGGACCTACAAGTGATGTTAGAACACAGGTTATTCCAAATAATAATTTCCAGAGTAAATTTATTAATATGGTTAATACTAATGGCGAATTGAAACTAAAATATAGTGTTACCAGAATTACATACACACTTTTTATGAAAAAAATTCTGTAAGGCAAGAAAATGACCTGAAAGAACTAGAAAATTAGCTAAAGGGGGACAAAAACTACAAAATGGTGGTAAGTAAATAACAAAAATATATTTAAAATATGTTATATTTGGAAGAATGGGGGTATTTTCTATTTCTGACTGTAATTTTTTAGGTATAAGAATTAAAATTTTGTTAATATAAATTAGGCAATAATATCAAAAATATGTATATATTTTAAAGTTTTAATTTTTTCCAGTTTCCGAGAAAACAAAATCAAAGGGCTTTAAATTTTGAAATAATGAAAATAAATGCATTCCTGAACAGCACTATTCTTAATATATCCCCAAATTTAAGCTTTCTATGACTTATTATTGATTTTTTTAAAATCGCCAAAATTAGTGACTAAAGCGCCTCGTTAAGTGCTATCTTCTGGTGCAAATCGTTGCAAAAACGAATGATGACTGATAGTGTACGATAGTTACATCCGGCTAAGCCGACTGTCCCCTTTTTAGTCTATTTGTCCAGTCCTTTTACTATGCCTGATGATGGTCATTGACCGAAACTAGTCGCTTTCCCTGTTTTCAAAATAATAAAAAAAAATTTGTGGTTAAGACTTAAAGTTTTTCCTTTCCTTTACGGATGCACCACATTTGAGATATGGATAATCTTTTTATTCCTAATTCAGTTTATATTATTACTTGAGTCTTGATTGACTCATTTCGTCGAACAGAAACAACTCAATCTTTGAGGTTAAAAATCGAATTAAAATAGTAACTTCCAAAAAATACAATAATACAAAGCACCATTAATTAACCATATGCTTTTTTGTTATGGTATTCTCATATTAAACTAAATTCTGTATTAAAATATCTAAGGCTTTGCGGTCAGTGTCAATTTTATTGGTCACGTAGAATACGGGTATTATTGAACACTTTGTATTAGGAGCATTATAATTTAAATTATAATTCGAATTGCCCGCCAAATGAACCTAAGTTGCCATTTAGGATGTTATATACACTAATTAACTGATATATTAGCACGGAGCGTAACTTAATGCAGTATTTGGATCATCTGTGTGTTCACGTCAGTTTATTTGACAATTATTAGTGAAGCAGCAGTGCACTCAAGTCTGGAATAATGCATTATTATCTTTTTTTTACAAATTAAGGTGTGAAAGTGTTATAAATTCTTGAGAGACAGTCTGACGATAAAAGGTTTGGTATAAGCGTCCCTAAATGGGGCGAAGCTTTTAAAGATGGCCGAGATTATATGAAACAACATAAAATGCCGCATTAGTATAACATCAGTTTTTAGTTTTTTTAATCTGTCGTGTCATGAAAATGAAAATTCTCAAAGATATAGCTGAGGTTTGAATTTTTCTTTCTTCAATTTCTTAATCAATAAGTTGGCACTGTCGGTATATTTCTTAATAATATTTTTTCATTAAATACTACTATGTACAGTATGTACACTTTATATATTTTTGTTACTTTGATAAGTTTCAGAAAATATTTTTATGCTATTGTTTTAATAATAAATAATAATAAATTTAAAGCAAACAAACATGTCTTTTGAATTTTACGTCTGAGTGGATTTAAGAAAATATACATTCTTGTAGTTTTTCTACATGGTAAATAAGAATAAATAAATATTTATTTATATGACATTTAAAACAAATCATTATTTGTTTAATTTTTTCAGTTTGTGATTAGGACAAAGATATATTTGTTTGATTTTGATTGGTAGTTAACTATTATGGAATATTTATTTATTTATCTCAAATTAGTTAAGGATACTCATGGCACACAAATATACATAGAAAATAAATATTTATTTAAAAACAATATTTTTTTTTATACAAATAATTTTATCAATGTGGCATTATGAAGTTAAAAAAATTTTAATTTAAACAATGGATTTGATTGAAACAATGAAATATTTTTCTTCTAAATATTAAACACTCGGTTGTAGGAAAACTTATTACTATTATTATTATTATTATTATTATTACACTATGGTAACAACGCTATAAAATATCTATATCTATATATATAATTCACAAAGACTCCGCCGACGTTCAGCTTAGAAAACACAGTTGTCAAACTACAAAAATAAAGTGGTGCGATCAATTATATTACAGCTAAACGACTGTGTACGTTAAACGCATAGTACCCTTCGATAAAATATGCTGGAACCGAGTATCAAATAAATATTTTATGCCTGGCAACGCTGTACAATGAGAATCTGTCGGCTCAATCAATTATAACACCTTAATTTTAGCGTCTCCTATTGGTCGAATCGAGCCTTTCTCAAATTTCTATTTGCTGTAGCCCAAGATAACCTGTAAGAAAAGCTGGCCAACATGGACTAGGATATCCAATAGTAATTCTGTGATTTTGTTCAACTCATATTCTAATTGGTTATTTTGCACGCTTCTTTGCGTTATCGTCATGTTGACTGAGCAGAGATGGACAATATTTGTTTATCCAGTGTTGTATTCACATTACTGTTTGGATTTTTGGTTTATAATAGAATGACTTTTTGGAGTCCCTTTGAAAGTGATGAAAATAATGTAATCTCTGAAGGCATGTACATAATTATAATTTTGATTGACTATTTTTAAATAAATAGGATTAGTTACACCTCAAAAAAACTAAATTAATATTTAAATACTCACATAAATTGTAAAATTTAAACAGTTCAAAGTGGGCTTTGGCAGTTTAAATTATTGTTTACCTATACAGGGTGCTTCGCAAAGAAAAGGTTATATTTTACCTGCAAATTTTGTAGTGGATAATGTTAATATTTGGCTTAAAACTGGGGGTCAAATATTAATAAAAATATACTGAGAAAATGTAAAAAATATAAAATCTGTACGAGAATACTTTATTAAAAAAGTGACAAGCTGAATAAATTTATATTAATTAATACCTAGTAAATTAATTAAGATTACCTATTCAACGTTTATGGTACAATTAAATGAAACAAACAATTGACATTCCTAATAAATTTTAGTAATATATTTTTAAAATTTTTGTTGATCCTGTAAACACAGGGCAAATGCCAAACAAATTGAATATTTTCGTGTTATTATTTAAAATATTGTTATTTAGATTTTTATTAATGCATTCACCCCAAACAACGCGCTCTTACCCCAAGTGACCTTACATAATTCTATGCAGAACCCATCAAAGTTTCTTCTGAGAGTAAAGAAGAATGGAAGGAAGAAGACGAGGAGGACGAGGGGGACGATATTAACCAAAAGTTTGGTATGTAGATGTCACCCTTAACTCAAAAAATTATTCGAAATATGTACCACCAATTAAAATTGGAAAATAATAGATCTAATTACGGTGTCATAGGAAGAATACACATTTGACAAAAATTTCAAAACCTTCGATTAGAAAAGTTATTACGAGCCAAGAAACGAGCGGTCTAGATCACTACATGATGGAGAATATTAGAAGAAAGGTTTGTAATTTTTATTTTATTAATATCGTGCCGTATTTACAAAAGAAAAAAAATTAAATAAAGTTGTTTCCCGGTTTCCCTTACAAATCTGACAAAACCACTAGAAAAGTGCTCTATTCTTTGAATTTTAGATATACTACCTTAAATAGAAGATAGTATATTAGGGAATCTTAAAGAATTATAATTTTATGTAATGAATACGTCACTAGAGTAGATGAAGCTCGACAAGATAGATTCATACTGTATATTGATGAGACTTGGTACAACACTTAAGATATTGTCAGAAAAGGATGGAGTGATCAATCTTCTAAATGTTCTGTGAATGCTCCTCCAAATAGAGGAAAACGTATTATAATATTACATTTCGGTAATGAAAACAGTTGTATGTCGAATGATTTGTTATTATCAGCAAAGGATATTTTGAGTTGTTTAGCAGATTATCACCAATATTATGACATCTACCTGGTTTGGTGAACAATTATTTCCTAATTTGCTACCAAATGCTGTTATATTAATGGATAATTCTTCTCACCACTCTCATTAAACTAGTGAAATTCCAAAAGCGAAAGCTCGAAAAGAGGTAGTTTCCGCGTTTTTGGACAAAATGGGTGTATCATATCCACCTACAGTTTTTTTTGTTTTTATTTAAAATTAAAGTGTCTCGACTGTCAGGGTCATTGACACAGGTACAAAATAATATATTATTATTATATAAAAATAAAACAATTGAATATTTATAACTTATGAAGGATATTAATGTCTTTTAGGAATTTAATAATATTAATTATTTTGTCTTGAGAACTAAGAACTTCTTTTAGATTTGGTGGTAGGTTGTAGATTCTCCTGTGGTTCGCAAAGTCTGGGCAGTCTATGATGATGTGCTGGACGGTTAGGGGAAGCATGCAGCTCTGACACATCGGTGGATCTTCGGTAGCCATTAAGTAACCGTGTGTTAGTCGAGTATGACCGATTCGAAGTCTTCGTATGGTTATTTTGTTCTTTCTTGAAAGATAAGGCATTTTAAACGGTTCGATGTTTGGTTGGATATCACGTAGTTTAGATGTTATTGTATTCCAGTGGGTTTGCCATGTCCTCCTAATATTATTTTTGAAAAGGTTTTGGATGTCTTTATGTAGCTGAATGTTTTCCACTGCTAAATTTAATAAAGAAGCCTCCTTAGTTGCACGGTCGGCTGCCTCGTTGCCTGGTATACCCACATGTGATGGTATCCAAATCACTGTTAGGGATACTCCTTGCGCAATGAGAAGACGACATGATTCATGTATTATTTGGACCACTGAATTTTGTGAGGAACGATTTTTTATTGACATGATTGATGCAAGTGAGTCTGTGCAAATGGCTACTCTTCTCGTGTTTATTTTAACAGATTTTACAACTTGGTAAATACCGAACAGATCGCCAGTGTGAACACTGGCAAAATGTGGGAGAAGATTTTTAGAGATGATATCAAGGCCAGAGATCACAGATTATCCGACATAGTATTTTATATTAGAAGCATCTGTGTATAGGATGGTGTCAAATTGGGAAACATTTATTAATTCTAGGAAAGCTTGTTTTTGAAAGTTACTTGGAGTTTCGTTTTTAGGGTCATGAGAGTCAGGAGATATAGGAATTGGAGTTATTCGAGATAAATCGATATCAGCGAGAAGTGGAGCAAGGATTTGTGGTAATGTTTGAACATTATTAGTGGAAACATGGACGTTCGAATATACCGCGTTAATTAAGGAATATGCTTGGTTTTTGGGATTTGCTGAAACCCTTGCACAGTAGGTAAGAAGGAGCTGTTGTCGCCTAAGCCAGAGAGGTGGTTCTTTAGCTTCACAGCATAAACTTTCAGAGGGGCTGGATCTAAGAGCTCCAAGGCATATTCTTAATGCAGAATTTTAAACAGAATTCAGTATTTTTAGAGCAGATTTAGTTGCCGACATATAGATGAAGTTTCCGTAATCTATCTTGGATCTAATTAGTGCTCTGTACACCTTGAGTAAAACTTCTTTTTCTGCTCCCCATTGATGGTGAGATAACGATTTCAGAATATTAAGTCTATTTAGGCAGTTGTTTTTCAATTCGCAGAGGTGTTTCTTCCAGTTAAGTTTGCTGTCAAAAATTAGTCCTAAGATCTTGTGATGGTCGACTATTGCTAAAGGGTTACCGTTTATGGAAATATTAGGATTTAATGTGCAGGATGATCGTCTGCTGAACTTTAATACTTTTGATTTTGTAGGGGAGAAGTAGAGGCCTGTTTTTGTAGACCACAAACTGAGCTGATTTACAGCTTCTTGGATTAGTGTAGAGGTAGATGTTACATTTTTACCAGAACAGTAGAAAATAAGGTCATCTGCATATAGAGAAGGTTTGACCGGAGGGCCAATGGAGTTGCATCT
Source organism: Psylliodes chrysocephalus (assembly GCA_927349885.1). NCBI lineage: Eukaryota > Metazoa > Arthropoda > Insecta > Coleoptera > Chrysomelidae > Psylliodes > Psylliodes chrysocephalus. The sequence continues at coordinate 73,599,700 of OV651816.1, forward strand.
GTCGTTAATAGCAAGAATGAAAAGAGTCGGGCTTAAAACCGAGTCTTGCGGTACACCATTTTCTTGAGAGAAGGTAGAAGATGTTTTTCCATTAGCAGTAATTTTGAACACGCGGTTAGTAAATAAAACTGAATAACGTTACACTTTTAAGTTTTTCGAGAATTGTAGGTATCAGAAGAGTGTCAAAGGCATTCTCGATATCAAAGATAGCTGCTACGACATCCTGTTTTTTTGAGAAAGCACTAAATGCAGCAGACTGTAGTATTGATAGATTATCTAAGGTACTGCGCTGGGGTCTGAAACCAGATTGGGCAGGTGTCAGGATTAGATATTTCTCCAGGTACCAAAGAAGTCTTCTGTTTATCATTTTTTCTACTAGTTTGCACATCGTGCAGGTCAAAGAAATAGGTTTATATGAGTTTGGATCATCGGGTGGTTTTTCCTGTTTTTTAATTGGAAGTATTACAGCTTCTCGCCAGAACTTAGGAAAAGATTTCTTGCTCCACATCTTATTGTATAATTGTAGAATTTTGGTGAGTCCTGAGGATGGCAAATTCTTAAGAAAAACAAATGGAATATTGTCGGGTCCGGCAGCTGAATTTTTGCATGTGGAGAAAGCATCAAGAAGTTCGTGTAAATTAAAAGGGATATTTAAAGATTTGGAGTCTGCATCAGAAGTCGGAAGGGCAGATGTAACTAAGCTAATTGAGGTAGAAGGTATGTTTCCTTGTTTGTTTTTGCATTTTTTGTGGAAATATTCAGCAATTATGTTAACTATTGCTTGGCTGTCAGTTGCTACATTACCATTACATAGTAATCCTGGAATGTTCATTTCAGATCTATTTCCCTGCATGCGTCTGATTTTGTTCCATACTTCACTAGGAGGGGTACCAGATGCAATTGAGGACACATAGTTATTCCACGATTCTTTTTTGCACTGCTTTAGAATACGTTTCGCACTGGCTTTAAGTTTTTTAAAGTTGATGAGCTTTTCTTGAGTTTTAGCTCTACGGTATCTGTTTAATGCTGTTTTGCATTCCACCAAGGAACTGATTTTTGGTTACTAGAGATTGCAGATTTTCCTATGAATATTTCAGCAGCAACAGCAGCAGTCAAACAGTTATTGAAATCAGAAACAGTTTCATCAACATTTTCGGAAAGTTGGTATTGAGTTATATGGTTGTCAATGTGTGATCTGAATCCCTCCCAATTGGCACCAGCAATATTCCATTTAATTATGTTATCCATGTTCGTAGGGGTTTTTCTTGAGATGGAGGAAATAATATTAGGAAAGTGGTTGCTGTCGTAGAGGCACTCTGATGTCTCCTAGAAAAGGAAGGAGGTAGTTTTAGGATCACACAGACTTAGATCAATTGATGAGAAATTCCCAGTAGATATATTAAAATGAGTGGCGGAACCGGTGTTAAGAAGACATACACTAGTGCTGTTTAAAACGTTTGCAACAGTTTTTCTTCTGCCAAAAGTCTTTTCGGAACCCCACATAGTATTATGAGCATTAAAATTGCCGACTAGTATAAAAGGGGAAGGCAACTGATTTATAAGATCGGTTAGTTCAGTTTCAGATAATGAATAAGTAGGAGGAATATAGATATTGCAAATAGTGACTTTTTCTGGAAGCCAAACTTTAACAGCTACTGCTTCGATATTAGTGTTTAGAGGTAAGTATTTGGAGTACAGATTATTATAAATAAATATGGAAGTTCCCCACTTGCAATTAAAGTTCTGATGAAATGATAACCTTCGAATCCTTTGAGTTTACGTTTGTGGGATTCCTTAAAATTGGTTTTTTTTGTAGACAAAAAATATCCACATCAGTTTTAGAAATTAACCGTTGGATTCTTTCCAGACGCGGATAGAATCCATCGCAATTCCACTGGATTAGTTTGAAGATGAAAAATATAGGTTTTTTTTTGTAGAGATAACTAATGGGTTAATAGAAATACTTTTGATAAGCTGGCAATGCTTCCAGTTTCCATTTCCTCTTCCTTCAATCTATGTTTGATTTTTTTTGTAAATCTTGAGAATCTGTTTTTTAGTGACCGATCTTGTATTTCAGGATATATTAGGTGCATGTCTTTGAATAGAGATCTAACATTTGAGGTAAATCGCAAAGCTTCAGAATAGGGGTCACTACATCCAAAGGTGTTCTCTATGTAAGCAATAAAGTTATGCATAGGTAGGGAGAGATCGTTGGGGTTTTTCTGATAATATTCTTGTATTGCGGCCTTGGTGGCATCAGAAAGTTTAGCATCTTTTGAAGATTCTTTTTAGCCTTCTTAAGTGTGGGTTTCGTAACAGATTTTTGGGATATTTTTTGGGAGGGGAGTTTGTGGTGGGAGCATTGAATGGGGTTCTGCGTGGAGAGAAGATCAACTCCAGGGGTTTTAGGAGGGCTATTTTGGTCACTGGAGCTAGGATGAATTCTCTTTTGGCCAGTGCGGAGACTATCATTCAAATTTTGCAGAGCCTCTGAGGAAGAGCTAAAATCTGTAGGAGAGGAAGTACTTTGTTCCGCAGAAGTACTGGCATGTGCGGTAATTTCAAATTCCATAGGAGTATCAACATGGGCGCTAATTTCAGATTCCACAGGATTAACAACATGAGGGGTAGTTTCAGGTGTTGAGTTAGCAATGTGATTAGCCTGCTTACAAATAAAACATTGCATTTTATCAGTAGAGATGATTATTCTATAATTATTGCCTTCATGAGGGATAATAACAGAAGTTTGGATATCAATATTTTCTACTGTTGGAGTAATATACGCCTGACGTCTAAAGCTTAAAATATGATTGTACTCTTCATCCGGGATTCCAGCTCTTAAAAGAGAAACTGGAGACGCTAATTTCAAGTTTAAATCCCTGATTGCGCTTTCTATGAGCTCGTTTGGAATAGATGGGCAGACATTAGATATTATAATTCGTTTGGATGGAGTGACAAGTCTGCGAATTAACAGTTTATTTTCTTGTATTGAGATAATGGGATAGTCTGTTATCAAATTGTCAACTATATGAGTCTTGGAGAGGTAAATGCAGATTCTGTTATTTGATATTCTTGAAGCATGTGTAATATTTTTTGGGCCAACAATATTGCCTATTGATTTAACATAGTCAAATAATTTAAGATTTTCTACAACATCAAGCAGAATTGCCTGTTCCCTCTTAGGGTACGATGGCTTAGGAGATGTTTTTGCTGCAGAAACGTAAGATTTATTTTGGAGTGCATAGATACTGGGTTCCTGAGTATTATTCGTAGTAGACATGGTATTTTTAATAGTAGTACAGTTTAAAAAAGATTTTCTTGCAATATTGAAAGGCTTAAATCTTAAACCTAGTCATGTCGTAGATAAGATGGCTACGGCATTCGTTCAGACCGTAATAGATTTACCACCGTATTATCCTACATTAAATGCCATAGAATTAATTTGGAGTAATATCAAAATGGAGGTAAAAAAAATTAATCCATCGTTGTCTGAAACCGTTTTAGATGTTATCAGAGAAGTTGGAGAAGTTTGTTCATCTCAAGAATTATGCTCCAATTGCGTTCTCCGTCTTAACAAAATTGAAAATAATCATCGAATATTTCCGGCTCATTCTTGCATTATAAACCTGAATGACATGTCAAGTGAAGATGATAGTTTTGATATAACCATATATCTGTTGGTTCACGTTATTCTGGAAAGGAACATAGTTTTGTTCCTACTTTCTTTTTCTAGGAATCTAACCTTGACGTGTTGAGAAGGCTTGGATGTTTCAATCACTTTAAAAATTAAAGCCAGACTAATATATTCCACAGTAATTTAATTTTTTTATAATAAGAGGATACTAATAATAGTTTTTCAAGCATTCATTGACTTTTAATATTCAATGTAATAATTAAATACTTCAAGTAAATAAAATATTATAGTTTCAAGGCGATTTTTATTACAAGTCGTGAATATTTATTTAAATCAATTTCGTAAGTGTTGCCTTCAAAACTATATTTAGTGATATTTATTAAATAATCGAAGAAGAAAATTATTCGAATAATGTGATAATATTTAAATACGTATAACATTTTCTCTTTTAAGCGTAACATACAGCTAATAGTCCGTCCCTGGGTCGCCGTTAAACGTGTTTTTATACGACATCCTTTGTTTTGCCAAAAAAGAAAGAATATTTACCTCCAACTATACGTACAACTTTACCAATAAATGTTCTATTCATTTCAATGTTATATGGTTTTCTGTGAACATTTAATATCTTTTCTTTTGGTACTTATACTGTACAACTAATCTCAATAAATTATTATTTTCCTTTTTTGCTTCATAAAAGAGTTCGGCGTATAACCGAAATTCAACAGAATACGTTTTTAAATTCCGAAACGACCTAATTTCGTAATAATGAACGCGTTACCTGAAGTTGAATTTTGCGAAAAAGGACATTTTCAATTTAACTTACGAAATTGAATTTGCAGAGGCGGCGGCTGCGAAAAAAAGAAAGACTCTTGAACGCGAAACCCATTAACGATTCAAACTTCTAATTATTATAATTAATTAAATCGCCAAATAATGCGCTCTCCTCGAACTGGATCCGTTCGAGTATTAATTAAAGACTACAATGGAACAATTTATTCGAAAGCCAACGCTGAAGTAGTTAGAAGTTTCCAATTTCGTTGGGATAATGAATTTTTATCCAGAATGAGGCAATTGGTCACTGTCAATGCCCCAAAGATACATTTACATTAACAATGTCTATAGAAGTGAGTTAATAGCCTCGCAGAATTGGTCCGGGGAGGGTGGCGAGGACTGGACGCCATCGCCGTAGCTCGCAATCCTCACCATTTCCTCGCCGCTAATATTCGAACAATACTCTAGACACCAACGCTTATTATACTAATTAAACTTAATTTACCTAATTGGTTTCGTTTTTATACTTCGTCCGTTTTTGTTCTCGCTTTATTTCTTTCCGTTTTTTTTTATTGTAAAATATGTCTTGTTCGAGCGAACTTCAATTAATAGTTTATTTAAAATTATTTAACTAAATTATATCCAACGTATTTTTTTTTGTTATTATAATAGAAATATAATTCTTATGTCACATGACGTTACACTGAGAGAAAAAAGTAGTTTATATTTAAAATATCGTGTTAGGAAGAAATTCTTTAAATATTAACTGAGAAAATTTAATAATACCATATTATTATAATTATTAATAAATGTCTCATAAATAAGAGGTTTTCTTTAACAAAACATTTGTTATAGTAATATATAGTATATACTAACAAATCTTTTGATTGACAATACACGTATATTTAAGAATAACTATTATGTTTATCCAGTGGCGGCTCGTGGTAATTTTTCCAAGTTCGGTTCAAAACTTTGTACAAGAGCCAATATCGCTGTTCTTTTTTATTATTTGAGTTTGTAATAAGTGTAGTTATTATTATCAACATCATACTATTTTCAAGCACTACAACTAATAATAAATGAATATTTTAGTTAGTGTAATATTTGGTTTGTTTTTAATACGTTGAAAACCACCTTTAAACATTATTAGTTAGTATACTGACTTATCTTCATAATTTGATATTTTTTTTAAAATATATATCAGGTTATGTAAAAAGCTTGACATTAATTTTTGTGTAAAAAATATTATATATGAAATTTTGCCTACTATTTTTCAGTTTTATTGTAATTTTAATCATTTTCACAATTTGTCACAGATATCAAATAAAAATATATTTTTTAAATACCTTTTTTTTACAGATGCAAACTAGAATAAAGATATATAATGTCTGGCATTCTAAATGATACTCTTCGCAGTTTAACAGACTCCCTTAACCCCCATTTTTAACCAGATTTCATGTTCATATCGCTTTTCATTTTCGATTCTTTTTTTTTTAATTTGAACCCCCCCTTAAGTCCTTCATATTTAATCAGATTTTTTTATAATTAAAGGGCTTCTTCTCCTTTTAGATCTTGATGTTTGCTAAAAATTTCAAGTTGATATTTTTCGTTTTTCAGTTAGGATTTTTTTTTTTTATATTTTAACCCCCCTTAACTCCCCAATATATTCCTATTTTTTTTCAGTATCAATAGGCTGTATCTTCTTATAAAGCTTTATTTTTACTAAAAATTTCATGTTGATATCGCTTTTCGTTTTTGATTTAGAATTTTTTTTTTACCTTTAACCCATCTTAACCCCCGATTTTTTTATCAGATTTGTTAAAAATCAATAGGCTTTGTCCCCTTATAGAGCTTTATTTTTGCTCAAAATTTTCAAGTTTATATCATTTTTCGTTTTTGACTTATCGTGCAGACAAAAATGTGACATCGGACAGACGGACAAAGTAAACCTATAATACCCTTTACAGAATACTGTATGAAGAGTAGAAAAAAATGTATAAGGTAAAATAAACAGTTTAAAGAGATCAAAATCAAGATTTATGTTTGACACTTATTGCTCTTTTCGAGACATACTTTATTAACAACTGTAAACTAATTTACCAATAACCTTATTTTTATTTAATACCTGCAGTGGTCCAAATTACCATAAATCTAATATTTTTAAAAATACTAAATTATACAAAAAAGGCAATAAAAAATGTCATTAAAATAAAAGTTTTCAGATTTGTATGCAACACACAATCTAGGCTAGAGGGTAACATGATTGATAATTATAGGCAAACATAACTTTATATAAACTATTTAAATGTACATACCACTTCTTAGGTAAAATTTATCGTTATAAGTATATTAAATTAACTGGTTGATCCATTTTTCCGATTCAGACTTTTAAAGTAAAAAACCATTTGTCTCTTTATCTTTATCAAAATTTTATTGTATATTTCAATTTCCATAATGATGTCAAGTAGTTACCTTATCAGAATAATCAAATTTTTCCTTTCAGCGGGTTTTGTGAGAAACAAAAAATTTACAAACTTTTTGCTTACTTCTTACTTCATAGTATTTGAAGTTGGATACAAAATAGACCATTTTGAAATAGTCTTAGCATGGTCTTAGACACTGAAACAAAATATAAAACAAATTAAATTCGTAAAACTTCATTATAGTTAAATAAAACAACAAACTTTAAAAATACTTTTATTTACCTTGCCTTAAAGAAGTTTTTTGGAAACAATCGTTGAATTGACACACATACTTTTAATTTATTAATGTCACAGTTCCTAAGTAAACACTTTTTTAAATGAGCACAAATAAATATTCTTATTTTATTTAAAGCCTTTCATAGTAGAGGAATGACGGAAGACGGAATGACAGTTTGATTTGGTACAGTGTTGCCAGAATATATTTTTGTTATGTACCAGATTTGTCTAAAAAATGTACCAGATTCCTTAAATGTATCAAATTTTTCGAATTCTATTTATAGTGACATCTAAATTATTGAAGAGGAAAAAGGGGAGTCTTTATTGATAATGAACCCAAACAAGGAACACAATATATATATTTTACACGCAGAATGTACTACATCTAGTGCAATTGTGAATTGTACTAGACTGACAACACTGATTTGGCAACCTTGTTTGTGAGCGGCGCGCCAGTGTTCTTTTGCAGTTTGAAGGATCTGTTGGCGTGTTATCTTCTCTTTTTAGATATATGCATTCGCCAAATCGTGTCACTCGTGTTAGATTCACTCATCATAATGCGGCACAGACACAGTATATTCTGCCACAGAGACGCGATCAGCCAGAGGGCAATGATGTAATAAAAAATATAGATTAATACGTTTGAAAATAAAAATATTATAATTAAATTTATATTTTTATGTTATTTATGTAATTTTAAAATAATGTGTTTTTATGAAATTTAACTGGGTGTTCTCTGCACAAATGAACCAATGGAGAAACCACCCCCTGGTTTTAATGTTATCTTAATTTAATTTTTATTTTTCATATGTTTCTTCTAGTATTCCCTCTTCCTGATCCTAAAACATGTCTTCTGTTTCTCTTTAATTTGTGTCCTAATTTTCATTAAGTTTTTCCTTCTTACTTCTTCAGTTTATTTTCTTTATTGATACTTATTTCCTTTTTACAAGTTTAAAAAGGTAAGGGTAAGAAAATATTTTCGACAGTACTGGGATCCCAAATTAATGAAAAAGCGTCCTGCCATTATGAACTCCACAAAAACTGTTTACTGAAGGATATCCTTATTTTAATCAGTAAAGCAGTTTTTCACGCTTTGTGTTTTTTCTCTGTGTTAAGTTTAAAAAATTTACATCATTTCGTTTTTCCACTTTAAATCATGGCATTACTCTTTCCGGCTTAAACGCGCTCAAAATAATGAGGAGCAATTTTTCTAGCGATTCCAAGTATAGTCTTGTATTCGTTCCATGCATAGCCGAAACAGGTCGGTCGAATGATTTAACGTCTTTATTGTACACTAGCTCTTTGTCCCCCGATTCACCAATATAGATTAACATTATTTACATCTATTTGTTAGGAATATTAGGAAGAAAATTATCAGTTTTTTAAATATTGTGATTTATTAGCCCAGTATATTTACGCTACACGTATAGGAGTGAATTTAACCTTTAAATAGACGCGCTCTAAAATATTAAACAAGTTTACCAGTAGAAAATATTTTAAAAATGTATTAACAATACGTGTTTTTTATTGTTATTTATTTTTCTCTAAAATACTTAAAAAACAAATAAAGTATCATTGTTTACTGTTTAAATAAAATATTTTAAATTTATAAAAATTATATATAATATGATAAAATAGGGATTTTCTTCCATTTAGGTTTTTTATCTTTATCTACATAGTAATCTTCCTCAGGACAATTATTGGAGTGGTTTACTTTTTCATCTTCCCCATTAAATTCTGTTTCTGAGATCAAAAATTCTTTATCCGACGTATCCGAATCTTCAGCCACTTCTGCTATAACTTTTTCCTCTAACGTATCTGTGTCCCCTCCCCTCCCTTTCTTCTTCATCTAATATCATTTGTGTTAGTGCTTGCATCTCATGTTCAGTGAGACGTTTTGGGTTCCCAGCTTTTACTTCTTCAAACTCAAAAAAAAAAAAAAATAACAATGTGCTAAATAATCAAACATTCTTCATTTTTTGGAGTTATGTATCGATAAGTTGTTCCAATGGCTTTAGGGTAACGAGATTTGTAAAATTTTAGCAGAAATATTATTTTTATTAATTGTCAAGAATTTTTAGACTTATTAGAGGGTATTTTTAGAATCGTGAACGGGATAAATTTTATAGACAATAGAAAGATATTTTTAAAAAAAGTTAGGAAGTGTAGAAGTTGAATAAAGAAATAAAAAAGCAAACATATTTGAATGAAAAGAAAAAGGTGGATACAACGTTGGAAGGAGTGTTGGGCAGAAAGAAAATGCACAGGTCAGAGTAGGTAGCAGAAAAAAAAACATGTAGGGACAGAAGTAAAGTAGAGCAGGAGACAGCTGGATAGAAAAAGAGTAAAAATGAAAAGAATATTTGAAAACGTAGCGGCTATAAAAAAAGGAGTTAGAGCAGAAAAACAAGAGGTACAAAAAGGCAGAAGGTATAACAGAAGTAAGGACCGCCGAGAGCCAGACTGAGCCCCAGGACAATCCTCTAGATCGGGCCCCGCAAAAAAAAGGTCTTCAAGCAAAAATTTCTCCTCCTCCTCTTCTACTTGAATTTCTCTAAAAAAAAGGTCTTCAAGTAAGAACTTCCTCCACCTTATGTCGAACTTCTGAAACAAACACCACCGGGCTTCCCTTATACCACTACCGGGTCCCCTTTTGAACTCTGGCCCCGGGAATTAGTCCCGGCTGCCCCCTCTAGTCGGCCATAAAAGAAGCAGGCAGGAGAATCGGACATATGAAAAAACAGGCATTGAAGGTGTAATAGAGAAGCAGGAGTTGGAAACAGAACAGTAGATAGAAAAAGAAAGGGACCAGAAGATCTGTTTAATTTAAATTCAAAATTATTATTAAGGTATTAATTTTTTTGGAATTATTGTAGGAAACCATTGAAGCCACAACTCTTAGTGCTAATAAAATATTGAAATAATTTTAACTTAAACAATTTTACGTTGTAATCACTTATCAAGATAAAACTTTCCATGACTATTTATCGCATTATTTAAGTTTATTCTATTGATATAACAATGGACTTAGTTCGTTTAAGTAGGATTTTAGCTAGATCATTGGATTTATTTATAAAAATGAATAATTTTTTGCGCTTTATAAGTTATAATACTTATCTAAGAATGTAAGCTTTTACGGCCGGCCTCAACGGAATTGTTTGTATCCGGGCTGTTATGCCGTGGTCTTTCTTGGTTAACTACCAAACGTTCTAGCTGCAACTGCAGCAGCCATCTTCAGTGGCGTGGACAAAGTAGTCTTCTCGATGTATCAACTGAAACTGAATCCTTCGTTGCTCCGTGTGTAGTATTTATATGCATGTCTACGTGCTCTTTTTTGGTGTGACTAGTATTAGACGGTTTTATTTTCGCGCGATTTAGGGATGTATGCCAGATCCTAGGAATGTTATTTTTTTCTTTTCTATTAAGTTCTTTTGATGTTTGTATATTTTTATACCCTCCAAGTGCAATCTGGTCGAGTAATGTCTTAATGTTGCTAGAAGATCGATGTTTTCGAATAGGATCTTGTGTTCTCCGTCAGATAATGTGTTTTCGGCGACTGCAGACTTTTCGGTTTGTCCTAAACGACAACTTCGTTTGTTTTCTGTTAGTCATGTACCAATGATTGATTCTCTTAATTAGTCCTATGTATACTTTTCCAAAAGTACATTGAATTCTGTAGACTCCTGTTGATCTTAAGGGAGTCTCTGTGGTCTTTCGCTGTTTTAAGATATTCCCCTATTTTTTATTGTTGGCTGGTAGACAGTGCCTATTTTCTTTTCCTTTAGGATTTTGCCAATTAGGTCACTGACACCTTCTATGTATGGTAGATAGACACTTTCGTGAGTTTATTTTTCACTAAACTTGGTTTTATTCTCCCTTGGGCGAGTAGCACGGGTTATATCTTTTTTGCTGTATCCGTTTGCTTGTAACACTATTGTCAGGTGTTTCATCTCATCGTTGATGTATATTGGTTCACATGTCCTTAAACTTCTGTTTATACTAAGGTGTTGATAATCGTGCGCTTCTGTTTTGGATGATGGTTGGATCCATATTGTAGATATCGAGCAGTGTGTGTATTCTTTCTCTATAGTCTGTGGCCTAGTTTATTGTTCTTTCGGCTGATTAAATCATCTAGGAAAGGATTTTGTCGATTTTCTTCTATTTCCAAAGTGAACTGGACTTTAGGATGAAAACTGTTCAGATTCTGGAAGTCTTTCCTTCCGTGGCTCCAGATTACAAATGCGCCTTCTACATACATCAGCTAATGCTTTGGTTGTTTTTAAGAGAATAGCTCTCTCTTCAAATTTTTCTATGTAAAAATTGGCCACAACTAAGCCAATTGGACTGCGACTCAATTTGTTTGAATTTGTTTGAATCCATTGGAAATATGATGATGTGAGCGAGTGTCACTACTTCTTCGAGTGGCACATTTATGAATAAAGAGATGATGTCAAAACTGACTAAGATGTCGTTAGGCTCTAAGTGTTTGATGAAGTGCGCAGAGTCTCGCACGTAGATTTTTGTCTTGCTCTCATGTGTTTGCAGAATTTTCGCCAGATGTTTGTCCAGGTTGTAAGTTAGTAATCCTAAGACACTTGATATTGGTCCTAGTGGTACATTATATTTGTGCATTTTTGGTGTATAGTCTTAGTAGCTTAGTAGCAAAGCTTCAGTAGTGCAGATTTTCTTCTTTGTCTTTAATGGTAGTTACGACTGTTTTATTAGTTTGGTGGTTTTTCTTAAAATCTTCTTTGTTGTTTTTTTGGACAGTTTCCTGTATGTGTCTTTATTGACCAAATCATTCAACTTGCTCCTGTAGTCCGATGTGTTTCATGACGAATGTTGTATTTCCTTTGTCGGCGGGTAGAATTATGATGTTTTTATCTTCATTAAGACTTCTTATAGCTGCCTTCTCGCCTCCTGAAATATTACTATTTGGTGGTTTGGCTTTCCGTAGAATTCTTGCCGATTCACTGCATACCTCTTCTTTGACATCACGTAGAGGTTTTTCAATTCCGGCTTCTATATTCGAAATGGTTTCTTCTGTAGGTATTGTATGTGGGGTTACGCTGAAATTTTCTCCTTTAGCTAGTTGGATAACTGTAGGGTTGATTCCATTCTACTGTGTGTTATTCTGTCGATCTTTTCCCAATCTTCCCATTCTAGTAGATGACTTAGCTTTATATGCAGTTAAATATTTGTTTTTTTATTTCTTGATCACTCTTTTCGTGTTTGAAATATTTTCTCCCTTAGTAATGCTTTTTCCATCTTGTCAAAAATTCGTTAGGCATGTGGTATTTTAATATTCCTTTTCGACCGAAAAATTTTGGTATGGTTTCTGTGTCTCGGCTACGTTGTATAAATGTAAAATAACTAAACATTTGAGCTTTCTTCTTGCTTGAAAATTCTAGTCTCCTGACTGTGTCCTTCCCATAGAGTTGATTAATGTACGAATAATGCTATTAAATTATTTTTATTAAACCATCACATGCAATAACCAGTTTTCCCTATTTTTTTTTTTAAATATAGCTATTTGCTGGACTGTAATCTATATAGAGTTCTAGAAATATCAAGTAAATAGACTAAATAGTAAATGATGCTCGCACAGACAAGAAAAAATATACATAATTCCGATAAAATGTTAAAAATGAATATTAATCTTTCCAGCAGACGTTGATTTTTTAAAGCATGTTTATTTAATGTAATTTCATATCAGCTGCAGTTGGACGAAATAATCCATAGAACAAAAACTTTAGGACACCTGCAACAGAATCAAGTCAATAAACAAAAATGTGGAAAATAAAAAGAAATCATACCAATCAGTGCTATGTTGATTTTACTCTTCGGCAAAATGAACAAAAACAAATATTAATTCGAAAGATGCTAAATTGGTAGTTCCCACCTTATCGAGTCTCAGAACCTCACGGGCAAACTCGTATTTCAATAGAAACAAAAAATTATTTGATTTTGAACAAAAGACCCCCTTTGATTAGGGTTTGCAAATTGTTTGAACAATAAAATATTTGCGGCCTTTACCATTTAAGCCTGCCCATGTAAATATGTTTAAGGCTCTTTGCCCCTAAAGCCAGCCCATATAAAAATAGTTGTGCACTTTAGCTCTTAAACCTGCTCATATAAAAATATTTGGTCTTTTTACCCTTTTTGCCTGTCCATATAAAAAATAATTGGCCCATTTAAGGTACCATTTTGAAGGCGCGATAGACGACAACAGACAGACGACCAAAAACGGTCTCTTCACGTCCAAACACATGCAATTATATAAAACACATCCGAGAGACAGAACTCGATGACAGGTAGGTCAGTCTCGGGGTATCGTTTGCTGTCTGTCTCCCTTAGTCATCGCTTGTATTTCGAGGTGGTTAGTCGATATTTTATAGAAATGGTAGTTGCATTCTTTCGATCTAGGTAGTGTTGCCAGATAATCATTTACTGAAACATTATGGGTAAAAAAAAACAAAATAACAGCAAAAAGAAACTAACGAAAAATATTATTTCTTTTAGATCAGTCTAAATCAGATAACTCAAATACGTTGTGTTTAGCATGAATGTTCTTTTTATGATGCTCTATTAATTTTTAGTTGCATTTTAAATAAAAACATAATGTTTATTTTGAGATTTTTTTATGGAGCAAACCTACAGTAGTGGCTGCTTATTACGCTGCTTTTACTTTTGCAAATTTACTAGAGAAAATATTCTTTGACCATTTGCTAAAGAATGAGGCAAACTTAATAAATTAAGAACAAAATTTGTTAAGTAGGCAAAAACAGTAGATTTCACGCATAAAACAGGAGAATAGAGACAAAAAGAAAAATATGTGACCCATAAGTCTGCCCATTTAAAAATAATTGGTCCTTTACTCCTGTGAAAAAATATTTTGTGAGATCTTTACCCCTTAAGATAGCCCAATGTGTAAAAATAATAAATATGCCCTTTACCTTTTTGATCCTAATATCCAATGTACATACGAATTCTAGAATTCTTTAAAACTCTTGCAAAAATCATTATGTATATTATTTGCGTAAGATACACATTTATTTCAACAATTATTTTTATTTATCAAGAACAAAGTTACCTACTTTAAGTCTTGTATGCGATAAATGTGGTATATCTGATCAATTAGCTGCTGCGATTGCTAGTGCAGCATTAAAAGATGTAGGACTAATTACCACAGAAGATCCGTCGAAAATAGTTGACAAAAATAAAGTGAGAGGAGAGCAAAAGAAATCTAGAAATACCGCAAGAAAGAGTTTGAAAGTGATAACAGAAGAACATGTCTGTATTTTGATGGAAAAAAGGACAAAACTTTACTGCAAGAAAAGAAAACCGGTAGATTATACAAGAAAACTCCTATTGCAGAACACATATCGCTTATCAAAAACCTGAATCTATCAATATTGGCCACGTAACTCCAGCTGCAGAGACGACAAAGTCAATTGGGAAAGCAATATTGGACTTTTTTGCTAAAAACAATTTGGAACTAGATGATTTGGTGGCTGTGGGTTGCGGTGGTACTGTTTTCAACACCTGTAATAAAAATGGTGTTATTAGGTATATTGAGAATGAATTAAAACGTCCTTTACAATTGTATATTTGCCAACTACACGCCAACGAATTGCCATTATAACATTTATTCCAACATTTAGATGGCAGCATAGTGGGACCTCGTTAATATTCTGGTGAAATCGGGTCTTTAGAAAAATGTGAACGTTTTAAAATTGTAAATTTTACTCCAATAAAATGTGAGTTGCCAAATATAACTGTAATGTCTAGAGATTTAAGTTCTGATCAATCATATTTATATGACATTTGCAATGTAATATCAAGCGGCAATTTCTCATCAAATTTAGCAGGTGCACTCTAAATGGCTCACAATGGAAAATCGTGTTCTTCGACTCTATGCTCTGTAATATCTTGAAATAAATTAGTCGATGAGTTCTAGAATCATTCAATGAATTTTAAAACGCAAATAAACTTTCAACTTAAGTGCAAGCTTATTATACTTATGGTAAAATAACAGGCCCATGTTTGGACTTGAGCATGAATTCGTTCGTGTTAAATTGCATACAGAGCAAGTCAAAACGTGTCTAAAAAACTTGTATGCTCGAACTTATTATCTTGCACGAACTTGTCCACGTTTATTTACTTGCTGAGTTTTTCATCTTGTACGAACTTGTGCACACTTATTGACTAGTTGAGTTTTTTAAGAGTACAACAATAATACTAAAATATTAGTCATTCTTATAACAAGTTGATACACGCAACACAACTTATACAGTATCTTTAAAGTTTCAAATAAAAGCTTTTGTTAATTAGGGTCGATTTTTAGACCTCGTTGATCCCCAAAATCAGTTTTTGTTTATGTCGACCCTGAGAAACCGATTTCGACCCCAAGGGGTCGGTACCGACTACTTTGGGAATTCCTGATTTAAGCTGTCAATATATAATAAAATGTTTTATGAGAGTCAAAGAAGATGCTAAAGACAACGATTAAAACTAAAAAGCTTTGCTGCGAAACATGAGGGTCGATTCCTCTCCCACACCCTAAAATGGATCATAAAACCAACTATAAATAAAAAAATAATAACTGACATGACTAAGAATATAGGAAAAAAATAAAAAAAAATGTTTTAGTTTATTTTAAAAGAAACACCTCAATTCTGTACCAAAAGATTTATATAAAATTAACTTTTATAGAAAAACAATGTTTAATTCAAAGAAAAAAAAATGGTTCTTAATAATAACTACCGAAGAAGGCACTAAAACAATACAGTAAAACGTCACGTCAACTTGGATATTTCCATTATTAGAATAAATGTGTAGGTTATTCAATAATGACCTGTAACAATACTCTACACAAACAAAATGTCAATGCTAGACCAACTTATGACCCTGTTATATCCATGTAATGTTATGCTTAGACACCTATTTAAAATATTTAGGCATTGCAGAATAATAATTGAAATTGACATCCTCACACGATAATAGGTCAAAGTAAAACTTAATCTCGAATATTATTAACATAATTTGGAATGCAATGTATTGATCCTATACACTTAGGTACTAATCCATCCAACAATTTTATTTTAAATTTTCCTTTTTTCATTAAAACATCGTTTTATTCTCGCCTACCTAAAAAAAAGGTCAGTGACTGATTACTTATTTTCGTACATCGCAACCGTGCTACAAATAAAAATTTAAATTGAATTTTAAATCTTCAACCCATATTTTTTCGTGCTGTAAAAAATTCTAAGTGTTAGTTTAGTTGGATGCTTTCTGCAATACCAAGTTGTTACAACATTGTTTAAATAACAATTGAAGCATTAAATTGGGCTAGCATTTTTTACAGTGTCCCAAGCAGAACATTTAAAAAATACGGTGAAAGAGACAGAGGTAAAACGCACCACAGGATGAACTGGGCGTGTCCTGAAACTTTCCATTGGCCGAAAACTCAGAAAAAAATGTTCGCTACTCCCTCTGCAGGAGAAAAGAGAAGCGAGAACAAACATTATTTTTGGGTGCCACAAATTTGCGGGCTAGAATAAATATTTTTGGAAGAGTAAAATGTTAAGGACTTTTCATTATACTGCAGAATATAAAGTTTTAAGGCTATTATGCTTCAACTTATTAGCATAAAGGAATATTTCAGTTAATTGGTCTTGACTTTCAGCACGCCTGGCCTGAAAATTTCAGGAAATACTCAGGAATTATAGCGGTTTTATGCAAAATACCACCATTTTTGTACGAAATTACTTGCTCGCGTCCTTTGTCCGTTTCAAAGGATAAATTGTACTAGGCCGGGTCTTTGAAAATTAGAATTTCAATGGTTTTATTTTCATACATTTGTTAATTAAAGGAACAATTCAGATGATAAATGTACTCATGTATGTAGTATACATTGAGACAATTACTTTTTATAGACTATATTTAGAAACGATTCCGGTTTGGTAGGGGAGACATGTGCTATTTTAAATCGTTTTGCACAAACACGTCTACAGTGTCGATAGAGGCAATATCCTCCTTAGTGGTGATTCAAAGAGTTCATTTTAGATTTTTATAATTTCTCAAAATCCTAATCGTTATAATAAGGAATTAAAAAAAATCATATAAACTTATTGGATACCTGTAATTTTCTAATTATATTTTGAACCTTGGTGACTGATTTGACTACTGTGTCATAAGGCCGAAGAATGTTTTTATTTAAAAAATGAAAAGTAACTTTATTTGCCGTTTTATTTTTGTTCAATACTTGATTTAATATTTAGTAAAATATTTTGCACTCCTTTTTATATAAAAAGGTTTTTCTTGACCTTCACTTGACCTTAAATGTTTACTCGTGATATTAGGAATTTTTGCTAAATCTGCCTCAATAATTTGCTTTACATTACCAATGATCGATCATCATTGACTTATTGTCCTTCCTTTCATTGAGATTTTTTATAGTTTGAATAAAAGAGGAGTCCAGTAAAAGTGGGTATATAACGTCACATTCCATAGGCGTAGTTTGCAAAACAAGTTTCTATAATATAAATAAGGTCACGGCGTATGAAATAGAATAAACGCAATTCGTAAATTAAATTTTAAATGAAAAAAAATTATACTATTTTCAAAAAATTAAAATAAACCTTCTGACAAAATTGTTGCACTTTAACATTGAACGAATTAAATTTAACCAATAAATAACAAGGAAGATTATATGTTGTTAATGTCTTGTCAAAGTAACACTTTGGTATCTAAAATCAAAAATAAAAAGTTCAAGAACTATCTTTAGAAGTCGCTGTCTTCACTATAACTACTTTCATTATCATTACCTTTTTTGAGGTTTATTATTATGGGGTCTATTAAGTTTTCCATTGCTCTAGCCACTTACCAAAATGATTTTCTACCATTTTAACATGATCAATGCATGTTCTCTAATGAATATCAATACAAGACAATAAAGGGATAGATACAATAACGGAAATAACATAACTATTGAACAAAATATTAAAAATCAGAAGAAAAGATATTGTAAACGTAATAGAAATGGGAATAGGCAAAAAGAAAGTAAAAAAGTAATAGACATTAAGACAAGAAAAATAAAGCAAACGAAAATAGAAACAATATGTAAGTAATGCAAAAAAAGGAGACAAAAGATACAAAAGAAAAATGGAACGAAGTGTTTTATATTTACAAGCAAAATATGATCAAAACAGAAGAAGCACAGTAGAAGAAAGTGATATGGGAATGGCAAATAGAACAAAAATTGAAAATAACCATATAATAGCTGGAAATTAACAAAAATATGAGGGAGACATAGGAAGATCCAGTCTAAAGTTTCTATTAAAAATTTAAAAACAACCTAAGAAACATAACAATATTATAAGTTTAGAGGTTTAGATCCAAACTGACACAAAGAAGAATTGCGTAAATTTTTCCAATGCCTACTTTAGAAAATGTTTTCTCGGTATACTTTATGTGATTGACTGTAGATTTACTCTTCTTCAAATATACTCTTTTACCTTCTAGGCTCTTTCTTTTCTCCTTTTATATGCTACATATCAATAATACTTACCTATTTGTTTACCCCCTTACCGAGGCCTAATTATGTTTGTCTAATAAAAACGTCCTGATAGGTCCCTGGACGAGAAGTGTGTGTCCCCGTCATATATTGTTTTTCTTCTTGTCGTACCTTTTGCTGTTGGGAAATATTATTGGGTAGTTCTAATTATGGACGAATCTGTGTCTGGCTGAATGGTAACTTGCCTATGCCAAAAAAAAAAAAATACTTTCGGGATTTAATCTGTAATTTTTCACTATCTTTATGTATATCTATAGGTGTCTAATTCTATATGATTATTTAAAGCTTTCGGATATTATCCCTAACACACTGTATAATTAAATGGCATCTAATAATATAGAAGGCAACAAAATACGGTATGCATAAGAGGTGTGTACAACAACGACGAACAACTACTAGACCAATTTTGTTTACAAAATGGCGAATTGCAAGCATTCACCTTGTTATTCAACATAGCTATCAAAGTATTACTGGCGAGTCTATGTACAAGAATTGTTTGTGGTTATAATACGGAATTTACGTAGCAAAACACTCTAAAACGCACAAAATGTCTTGAAAATTACATTAAGGAAGTAAATTTATTTTCTTAGTGCCAGTTATTATCAGTTTAACGTCTTTTCTGGTTGTAACTATTGTAGTTAAAGTGATTCTCAGGAAAGTACACAATTTATTTTGCAGTATGGTAACAGTGTAAAGAAGGTGTCCTAGCCGTAAGTGTTGGTTCATTATTATATCGCGTGCTAGCAAACACCAACCCCACTTAATTTAGTGGGCGTCTCGCCTTTTCTAATGAGGTGTCCGAGGTGTCTGATTTTTAATAGCTCTATCTAAACTAAAACACGAATAGAATACTAGCAGGTAAACAAATGCTTATTTATGATTAAAAGGATTTGTCTAGTAGTTGTAACATATTATGTAATATATATTGAATTTTGATATTACTAAAATAATTAAGAGCTTATATTTTGTGATTAAAACAACAAATTTATAAAATAAAGTCTTTGTTATTTTTTTTTATACATAATGGTAATGCCAAATATTTGTTACCCTGACTACAAAATAAAATACTCATAACTGGAAAACTTTAACTGAAATTAAATACTTCATAGAAAATTCTTGTTATAACATTTTTAACTCACAGTTCAATTGATTTTCAGATCCAGTTTAAAAATTATTATATATAATTTTTACTCACAATTCAATGGATTTTTTGGTTCAGTCTGTTTATTTTTAATGTTTTTCGCCAAAGAAAGTCCCAATGTGATTTAAATACATTTCGCAATAAATACTCGGCTGAAATGTCTATCAACATTTCTAGAAACAAGTTTACTAGAACCCAGCTCCTTAATTTTATCATACATTTAATTATTTCTCTATATTTTAATTATTAAAAAAGTATATTTTTTACTTTGCTCGGTTGTTTTGAGACATCAACATAATTAATTTCATACAGACATAGCAGTATATTTTATTTGACAAAAAATCACAATGGAAGAATAATGATGCGTCCCAGGCAAAATAAAATAAATTGGACAATGTTATATTAAATTAATTTATCTGTGAAAATTTAAAAGAAAAATTATAACAGCGTGAAAATAATAAACGTGAATACAAGTAATGAGCAGTATTTGAAGAATTTTTTATCATAAGGATATTCAATATTTGATTATAGTAGTGTCTGAAGTCCTTTCTAAGAAAAGTCCTCTTCAATTTTCTTTGTATTGTCGTCACATATATGGCGTTTCTGGTATAGTCCGGTCTAGCAACTCGTAGGAGTAGAAAATAAATCAGAAATAATATTATTTTCAATTTTTATTTTAACTGAAATGGTTGTGATCTAAGGTATACTCTTAATAACAATTGAACAATGATCGAACAATAATTGAACAATAATAAAACAATATTTAAACAATATTAAAACAATAATTAAACAACAATTGAACAATAATTGGACAATATATAAGCAATAATTGAACAATATTTGAACAATAATTTAATAATGATTGAAAAATAATTGAACAATAATTGAACAATAAGTGAACAAAAATTGAACAAAACTTGAACAATAATTAAACAATAAGTAAACAATAATTGAAAATTGATTGAAAAATAATTGAACAATAATTGAACAATAAATTAACAATAAATAAACAATAATTAAACAATAATTAAACAATAATTAAACAATAATTAAACAAAAATTAAACAATAATTAAACAATAATTAAACAATAATTAAACAATAATTAAACAATAATTAAACAATAATTAAACAATAATTAAACAATAATTAAACAAAAATTAAACAATAATTAAACAATAATTAAACAATAATTAAACAATAATTAAACAATAATTAAACAATAATTAAACAATAATTAAACAATAATTAAACAATAATTAAACAACAATTAAACAATAATTAAACAATAAATGAATAATAATTAAATTATAATTGGACAATAATTGAACAATAATTTACACAATAATTGAATAATAATTAAACAATAATTAAACAATAATTAAACAATAATTGAACATTAATTGAACAATAATTGAACATTAATTAAACAATAATTGAACAATAATTGAACAATAATTGAACAATAATTGAACACTAATTGAACAATAATTTAACAATAACTTAACAATAACTGAACAATAATTGAACAATAATTGAACAATAATTGAACAATAATTGAACAATAATTGAACAATAACTGAACAATAATTGAACAATAATTGAACAATAATTGAACAATAATTGAACAATAATTGAACAATAATTGAACAATAATTGAACAATAATTGAACAATAATTGAACAATAATTGAACAATAATTGAACAATAATTGAACAATAATTGAACAATAATTGAACAATAATTGAACAATAATTGAACAATAATTGAACAATAATTGAACAATAATTGAACAATAATTAAACAATAATTGAACAATAATTGAACAATAATTGAACAATAATTGAACAATAATTGAACAATAATTGAACAATAATTGAACAATAATTGAACAATAATTGAACAATAATTGAACAATAATTGAACAATAATTGAACAATAATTGAACAATTATTGAACAATTATTGAACAATTATTGAACAATTATTGAACAATTATTGAACAATAATTGAACCCTAATTAAACAATAATTGACCATAATTGAATAATAATTAAACAATTATTAAACAATTTAATAATTGAACAATATTTGAAAAATATTTAAATTCTTCAATTCAAGTTTTTCTTGATCTCTCTGTTTTTATTTTTTGCTTTTCTCCACTTTCCATTACTTTTAGTTATTAGTTCTGGATCCACATATGTTGCTAGTATTGACTGACAAATATTTTTGTTAGAACAATAATTAACAATCTTCTCTATTACATTAATTAAGTACATAATTTTTATAAACAAATATTAAGCCAGATAGGTTGTTTTTAATCATACTCTTTTATGAATGTATTGTTTTGTATCTTATTTTATTACTAATTTGAGGAGTCCTAATAAGGACGAAACCGGTCCAAGAATGATGTTCTCCTTGGTGAGCAAAATCAAAGTAGAGAGTGTTGAAAATTAATTTCTATCTCTGCTGTCTTTCCTTCGGATGTAATTAAATGCCTGTTGCGGTATTAGCCAAAGAAGTAGTTGTTTTTTGAAGGGGAGACGGTCGTTGTATTTCGTGTAATATTGGCTTTGAGCTAAATTCATTTTATTTAACACAAACAATTGCCTAATATTAAATAATCTACTTTCAATAAACAGTAGATCGGTAAAATATAATATAGGTTTATTGTAAATTATTTTAATAAAATTTTTTTGTAGCACTTCGAGTGGTTTCAAATAAGTAAATGAGGAACACCTCCCAACACAACGATACCTTTTTGCCAGACTAGAGTAAGTGCCATTTGAACAAATGTCGCTTAAGTTAGTCTGGCAAAAAGGTATCGATATATTGCAGTAACTGATACGTGACTCCACTAAAGAATAATATAAGATTCTTAGCATGTCTCTCTCCACAAGTCCTTCCCAAGTATCAGACGACCATAAAATTACCGTGTCGTCTGCAAAACAATATATCTTGCCAGTAATATCCTGTAGTAAACCATTAATGTAAAGCAAAAAGGATAGAGGATCCAATACAGTTCCTTGTGGCACACCTATAACTAAATTTTCTGCGTTACTTATTTTTTCTTTAATTTTTATAACCTGTTTACGATTCTCTAAATAACTTTAATTAATTCAAGTGATGTTGCTCTTACTCCTGCTCTCTTAAAAGCTTCCGACAACTAATAATGGTTTACCGTTTCGAAAGCCTTTGCAAGATCTGGGAATACACATAATGTTGAAATTTTTCTACCTAAGCACGAATATAGCTCTTTAACCACGGTAGATGTCGCATTTTCTGTTGATACCCCTTCACGGAACCCAAATTGTCGATTTGAGATGATTTTATTTTTTCGAAGTACACACGGAAAAAAATGTGACTAGAAAATTTTACTACAATGTTGTAGTAGTAGACTTGTAGAAAAATACTTAACAATTTGTAAAAAATTTTACTACAATTTATAGTTAAAAACTATTAATTATTGTAGCAATTGAATTGTCGAAAAAAATGCTACAACAATAGGAAAGAAGTCCACAATGTTTAGTATATTTTACTATTGCTTGTAGAAGTAGAAATTTATTACAATTATCGTAATTACTACTACTAACTTCTGTAAAAATTTGTACAAATATTAATAATTATCTCTACAAAAAATAGTAATTTTCTCTACAAAAAATAGTAATTTTCTCTACAAAAAATAGTAATACTTTACATCCCTTCTTCAAAAATATTCTACAATATTGTAGAAATTCTAAGTCATGTGAACAAAACAGAATTCTGCTATTGGCCAACGTTTTCTGACGTCGATCATAAACGGCCAGACAGCAGTAGCCGTTCGCCATGTTCACATAACAAAGCATGGTACATATACGAGTACCTATAACACATTATTATATTATAAGCATCGATGCGTTTGAGAAAATTTTAATAATAAATTCTATTGGTGGTAAGTACATTTATTATTGTTTCTGAATAATTTACCTTTAGATAACTAATTTAAATAACCTTAGTAGATTATTTTAAAAAAATAGTTGTGGCCAACGATCGAATGTTGTGCCCAACGATCGAATTTTGTGCCAAGTTCAATGATGTTTTTTGTCTTAATTGTAACATACCTACTTTCTCATTTTTGTTAGTTATCTGACTTAGTCATTTAATATCCAAATCAGTGTAAAGGTGATAAATATCCCCGTTTTAAGGGTATGAACAATTCAATTGGTATTAATTTTTATTTCATATTTTTCAGGTGCAGAAAAGCCAACTGAGACTGAGGGCGCTATTATTACTGTTATTTATTACATAATGTAATTAAGAATTTATATCTTTTATATTAAAACAATAAATTGAATATTTTATTAAGGAACATTTTTTTCTAGGTTATAATTATAATAATTATGGAATACTACTACAAATTTTATTAAAAATTACTACAATTTGTATGAATTTTTACTATTTATTGTGTAAAATTTTCGTATTTATTTTTATAAAACGCAATACATTTTTAATATAAATTCATACAATGAATAGCAAAAATTATAACAATTTGTAGAACAATTCTTATGATGCATTTGGATCTTTTTACTAAATATTGTAGATAATAACTCTACAATACATTCTCCACAAATATTTGGAAATTTTTACTACAAATTGTCCCTGTCCCTATATGTACTATTTATTGTAGAGAAAAAATCTACAATTGTAGAAATTTGTTCAACAATTTTTTTTCCGTGCAAATAGAGAGTATGTAGACTTTTTGAAATATTTTTTATAATGTAGTTATATGGGATAAATGCCTATATTTACTAATATTCTTTACTTCCTTATTAAAAACAGGGATTACTACTGCTTTTTTAAATTCATCTAGGCAAATTTCTGTTCTAAATATATTGTTTATAAGATGAACTAATAAGGGAGAAATTTCTTTCGAAATGCTTTTTATAGTTATACTTTGAATAGTATTTATACCTAAACCTATACCTACAAACTATTTATAGGTTATCAAAACACGTCTAGTATTTTATAATTATTGTTTTGGAACCAGGTAAGTAGTGTTTAAACTTGAAGATAATAAATAGGACCAACATAGTCTTATTGTTATTTAGCTAAATAAACTTTTATTCCTGTTTTTTAAAAGGTAAACAAACCATTAGATTTTCTTTCGAGTTTCGAGTTAATTTGTTTGATATTACTTTCTGAATGAAATCATAAATATTAGCTTTAGAACATTGAAAAGTAGCCCATTTCCAGTGCTTATAACTTTTAAACACCCGTAGAAACGTGCGGTTTTTGCTGATATGTGTTATTTTGCTATAAGTTTTGCTTCAGTTACACAAAAATTACCCATACAGGGTATTTTTTTAAAAATCTCCTCTTTTAAATTTACCGAAACCAAATTTTATCAAATGGAAACGGGCTACTTTTCATTGATTTTATCTTTTCTTCATATAAAAAATGCTTTGCTAATATTAATACCGTAACCACACGCTACTGCAATCTTATTTTTAAGCGCATTTTGCTGGAATACACTATCATCTTTAAATTAAATTTTATGTCTTTGCATAGGAATTGTGTATTACAGGCCCATGGGCCCTATTCAAACAGTTGAAAGCCGAAAGCCATGACGAAAAAATAAAAAATCACAAAGCCCCCTTGCCCTTGTATGGCGGCACCCATGTACAGGCCTAATGAAAGGCTTTAAATCCGAAACCAGCCGCTCTTTGATCTAATAAAATTTTACACGTGGTACTGATTTAAAGTTTTTTTATTCTTTTTAACCTTTTTAGAATTTAGTAAATCCCATCTGATATTGATTTCATTTTGAAAAATGTAAGATTAACATAGGTCAATTACAAAAGCGATTTCTAAGAACAATCCTTAACGCTGGTTACGACTGCCCTAGCAACGTCTTATACCGTAATAGTAGCATATTTGACATCAGACAATTATATTTTATAAACACTGCAATGATTACATATAAACATAAAACAGAATTGCAAACTCTGTCATAAATATGCTACTCGAAATAAAGGCGCGTACATTACCCCTTACATGCAAAAGGCAATCGGACAAAGACAGTATTTATATTTAGGTCCAAAAATTTATAACTTGTTACCTCCCGATATTAAGGAGGAAACCAGGCTATTTGTATTTAAACAAAAAATAAAATATTATGTTCTTAATATGCCACGGGATATTATTGAACAATAAAAATGTAAAAAAAAAAATATATATATATATATATATTATTTCTAAATAATTTTTTTTGTCTTAAAATAGTATATTATGCAACGATCATGTAATGATGGTTATTAATACACGAGCATTAACCGGGATACGAAACGAGCCAAAGGCGAGTTTCGTATGGTTTATGCGAGTGTTTTAATAACCATTACATGAGAGTTGCATACGCTATTTTTTCTACACCCGATAAATAATCAAGACCTATAAATATTATATTTATATTGGTATTGAACACAATAACAGTAATTACTCGTATTTCTATAAAAAATTCTACAAAATTGTAATTAATGGTATTACTTCAGGTATTGGTATTTCCCTAGATTTTTGCGGTAAAATATTTTGTACTGTATTTTCTGCTTTCTCCGATATGTGTGGAGGAGTCTTCTATATCGCTAATATCAGACATTTTAATATTATAATTATCGAAGTTTAGCTACCTACGAAAATTTAATACGTTTTGACAACTAAAATAATTACATAGGAACCTAGGACAAACGTCAAACAGCATGCTTGATTGAAAAATTGTAGGTTTCTATTGATTAAAAATCTGTATCGTAATGAAAAATCTGTATCATAATGGGTATCATTATGAAACGGATTATGGGCATATAAGTGCATTATTATAATACGGGTGTAGAAAAATATTTTTATACAATCTATTTTACTATATTTATTTAAGAATGACCACTCACAAGTAGGCTTGACCTGCTTCGTGGTTTTTGTTTCTTGTTTATATGTGCTTTGTATTTTTTAATATGTATCTTTTATATTTTCAAATAAATATTATTATTATATTATTATTAATTGTATCAAAATAATTATTTATAACAAAAACCGACGAATGTGAAAGGTTAATCAAGCTAACCGAACGTATCAGAGTATACAAAAATAAATCTTAAGCTTTGTAATTATCGTCTTTTATCAATGGAGATTCGCCGCTCAGAAGCTTCAGATAGAAAGTATTACTGCCGTTAAAAGTTTAATCACGTTCCCTTATCTTTTGATCACAGACGATTAATTGTTAACACCAGGTTTAGTTAAAAGCTTTGACTCAAAGCTGCGAACAGCTCAATCACCGTCGTGGAAGGATTTCAACCAGAATCTTTTGCTCGGTAAAAATAAGGCCTTTTAATGCCGTTATCGATCTTATTGATGGCTAATTCTGATCATCTCTTGATTAAGGATTTCACTATTTAATCATCGTTTTCTCGTTACTTATAGATTGTGTTTTTAATAACGGGATGCACTTATACGAATTTAAATTTAAATGAACAGTTTTTTGTCTTGTTTTTCACATATTATCTACTGTTTATAGGATCGAAGAATCCAAATCTTTATTACTTTTCACGAATAAATGACACCCATAGTTTATACAATACAAAATTTTATTCAGCAAAGAAAACTTGTATTTAGCTTATTAAAGTTTTTTATTAAAATAGCTCAGCGCTTTCGGTATTAAGCCATTTTCAATGCTTATTGTTTAAAACTTTATATTTTAAACAAATGATTAAGGAAATAATTAATAATTAAAAATGGTGATTTAATCAGCAAATTGGTATTCTCCAATATTTTAGTAGTGGATTTGATTTTTTAGCCTTCTGCAATTTAAAAATGGTTTTGAGGTATCTCCGTCTACAACAAACAATTTCCTCAGAAACAATAAGTGCAGCTTTCCTGTCCTGTTTATCCCACTTGAACTTTAAATCTATTGGAGTTTCCCGCAGTTCTGTCTTTCCCATTTCACGAAAACACAGATCACTATTGATTGCGTCCAATACCTTGGCAAGTCTTGGTATCTCTTTTTTAAATTAAAATTCGTGAACTTTTCTTCTTTTAATTTGTTCAGTAAATTCTACTTTTTTTTACCTCCTGTATTTTTCTTTGGGGGTTTAACAATTCCACTTTATAATTCACTTATAACTTTATATATCGTTGATTTGCTTACACCTATCATATTACTTATTTTTTCAACAGTATCGTCAACAGAAAATGAAGGATTTTCCATTTTTAGGCAATTATAAACATTGCTTACAAATATTTTTATTTTATTGAATAAAAATACTTCTATTTGTATTCGGTATATGAAAATTAGTACAAACTCAATATTAGTCTAATGTATTGTATTAACATTTTTAGTTATTTTCTCTAAAACGGCATGAGATATAAAATAATCCTTTATTGTGCAAATTAGTACATTATATTCCACCAAATCGCATTAGTCTGCTGATTTGATCAATTTAGCTTTTAAATTAGGTCTTTTATTTAAAAGTCAGAAAATTTATTATCGTTCGATACCTCAAAATTTAACATAAGCTCTCTAAACAATTAAATGTAAAGCCGTTTATAGCATTTGAACTCGAATCAAAATGTCAATCGATATAATGAGTAGTTTTAGATATGACTAATGGCATTAAAATAAAACAATAACTACAGTTTAAATACTGTATTTATTATATTCTTCTTTTTCTTGAAGTTTTAAAAAAGTATCTAACAATATGCAATAACTACACAAATATTGTTCAGCTTTTAAAATTTCTCAGATTTTCATTTATTGGGTTAATAAATTTTAATAAACATTCTTGCAACCCGCTCTAAATCTTAACTATTTATTCCAAAACAGATCAGTACATCAACAACCAAGGTGAATGTCTTAACGAAAAAGAACGCCATGAGAAAGAGCGTCCTGCCGCGAGTAGAACGACAGTCTATCTGGCGGACTTCTCGGTGTTAAGAAAACCCTTCAGCCAGTTCATAAAAGGTATTAATGGATAAACAGTTTCGATGATATAAACGGCTGGTATGAGTGCTATAAGTAATGGACCTCGTGAAGAAAGAAAGGTGCCAAACGGAAAACGGAAGGAAGTATATCAAAACTGGCTGGCGCAATTTTTTAAAAGTGACTACGATCAAGAAAACGAAGTTGAAGACGTAAACCAACGCCAAGAAACAAGTTTCCTTGC
Source organism: Psylliodes chrysocephalus (assembly GCA_927349885.1). NCBI lineage: Eukaryota > Metazoa > Arthropoda > Insecta > Coleoptera > Chrysomelidae > Psylliodes > Psylliodes chrysocephalus. The sequence continues at coordinate 73,628,705 of OV651816.1, forward strand.
CTTTGAAGAATGTATGGTTGCAAATGGAGCTACCTGGAAAGCAAGATATGGGGTAGAACTAAAACAATTAAAATATAAGAAGAACAATTGAATATACAGATAGAAAAGACTTAAAATTTTTAAAAATACATTAAAATAGACTAACAGCATATAAGACAATTGCAAGACAATAGGAAAACACAATCTAACATTTTTTTAAAAGCATATTGCAGTAATCAATAAATATTTCAAAATTTTGTGTTGTAAACAGTAGAGGCCATAGCACTCCCGCCAGTATCTACGACGCAAAAGGATTGGTACCAGTTTTCCAGAAGAAGTTTGATCAATTACCAGCTACTGGAAAAGTCTTGAAACTTTAAGACTGATATCATGTTACCTTGTATATCTAGCAATAAAGAATACTTTCCACGATCGATCAATTTATCACGAAGTATGGGAAGCGTTACTTAGTTTGAGGGCGCATGTACTGGAGCTCGATGTGAAGACACTAGCTATGACGAAAATAGAGTTCAGCCAGCTAGATTGGAGAATCAATCAAAACATTATGGAAGCAACCTTCCAAGATACTAGAGTCCAAATACTAATATGTAGCTATTCGCCCAATATTCAGATTACAGCGAAGACCGTCTTCTTATTTCTATGCACTTGGAAATTCTAAAAAAGATCCATGCAGTTGCAGTCTTTTTTCTTGCAAGACTATATGCAATCTAGTTACTATTTACCACGTTCTGTTTCGGGACCCAAGAAAGAGTAACTGTATTTTCCTCGACTAGCTCCTTTAGTTTTTCTCAGCATCTCCAGACCATTTTTGAGCTAATGATGTAAGAGTTCAGCACTTTGATTGATGCTTGTCTATCGGACATGCTAATGATTTATCTGGATATAATTTCTTTCAGTATTGAACTGGATAGACTTTTCAATTGCGTGAACTTCCGCCTGGATGACGCTTTGGTATTCACCCAAATTTTCAATATACCTGGTTTAAGGCCCATACCCTTCTATTTTTGTTCCTTCTATGGTTTTTTGGTTGCAAGCACGACGGATAATTGGCTTCATTCTTTCTTGCAGCCCAGCTTCGTGGTTTTGAAGTTCTTCTCAAAACTGTGTTTCTTCCTTATTGCGTCCTGGGGTTAATAGACTTTCGTCGGATTACTCCGTTCCTCATCAGTTCATATCTTGTTCTTTTTACCACATTCTCTATCATTAAATGTGGTGAGGTTTAAGATCACCTTCATTGCAGTCGTACAGGTTCTAATTGGTCGGTGATGCTAACACAGACTAGTTTTTGTACTTTTGAGACATTAGCTCGCATAGTAACTAAACTAGTACTGTTACTCTAGGCTACATCCCCGTAAGTGATGATTTGTCTTACTGTTGCTGTAAACTTTGAAGTGTGTTCGGGTTACAAGTTTTTGCAGAAGGAATAACCTAATGGCTTCAAGTTTCTTGCGAGAGCATATAGACCATTTCAGCAGAGAAGCAAAAATCTATATTCTTTGACCTGTATCAGTATGCTTTTATTTTAGGCGACATACAATTAATTTTTTATGTATGTTCGGTTAGGTTTTTTTATTATTTTTGATATTTTATGTAGAATAAATATCATTTTTAATTAGGGATGTTTTCCAGCATAAATGTGGGAATAACATTTTGGAGGTAAATTTTCTGAGATCCTTGTTCAATTAAGTGTTTGGAAGGCTTGTTTACCCACGAAAAACATTTTTTTTAATGCAGATTCGTTATGTGCTGAATTTGTTCCAACGCAACAAAATATATGGTTTTAGACCATTTCAATTTTTGATCATTTCAATTTTTGATATTTTTCTCGAAAAATAGTATTTTTTCATATTTTTATACGAAAATTTGCTATAGAAACTAGTAACTTTTGGATTTTAACAAAATTTTAAATTTTATATATAGCTATTTTCAGATAGACAATTGAAACCATCTCTTGGGGCTAGATACTTTTGGGCGACTATAACCAGAAAAAATCGAAAGTCTGTATCTGTGTGAGCAAGAACAAGCTAGGCATAATAACGGGGATCTTTACTAAGCAGTGCCATCTCAATGGAAACCTTAATAAATTTAGACCTGTAGAAGATAGTGAAAGCAGAATCTGTGAGGAGGAGAACAAAACCTCCTTTCACATTTTGGCGAAATTCCAATACTAGATGGAGCATAGATTTGTCCAGCTTGAAGCCTCTTCAAATTCTAAACTTTCTTGTGTGTAAAAGATTGAAAGGATTGGTATTATATACGTTATATTCACCCTATTGACGAAAGAGGGCATAACAACATATTTTTAAGCCAATTTAGTGCATAAATTGGTAATTTTTAGCAGTAATGTTAGATTCAAAATGTAGCAAAACACAGACCTTACAAAATAAATTTCCTTTTTACTTAAAATTTAGTCTGTCATAAAACAAGAAATCCTCGCAGATTTATATACCTTACTCTATACATACAAACATTTCACATTTCCGTTTAAAAACCGTATCGGGTGTTATTGGAATCTAAATGTTTGAGCCCAATATTTACCTGTGCAGCATTAAAAGAAGCAAAAACCAATTCCACAAACATGGAAACGAAATTTATCCCGACACGTATATGAAGAAGAAAAAAGTCCGGCGTAATCCTTTGAAAACCTCCGAACCGACACAAACTCTATCTGACCTATGTGATGCGATTTATCGGCGAAATTATTTCTAAATAACTTTGAAACCTACCCGAACATATTTTGAACGGGTCGTTTCATTTGTAGGCATTTTGCGTAACAAATTGTAATCCAATGGTCCAGATTTACCTGGATTAAAGTTTACCGTGGACGGACAGGAACAGGGAGTCCTGATATTGATGCCAGTCATAGATTAGGCGAAAAAAGGCTTGACGGAGATCAGGTGGCACTGTTTCCCCTTAATTTATTATCGTAGCAATCGTTTGCGGTGATTAATACAAGGTTAACCATGGAGGTGAAAATGGATTGAGATGACAGCACGTGATGTACCAATTGATGCCTTTCATTACTAGTCTCTGCTAGTGTTTGGATGAATCCCAATATTCATTAGAATTTTCTAAAGTATATAAGTTTTTAGTATTTTTATAAAATGCATCCAAAAACTGTTTGGAAAATTCTTTATTAAATTTGTCAAATCTTAAATATCTTGTGAGTATTGATTTTTTTTGTTAAACTTTCATACCGGTTTACTTGAAAATCCCAAGCAGTATAATAGTTATCGTGACTTAGTTCTAATTCAGCCATTTCCCTCCTTAAAACTGGAGCTCATCACCTCGTTGCTAGGAATCAAATATTGATTTAGATGTTGAGTTTTTTTACACACGACATGTCGTTCATTTAACATACAATATATTGATATAGTTTGTATTAGTACTTAGATGTAATTATTTATTTTATTTGTTATTTTATTTATGTTGAGCGCCTTTATACATATCTACTAATATCAAACTTTATCAATTTTTTTTTATTAGACTAAATTGCAATTAGTTAAATGATCATGTTGGAATTTTACCAAGATTATACTCTTTAACTACTCACCTTTTTTAATTCAGATATGTACGAGCAAGAGACTTTTCTTCAGAGGTGTCGGTTCCACAATAATAATCAAATTTTATATTTTATATTTTATCTTTTTTTTATTATTATTTAAACCCCAAATCAAAATAAATTTGTTTAAAAATTGAACATATGTTTTTATTCAAATAAAACTTTCAAAAATTGTCAAAAACATTACTTGAAATAAGAATAAATCAAAAGAAAATGTAAATGAACAACAACTGACGCGAACTCACTATTTCCACTTCTCTACTTGTTGAAATAGTAGTTTGTGCCATAAACGGAGATGTAGTTTGCGTATTGTTGGTTGTCTATCCAAAATACAGTTTACCACAAGACACCGGTTAGATTAGACCTCAATAGCCACTCCCATTTAATTTTAAGTTCCAAAATGACACCACGATCAGACAACAACAAACAATACGGCTCGACTACATTCAATGCTAATAAATAAATTAAACTATGTACACCTAAAACTACCTTATAACTAATTTAGCAAATGTGTTTTAAAAGTGTTCCTCAAATGCCTATTAAAATGAAAGTTTATAGTTTTGTTTGTGAACCAGTTCAGTTCAATGTTAGGTCCGTATTTGGAATAGTGACAAACTCTTGCAGGAATATATTTAACTGTCTTTATTAATGTTGTGCATATTATGACTCGGCGAGTCGAAAGGGTAAGTAACTTCAGTACTTAGTGTACACTTGTCAAATTATTATTTATGTCAATTACCTTGTAAAAATGGTAGCTAGAATACCTTTTATAGCTCAATATCTTAACTCAGGGCTCCTTTAATCCAGTTTCTTTGATCCAATTTAAATGTAATCTGCTTTTTACTTCTTTATCCAAAATTTTTGATGTCTGTCTATCTTGTTGATTTATTCTTTTTTTTTTGTAACAAAATTGTCATTCATTAAGCTAATTTTTCATACTTAAGTTATATTTTTCCTTGTAGATATCACTTTATTTTATTCACTGTTTTCTTTAACTAGTAACGTTTAAACTGTAGCTTATAACTATTTTACAAATTTTCTCTTTTTATTATTATTATTATTATTTTTTTTTTGATTCATTCTATTTCTTTCATTTTATAAATTTAAGTTTTAAATTTCAATTTTATTTTAGTTTCAAATACAATTCATAAATGGTTGACTAGGTATCAATAATACTATACTGAGTGTTCCTTAAATTCAAGTCTCTACAAATTTCGGTAAGTAAGTAAACCTTTTAATTCAAACAATGTTATTTGTATATAACATCGCATTAACTCTTTTCCAACATGCTCATTGCTTTATGCTTTTATTTTCTATAACAATATATTTTCCTACTACCGTGCGTAAAGTACGTACTTTACGCACTCCACAAAGTGTGTAAAGTTGTACTTTTTTTCACTAGTGCGTAAAGTAAAACTCTTTACGCACTAGTTAAAAAAAGTAAAATTTGACAAAATTTGTACATAACAACAAAATATAACGTTTTATTTTATATTAACATTTTTTTACTATCTCCTTCTAAGACAAATTAATAAATTATTTTTGCTTATATCTATTTAGTGTCCACCAAATTATCAACAGTTTATTTTAATTATTATTTTCTCTAAATGTCATCGATTTAATTAAAAGTAAACATACAGTGGATGTCGATTTTGGTAAAAGTAAGTTGGCCGTGGCTGTGTGGTTTAGAAGAACTGTCAATCTCTAAACTTTTAATTAGTACCTACCTTATAACAGAACACGACAAAAGTATACTTGAGTTCAAGATTAGATTCTAAAGCCAATTTAGCATTTTTTTAAACTCAATCAAGTTTGAGAAGGTAAAAAGTTTTACTTTTTAATGTTTGTTTACTTAAATTCAAATTTTATTTGCAGTTTATTATATCTGTCATAATCGATATGGATTCAAATTTATCTAGCGATAGCGAATTTGATAATACTCCCCCAGATATCTTATGCAGTGCACAAAAGGCCACTGAAAATTTATTGCCAGAAAAATCTGCATATATTTATCAGCAAAAATACAATGTATTTATAGAATGGTGTAGGAAGAATAAGGTGACAAAATTTTCGGAAAACGTTATTTTAGCATATTTCTCTGATGAATTGAAGAATTGCAAAGCTTCTACCCTATGGTCGATTTATTCTATGCTCAAAATCACCTTAAAATATAAAAACAACATTGATATTTCGAAATTCAACAAGTTAATAGCGTTTCTCAAACAAAAAAATAAAGGTTATAAACCAAAAAAATCCAAAATTTTTGAACGAGAAGATCTAATTAATTTTCTGTTGAAAGCTCCAGATTCCAAGTTTTTAATGATCAAAGTAAGTAAATGCCTCAGTAAATGCTTGAATGCTCAGTATAAAATTAAAATATTCTGTAAAGTTTTGCAACGAGATGTGTGTTCGTATGGTGTGTTGCCTAACAAAATCAGTTGCTGTCCTAACAGGCCACCGGGGTTGTTAGGCAGCACATTATACCTAAAACTTTTATATTTTTTACAATAGCATTTATTTGGAGTTTTACATGCGCAACGTCAAGATATTTCCTAATGTTTAATAAATTATTTGTAACATTACAATATGTTATTTTTTAGGTAGCTTTTATAATTGGAATTGCGGGAGCTTGTCTCCGGGAAGAATTATGTAAAATGACAATTAACGATGTGGAAGATAAACAAACAGTGTATATTGTCAAAGTATCAGAAACCAAAAATGGAATAGAACGCATTTTTACGATTTTAAATCCAAATAATTCTGCAGTTGATTATTTATCTTTCATAAAAAAATATACCTCATTAAGACCATCAAATATAAATTGTAACAGATTTTTTTTTGAAATTCGCAAATGGAAAATATTCTAAACAGCCTGTAGGGATAAATACTTTTGATAAAATGCCAAGTGTTATAACAACGTATTTAATCTTGCCCAATCCAACGGCTTTTACAGGACACTGCTTTAGGAGGTCTTCAGCCACTATGCTGGCAAATTCTGGAGGAGACCTTCTAACGGTCAAAAAACATGGAGGATGGAAATCATCTGCTGTTGCAGAAGGCTACGTAGACAGCACAATAACACAAAAACACAAAATTTTTAATAAAATTTTGATGGATGACAGTATGCCATCCACTTTCAAACAAAGCTACAATTTTACCGTTGACAACTCTAATGAAGAATTAGTGGAACCACTCGACAGTGAAACTAGAGTTACACAAAATATTTCAACCTCTTTACTTGAAAAGGCCAAATCCATACCACTCGAAGCTCAAAATAGGGTTACAAAAGTAATATCACAACATTTTTCAAACTCTGTGCTGGAAAAGGCCAAAACCTTAAGTTTTGGTAATTGCAATAATTGCACATTCAATATTAATATTCATAAGAGTTAAAAACCTATTTTTTTAAATATTTCTTCATTTATTAGTCATTTTGTTCTGTAAGAATTATAAATTTGTAAAGTTCCAATAAATTTATTTTTGTTGCTGTGTACAATTTTTGGCACATTTTACTTTTTTTCACTAGTGCGTAAAGTAAAGTACTTTTTTTTCACTAGTGAAAAAAGTAACTTTTATATTTCTAATATTAGTGGATTATGTGTACGGTAGTAGAAAAAATATTGTATGCCACTCGTGTGTAAAGTTCCTTTAGGGTAAAAAAATGGTAACTTTACACACTTGTTGCATAAATAACTATTTCGGGCTTGTTTTTGCGTTATTAAATCGAGCACCAAAATTTTTCAATTAAGTATGTATTATGTATATTCTTATTTCTAATATTTAAAAATCGTTTAAGTTTGCTTTTAGTATTCAAATACTTAATTCCAGATTTTGCACGATTTTAGTATTAGAATGTAATGCTGAATTTAGGTTTATTAACTCTTACGAACAAGAATGCTAGGTGTTTGATTTAAGTTTGGATATTCTTGTTTACATCATCCTTTATGAAGGTGTTTCACTGAAAGAACAAATCAGATTCACCTGTAATTTTTTCTATTATTGAATATGCTAATCCCCATTCCAACAATAACTTATATAACTCATTGTTTCTTTATTCTGTATTCATTCTCTTTCATAAAATTCGAAACCCTCATTTGCATTATAAGCCATTTTAAACATTAACTATAGATAACTCAAAGATGCACTGGCGATAAATGTACTTTATTCCTTGTTTCTTGTCTGAATTTGTTCCTAGACGAGGTGGAGATGTAATACTAAAAAATCGTTATACATACTGAGCTATTTACATATTTTTATTTATTTTATTAAAGCAAAATAATTTTTTAGTGATCTGATGGAATCTAAAAGAATGAGATATGCTTATAGCCCATGTCTACATCAAACATATTCGAATACTAGTTATTTTTCATTTCCCAAAGTTCTACCTCGAAAACGTTTATTTGAAAATGTTCTTCGGATAATATTCTAAATCCCACGACAATTTTATCAGTACACCAGGTATTAAAAATAATATAAAAATGTTGTGTTTATGTATTAATTTAAATATTTTTTTAGGTCCCAGCAGAAGAATGACTTAACTTTGAAGATTGAAGAGAAATCTTTGTTAATATTTTGATAATGCATGTACCAGTCCCAAAAATATATCCTTTGGTTTGGCTACAATTTTTAAACCAACCATTTGCAGATGTAAGCCTCTAGCCAGAAGACATTCCAATGAATACAAGCAGTTTGCGCTTACCCTGTATTTTTTAGGACCTAGGGCATATTCCTTTGTCTAAAATTTTGTGCCTCTTGTGTGTATTTTTCATATTAGATTTTTGTAATACGAGTTCTTCATAATTTGGATTAATTAAAATTAATAGTATGGGTACGTGTTTTATTTATATCAACCTTTATCCTGCAGTACTTTTCTTCAAATCTCAATTTAATTCAAAGTTCTAATAATTATGCATCTAAAAATGCAAATTTATGTGTACAACAAATTCATATGATTTATAAACAAATCCTAAAACCACTCTGAATTTATGACATACAGCTATGAGGATGTGCCAGCAAGAGTAATATTAACATGATATAAGTTTTCCAAAATAAAGTCCTAAGATGCATCGTTGATACACCCTGGTTCTATCTAAACCATTATCTTCATACAGACAAGAAGATTCCAACATTTAAAGAAGAAATAAAATAAGTTACTGCAAAAAATGAGGGTCGACTCTACTACCACGTCAATGAAGACATGCTGCAGTTAGTGACAGTCAACAGAAGACTCGAAAGAAAGAAAAGCAATTTGAGCTAGTGTAGTGAACGTTAGTGCTAGTGTAAAACATTGCAATAAATCGTAACGCCTATTACATATTGGTGATGCTTTTCTATCAACGACGAACAACTACTAGACTAATTTTGTTTACCAAAATTGAATTGCAAACAATCACGGATTTATCCACCGAGTTGTCAAATTATTATGGCGAAAGTCTTATTACAAGGATTTTTTATGGTATTATTGACATATCATAAGGCTCTAAAACACATGAAAGGCTTTTAAAATTACAATTGGGAAGTATATTTGCATTCTTAATGCCAGTTTTCCAGGAAAATACACAATTAAATAATACATCAATAAATTTTAAAAGAGTTATTGTTATCAAAAAAAAAAACTGATGAATTAATCACCAGTATTCGATCTGGTTCCTCAAGTAAAAACCTTTTTTAAGTTTAGCGATCAGTACAATTTACTTCAAAATAAATTATGGTGAAGCCTTATTTTTCTAATTATATCACTAACCTTCAATGCAAAGAAGAAATAGTGGATGTTGCAAAATTTTTTTATATCGGATTTTAAAAAGTGAGTTAAATGAAAGCAAAATCGAAAAGAAAAGATCATAAAAGAGCTGAAGCCATCTATGGTGAAAATTGTTAGAACATCTATTTAAAATGCTCATCAAGAAATTGATTTACATTAAGAAGAAAATATTAAAGAAAAACACCAAAAAATGTTAACATTTAAGTAATTATGTTGCCTGAAATATATAACTTCCATATTACTACAAGCGAAGTCATTTTTTTATTTTTCAAATTGTTTGTATTAAAATATAAAATAGTCACAAAAGTCATTTGAATAAAAAAATTTAAATCCGGATCTGTGTAGGTGAGAGTTTTAACTTTGAAAGCGAAAAATAATTTTTCAAAAAGACTTTATTAATTCTAAATAGAGCCACTGCTTTGTAAGAGGACTGCACAATAAATGAACAACGGCTTGACAAAGAACTACAACAAGGCTGAATTAAGAATCCTTAAAATAATACGTTTTACCCTATTTACTTTACTATTCAAATATTATCATGTTTACGGAAGTCCTGCAAGATGGCACTATTATTCTATTCTATGCAATTATCTTGGTATAACGCATCCCTTCCTAATTTCGGAAAACATCTTTCAACAATAATAGTGGGTTTTAAAATTAACATTGCACCACCTGTATCGATTGTTAATTTTATTTGTTGATTATTTATTTCTATACGAGCCCTAACACAAAAATGTTCGGACATCAACTGATTTTTCGTAAAAAATTGAAAATTTCCCAATATAATGTTTTTTATTTATAATACATAATAATATATGTATTGTTTTACATCATATTTATGATATTGTTTTCAAATAAACTAATATTGATCAATAAAACTAAGCTAATGTTGATAATAATGCATATTTATTGACATATAAATGTTCGAAAAAATCACATAAATAGCTGGTTGCCACTCCTTTTGCCTTAATAACAGCTTTTATTCTATCAGGCACTTTAAACAAGCTTTTTGCAATCTTCCGCGGTAAAAGAATCCCATATATTTTGCAAAAATGATTCTTTTCCAGTCTTCAAAAGTCCACATTGCCCGTTCCTTTGCCCACGCTAATCGTCTTTTCTTTTGTTTTTCCGTCAGCAACGGCTTTTCTTTTGCCTAAACCAATGATTCACTGCATAAATATGAGATTTTCCTTAAACGTAACCTACGTATCTTATAAAAATGTAAACCAGACTTATGGATCCAGCGACGACACGTTTCTCGTGAAACATTTCCAATTATTTCTTCATTCCATCACGGGAAGTGACTGCGTGGCCGACCAGCACCATGTCTTGAAATTTGAGTTAAACCCGTTTCTCCATATTTTTTCACAATATCTGACACCTTGGACTTTGCGACATTTATTTGTTTAGCAATATACGGAAAGGTTTTTCCTATTTTTACTATTAATTCTCTAATTGCATCATTTGTTGCTTTACCACGCGACATTTTGGAGCCAATTAATTTTCAACTTAAAATGTTGACATTTTAACTTGAAAATTAGTAATTAGTAATAGTAATACTTTTTTTGTTTCCATGGCTTACTATTATTTGTTTTACTAACGTGTCAGAACATTTATGTGTCAGCAAATATTGCATTTTTATCAACATTAATTTAGTTTTATTAATCAATATTAGTTTATTTGAAAACAATTTCATAAATATGATGTAAACAATACATATTATGTCTTATAAATGAAAAACATATGATATTGAATCCCTTAAGGAAATTTTCAAACTTTTTCGCAAAATCAGTTGATGTCCGAACATTTTTGTGTTAGGGCTCGTATATGGTAAGCGAATATTTTAAAAGAAATTAATTTATATTTTTGACCTGTTTGTGCCATCTACACAAATATTTTTCTCAGTCAGATTCTTTTTTAGTATTAAAGATCATTAATTTTACCATAATTTACGACATCATCGTCTGATTAACATGAAGCTCTTCAAAAGTAAAATTCTGATTATGATTTGTTTATGGTTCGAGACTGCCGGGCTTCGAGTCTACGACCAGACCATGAAGATTTTTAACTAAATTGCATGGTTCGGTATAGGATTTGATGTGTGCCGTATTAATAGAAATTAAATTTTTGTTGATATGACATGCAGATTATAAAATCGCGATGCATTACCGTCTCGATGATGGTGGGTGAGATTTTCCGGGTTTTCCTCACCTGTAAGTCAAATGGCGCCATCAATCATCTTAAAGTCGCCCTGGAGCGCCACGGCAAATAATAATATTAGCCGTCTCTTTCCCCTCAGCTTTTGCGGTTAAAATTCACTCGTAAGGGGGTGAATTAGGGAGAGTATTATTATTATTATTATTCTCAAAATTTTATTATTATTGTTATTATAATAGGAAAATCTATGATTTTGAATAATGGAATTTTCTGTAGAAGTCGACACTGGAGTTGGATTTGGTAATTGATTTATAGGAATTTGGTTAGGTTTTAAAACATCTATAGGGTAAACAAATACTTGTTTATTGGTAAAATATCTTTGATTACGTTGTGGCATTGGTTGCAATTTGGTGGGTTGATTTGACCAAACTGGTTTTTAGAAATTCCTTGGATTAAATTGAAAACTGGGTTAAAACAATTGATTAGTAACAAATTGGTTATTATTTTAACGATAAAATCTTTATTTATTATTATTATTTATATATACTGGCATATTTTTTTGAAATTGGGTATCATTTATTTGGTTGATTATTTAAATTTCCATACATTGTTTTAAATTCTGAATCATATGCCATTCCATCTTCTTTAAATGCATATTACGGTACATCCAGCTATAAATGTACTAAATACAGTTTTGGCACAATGGTCTATTTGAATTTGTGTTTAGTTTTGATACAATTCTGGATTATTACTTATTCTTTAAAAAACTACTTGAAGTTTACTTTCGTAATCAACCAGATGTTTACCTATGAAGAATTTACACCTAGTCCATACTTGTTTTAAGCCAATTTGCAAAACATTTCTTTCTTTACGTTTACCAGTAATTATTTATTTATATTTTATTATCTACAATTGACTCAGCTTTACCTATTAATTTTCCTTGAATACATTCAAATATATGTTCATTTAATTTAGTATCGTTTTAAATAGCATAAGTATTAATTTATCAAACTTTCATATCTAATTATAAAAATATTTACTATTTACTATTCCCTTCAAAAGGTATTACATTATGTATTTTTAATTTGAAAAGATTCCAGTTAATTGGGACTCTTTGCGGTAAAACGTTCGCCATGACGTAAAAGTTAATACGCTTATCAACGTTACTGTCGTTATCAAAATTACTATCTGTTTCACTTATAACGTAGAAATTTTAAATTAAATCTTGCTATACTATATTTATTACTAACTCTAAAGGGATTGGAAAAAGCCAGAAAAGATTAGCACTAACGGGTTTCTCTGAAAACCATTTCTCCCGATTCTCATCAGCTTGGTTTTGGTTGTACAATTGGACTATTGACTCGATCAATATCGGCTAGTTGGATTGATTCATGAAGTACGGTCTTTAGTAATCACACTAAAGAACTGGAAATTCCAGAAATCACAAAGAAAATTATTCGTTAAAATCGAAGTCGACAGAAAAGCTTAACTTTTTAGTAACTAGTGTGTCTGCGCCAGTTTTAAATCTGGAAGCGAAAATGTATTCTTGAATTTATTCTTATTTTTAAATAGAGCCACTGGTCTTTACAAGAACTGAACAATGAATGAACAACGCTTCACAAAGAATTACAAAGGCTCTATTTATACTATTAAAATATTAATTTGTTTACGAAAGTTCTGCAATCGTTACACTATTTATTGTTCAACACAATTATCTTGATATAAATCGAATCATTTTTTTGTATATCTTTTTAGCCAATTATTTTCTATACATAAATTTTAGTAATATGTTATTTCAACATTACTCGTCAATTTATACAGTACGAACTATATGATAAAATATTAAAATATTCGAGAAAATGCTCGGACAAATCCATTTTAATTTCAGATGAAGCACATTTTTATTATAAAAACGTCACTGCAGATTTTAACCTCTGCACTGGGTAAGTACCCCCCTGAATATTTTAAATCGCAACGTGCTTCAGATTATGGCAAATATATATTTTTAAAGTCCTTTGCATATTTTACTCGCATAAATACTTATATGTTTATTATTATTGTATGTGTTTTTATTATCTTTTGTTACGCAATGTACTATGTTATACAGGGTGAGTCAGAATTATTAGGATATATAATAAATGCAGATTATTTGGACCGAAATATGAGAATACAGGGTGTTAAAGTTGAAATATTTTCTCTATTGTCTCTGACAAAAATAAAATTAAAAATATTTTAGAGTTTCTCGGTTCTGAAGTGGCTACTATATCTAATTCGACCAAATTAGGGACTGACACTTGGCTAACCAAAAAAGTTATGAGCAGTGAAGTTTTTCCGGAAGATTACGTTTTTCGAAAAGACCGTAACTTACTAAGATCTTCTAAAACAAAAGGTGGTGGCGTCTTATTAGCTTACAAAAACAAGTTTGAATCACAAGCTTTGAACCTCAATCATTTTTATGAACAACTTGTTAATATTGATATTGTAGGAGTAAAATTTCTTGTGTCATATAGTAGGTACACTTTTTATTTATGTTAAATATGTACCTCCATACAGTTCTAATGTAGAATATGAGCAGTTTCTAGACGTATTAAGTCAAATTATAATGAATCAAGAAGAAATATTGATAATAGGAGACTTCAATTTTGCTAATTATGTTACAAAAAACCTAGATGATTTTCGATATAGGATCATTTTTATTTTTTTTTTTTCACTTATGCTTCCCAAATTAATAATGTAAAAAATTCGTTATAAAAGATATTAGATCGTGTCATTGTTATTTTTGTTTAACACCGGTCGTGATTATTCACTTCTTTTTGATGGAGAAGACGCATCGCATTATCCTTAAAGATAACACTGTATATAGAGTCGTCCAGATTTATCAATTTTGCTCACAATTCTAATTCCCAAAGGTATAATTTTTTTTTCCTAGTCTCTACAATGCCGAAAAGGATGAAACGTCGCCTGGTGAGAGCTTCGCATTCGAAGATCACATGGTATGAGGTTTCTTCCTCTTCCATGCAAAGTCTACACGTGAATTGGTTTAGATAATATGGAGGATGTAAATGTAAATGTTTCCTATCAAAAAATTTACTATGTTTTATACATGCATGTTTCAAAATATAAAAAACATAATCGCAAATATCCCTCCTGGTATACTTCAAACATAATTCAAAATATTAAGATTATCAAAAAATGTATATGCCCTGTTTAGAAAAAACTAAATCTCAACATTATCTTTATCGGTTCTAAGCAGGTAGGGTTAGGTTTGGCCCAGAACACTGCGGCCTCTTGGGTCTATTGTATTCCCCTGTTTTCCCCGTATTCAGGTACTATCTTTGAAATAGTCCTGTGTCTTTGGTTAGTTTTAATAGGTTCCCTACCAAGTGTTCCTGGGGCGTTCTTTCCGGTTCTAAGCCGAAAAGGATGAAAAGTCGCCTGGTGAGAGCTTCGCATTCGAAGATCACATGGTATGAGGTTTCTTCCTCTTCCATGCAAAGTCTACACGTAGTAGGATCATCTCAATATTACTATGAGGAATTTTACAGACTGAGAAGAATAATTAAAGCTCAAGTGCATGAAACTTTTAAAAACTATCTGAAATCTGTTAAAAATAGTATCATAACTAATCCAGAAAATTTTTGGTCATACATACAACAAAAAAGTGAAAGTGTCTATATTCCAACACAATTTATCGCTAACAACTCAGAAGTCAATCATATTCCATACTGCAACATTTCACAAATTTCTGAGACCCATATTTTAAAGACAATTAATAAACTTCCAAATAAACTCACAACTGGAAGTGATAAAATTCCTAGTCTTCTTCTAAGATATTGTGCTAATGTGCTTGCTCACGAGCTAAGAGGTGCCTATCGTCTTAGGATGATGCACAATGGGCCTAGTGAGTCCTAAGTGCCGTGGGGGTAACCCACCCTTTACACGTTACAGATACAGAGATTCAGATAATGTACTTACAACACCATTATTTAAAATTTTCAATCTAATTTTTCATGTCTGTATTTCCTGATGTGTATAAAGTAGCTAGAGTCTGCCCTGTGTTAAGAAGTGGTGATAATACGAATTTCAAAAAGTGTCGTCCTATCTTGATTTTTAACAATTGAGGACCTTGCTGCAAGAAGGAGGTAGCTCCAAATTCGGGAAAAAATTGGTTATGTTGCTACCTTATCCAATTTACGAAGTTCTTTCGATTGGTGCAAGGAGGCATCTAACTGTATAAATGGTTGCAACATGTCTAGTTTTGGACTTATATCCGCGTTAGTTTAGTGGAAGAAAGCGGTAGCTCCTGCAGATGCCACTTTCTTGCACCAAACAAGCAGTTCAAACCGTTTTGACAGCAGCATTTCACCTAACCTAAAAGTTACTATCTGGCAGGTGGCAGATGGTTAGTTTTCAGACCATAATTTCACAGTGAATAATTATAATTTGTTATAAATTATTAGTTTATAAACATGAGTGACACAAGTGAAATTGATGAGCCATTTAGCAGTGGATAAGTGATGATTACGTCCCAAAAAGTGAAAGCAGTGACGAAAATTATGCAGTTGAAGCAGAAAATGCACCTAGAACTAAGATTAAAAATAATCGACGAGACGTGGATAGTTCCCAGTGGCAGAGAAATAAACGCAATAGTATGTTAGCTAAGGGCGAGAAGCATTTAAATAGTTTTTAAAAAATGAAGGAGGCTCGGAAGACAGGAAACGACTGCAAATGCAAGTATAAGTGTTTTGAAAGAGTGACAGAAGAGGACAGAGTATGTATACTCAAAAAGTTCAATGAAATTAATGATAAAATCCTACGAGACACGTATCTTTCGGGTTTAAATTCATTATTTCCTGTATCCAGAGTACGGACAAAGGATGGCAGCTGTCATTCAAGGACAGTCAGAAACAAATATACTGTAAGTTTCATAAAACCTTTTTCTTTTTTGTTTTTTTATTTATTCTGCATTTTACTTTTATTTACAGGAGCACCTTGGTGAAGAGTCAAACAAAGTATGCAAAAAGGCTTTTTGTGCTTTGCATGGCATTTCAACAAAAACAGTGGAACGCCTAGCGATGCGCCCAAAACAGGATGACTGTTTAACATCTTCGAAAGAATAGCGAGGCAAACACCATAATAGAGTAAATGCAATTTAATGAAATTTTCCAGCAAGTTGATTCCCATATAAAGAGTTTTCCATGACGATCGTCGTACTACAGTAGGAAAACAAATCACAAAAAGTATTACTTATCATCAGAATTAAATATTAGAAAAATGTATGAGCTTTATTTAGAAAAATATGAAAAATAAATGTTCAGAATTTTTGGCATAAAGGAAAAGAAACCAGAGTTTAAGCCAAAAGTGACGTACGATTTTTATTTTAGATAATTTCAATCTCTCATTTGGAAGCCCAAGATCTGATACGTGCAAAATTTGTAACTTGTTTAGCACCGTAAAGAAAGTTGTTGTGGACGAAGAAGAAAAAACACGTAAAAAAGTAAAACGGCTGATTTCTTCTTTAAGGAGTTAAAGGTTACGTCTGAGGAAGCAAAAAATAACTCAGCCATTGAAACACTATGTTTTGACTACCAGCAGAAATGCACCGCTGCCAAAATACCTTCCGGAGATGTTTTCTACATGCGCCAGCTGTGGATCTACAACTTGTGTTTATTCTTCAAGTTTCAAATACCACCAAATCTGTATCAATGCAAACTAAACTGAAGAAAGCCAAATAGTCCAACGTTATGCAGTTGGCTAAGCAATATGTTGATATGGTATATTATAATTCATTGAACGTTTCTGAAGATCCAGCCAATGGTAACGATACAGACATGACGGATGAGGATATTGGAGATTAAAACAATTATTGTTGGGTATTTTATTTACAATAAATGCAAGAAGCAAATAATTTGTGTACTTTTTGTTGTTGTTGGTGGCAAGAAGGAGGTAGCTCCACAATAAAAACTTATAAATAATAATATTTGGATAATTAAAAATTAAAATTTTCCTCGGTAAATGAAACTCAAGGACTTCCACAAAGCAAGTACGGTAAAGATAACCAGAAAAAGAAAATAATTTTCACGCAAAATGGTTTTTCTTATTTTCTCAACAATTTTGATTTATGGAGCTACCTCCTTCTTGCAGCAGGCTCCTCAATTTTGCTAAGGTTTTGGAGACATCAGTGTATAATCAAATTTCTGCCCGAATAAAATATTTAATTTCAACCAATCAGCAAGGTATCATACGACAAAGATCTACCACTTCCAATCTTGTAGAAATTACTCAGTATATAGCTGAAGTTGTGGACAGTAAATAACAGGTTGATTTCATATACACTGATTTCTCCAAGGTTTTTGACAAAATTAACCACAAAACATTAAGAGTATCGTGAGATCGCCTGAAGCAGACTCTGTTCTTTGTTGTTCGTACCCGCGACAAGGAGTCTAGCTTTGGCCATATCGAGACCCGCCTTGTGACTCGAGAAATCGAGTGGAATATTTTTAATCGCAGTCTGACGCGTAGAGGACAATTTCCAGAACTTCTAGACTAAGATTCTAGTCAGAGTTGGTTCTTTATGGACTGTTTTATTTTTGTTTAAATACCGCGACTTTGTCAGTAGACGTAAAGATTCAATATAAGTGTTGTATAGTAAAGATAAATTGTGAGTTATAATAGTGCCTAGGTTTTAAATAAATTAATTAGTACGTTATAAATAAATTATATATAAACTGTTTTTAATAAATAAACTTTTTTTAAATTCTACAATCGTTACAATATATAAGTAATGGGTTTTAGTGCTTCTCTTACTACATTAATACAATTATATTTATATAACAGGGGACAATTTGTTGCTTACAACGGTTTCTTTTCTACATCAGGTGACCCTCAAGGGTCTAATTTGGGACCTTTGCTGTTTTTATTATTTATTAATGATCTTTCCATTAAAGTGCAAACATTTATTTGCTCGTGATTTGAAAATTTACTCAAATGTGACTTGTTAATTACATTGTTTATTTCATCAGGCAGCATTGAATAAAATCTCTGATTGGTGTATCAATCTCTTCCTAAATTTGGATAAATGTAAAATTTGTACATTCAGTCGCAAGCTTCAACTAATTTTACATAATTATCAGATAAATAACATATCTTTATCAAGGGATAATAGAACAAATAGAAGAGCCGGAAGTGGGAGGTACGCTTCATATCTACACCGACGGTTCTAAAACAAAACAAGGCTCAGGATGTGGAATATACTCCAGATTCTTAAACCTAAACATAAAATGGGCTGTGAGCAATAGTGCCAATGTAGAGCTAATGGGGATTCTCATAGCAGCAAAAGAAATAACCAGAAACAATATCACTGGAAGGAACATGCTCATCTATACAGATAGCAGACAAGACTACTCACCCTGAACAGACCACGAATTTATTCACTACTACTAGAATGGCACGAAGCTTTGGCCGAAGTATCCATGGATTAAAGGTCACGCCACATCGAAAGGTAACCGTCTTGCTGATTCACTAGCCAAAAAAGCAGCCAACCAAATACTTTTTCTTTTCCCTTGTGAAATTCAAGAAAAGATGGGATGAAACAAGAAACTGCAGAGTTGCCAGGGAACTCTTAAGTTATCCTGACAACACTGCAGCAAAAAAATACTTGACTTTGACTAGACAGAATCTGCGCCTAGTCACAGGTATTCTGACTGGTCATTGCCAAGTACGAAAGCATCTCCATATCATGGGGCTGTCAGAATCCGCACTTTGCAGAAGGTGCGAACAAGAAGATGAGACCATCGAGCGTATTCTTTACGATTGCTCGACACTCTCATTTATTAGAAGATTTGTGTTATATAAGATATAAGAGAAGCACCTCTTGGCGACGTTGTCAACTATATTAAATCTGTAGGCTGGCTCACGAGCTAGGAGGTGCCTATCTTCTCAGGAGGATGCACAATAGGTCTAATGAGGCCTAAGTGCCGTGGGGTAACCCACCCTCCACACGTTACAGATACAGATCAAGGGTTACGCAGATATGAGAGCTCGGAGTTAAATTTGATTCTGGTTTGCAATTTGTACATCATATTAATACTGTAGTTTCTCAGTCTTCTAAAACTTTGGGATGTATAGAACTTTTTGTCACGAAATTGCTCTAAAAATGGTATTTTTGTGCTCATAAGATCAAAACTTGAATACGCAAGTTTCTAAAATTCTTATCCAGAAGGCTTGATGGAATTTATCCTGTCAGAGTTATTGACCAATCTATTTTGGTACATCGGCATCGTTTCAATGTCCATTTCTTACAACTAAGAAGGATACTTTCCTCTATACATTGGTACAAAATTCTATTAATTTTCTAAATCTTTTTCATCCCTACTTCACAGAATGTGCAACAACTTTAATGATGTGATAAACTTTTGTCATATTAATCATGATTCACTAACATTAATTTTAGATGAATACAGTCCATATTTACTCTAATAAATACAGTTCATACATACAGTAATACAGTTTTCTCTAATTGTTGCTATAATATAAATGGAATAATGTTCGTAATTTCTGTTTCATTTACCAATATATTATATTTTTTTGTTATCTATATTTTAAAAACCAAGTGTATACTGATTGCGTTTTCTTCTTGTGTATATATTTTGGCTAATAGATGGTATTCATTTTATATATACCTTTGATGTGTTATTGTATTATATTTACATTTATGTATTTTAATTTACATTGTCTTGTAAATGGAGATTCTCTGTTGGACAATAAACTATTATTAGTATTATTATCGATAATAATATATTATTATTATTATATACTTATATTTTGATTCAAATAACCTACGCTTAGGATGTGTTCTAGTAATTATGCCCCACCCTGTATAGCAATTAATCACTTGACTAAAGCCCTTTAGCGTAAAAAAACACGAATTTAAAATTAATTACATCAAGTAACGACGAAAATTTACATAATTTCATATTTAAAGCAATTTACCCACTTCTAACGGAAAATTAATGTTTATTTTGTATCGAATATTCCCAATTAATTAACCCGATAAGGCCTCAATAAATCCATCCCAACAACAAAAATCATAAGTTGCAAAAATATTCACCCGTACGCCGAAACATCAGACCGCGAATAGCGCAGCGTCAAAAATTCAGTTCGGAATACAAAAAAGCAAAAAAAACTAACAAAAAAAACAAAAACAACTTGGATACGTCACAAGCCCACACATGGAAGCTGAATATATGTATGTTTGTTCAGAGTTTTAAAAACGCGCATTGCAAAAACAATAATACTCAATCAATGATAGCAATGAGCCAATAACCAAATGGACGGGGACGTTACATTTAGGGGTAGGGGTTACGTGACAAGCCTGTTTACAAATGTAACGATTGATTCTTCAATGTTGTTTGAACCACACTGATATGTCCACGCTCGCATCTAGTGTCCTATGGGAGTGCAAAGTGACAGTTGAGTTCTGCTAATTGCCGAAACGGAAATGACTACCATCTTAGACGACGCTTTCAAGGTTAGTTCTTCTTCTTTTACGCTTTCACATTTTCCGTATCGATTTTTTTCGTTGACAGCTTTCGCAGCCCGCCCGGATTAACATTAAACAGTTGTTTGTACAGTGAAATTTGGTTTAATTGCTTTCGGTTTCTCATCAAACGTTTGTTTGTTTTCGAATAATTTATATTTTATCATAAAACAACACCATTAGAATATTATATTTAAATTAAACGCACGCTCTGACAGTTTCCGGGTTGTATTTCAAAATATTTATTCCAAATCAAGAAATCTAAAATGAACTGCTTTATAATAAAAATAATTCTAACGTAGTTTTAAAAATTATGTTGGTAAAAAGAGGGTGGTGATTTTCGTATTTGCCGCCATTGCCGAAAAAGTAGGTATAAAGGGATGCGTAGAGCATTCATGCGGATATTTTAATCAATAAGGAGCCATGTTCAGAAAAGTATGTGGTAGGCTTGAAAAACACGCAGCTTCCATCATGGCCTACTATTGTGTTGGGGAAGGAAATGACGCCGCGTTAGTCGTTCAGGATTACAAATTATTTTATTAAAAATTCGAAATAATTTGAATTAAGATTTGAATTTGTTTGATAATAAAAATCTAGAAAAGTTTTGATAGTTTTAGAACATGTATATAAATATAGAATAGAAAAGAAATAATTTCCTCATTACAATTAATAACAGTTTTATGGAAAACGTCATTTACAGATTATAAATAAAATAAAATAGGTACATACAAACAAAAATAAAATACAAATAATTAAATCATATTAAAATTGACTAGATATATACTAATCTATATAATAAAATAAGTTAGACAATAAAAATTATTTTAATGTTTTCTTAAAAATATTTACAGTGTCTTTGTGTCTGATATTATGATTATGAGTTGCGTTATTTTTGTTAAATTTCAATTTTTTATTAAAGATAAGTAGACATAACTTGCAAATTAAAAGGCATGGTAATGTTAAAATGTTTAACGGTTTAAAGGTTATTTTTACAAGATGTTCTATTTGACAAAGCAACCATGAATTATTCTCTTTTAAGAGATAAAAATATTTGAGAAGAAATTAGAAAATCCTCAAAAATATACACAATAACGCAGACTGCTCTCAACATAATATAGCTGCAACAATTTATTTAAAGGCAACATTTCTTTAAGATTTCTATATTGATATGACAGTCAATGTAATTTAGATATTAATTGTTCGCAGTGATTTTTACAATTTAAATGTCTGTCAATGTTCAAGCCGAAAAATGTTATTTGTTACTATTGATCGATATCTGAGTGTCACTGTCATTTATTCCAAATTTAATAATGTCACACACAGCTTTTGAAAATTATGAAACCTGATAAATTTTGTTTTATCAACATTGAGAAAAAGGGAGTTCGCCGTTAACTCAGTAAAAGCTGAAGTGCAATTATCACTTATCTGACAACGCAAAAGATGTGTCATCAGCATAGGTTGTAAAAGGTGCATGAATTTTAGTCAAGCCGTTAATAAATAAAATAAAAAGTATAGGCCCCAAAATGGAACTCTGTGGAACGTCAAGATCATTTTGCACCTGTTATAATGAAATATTTTCGACAACTACATATTGTTTCGGAATAATGATAGAATCTTTATTCCAATTAAGGGCAGTTCCCCTTATCCCATATATATTAAGTTTTTTTAAAAGAGGCTCTTGATTAACGCAGTCGAATGCTTGGCAGACGTCACAAAATACTGCAATTTGATATTCACCTGTTTCAATGTAATTTATTAATTGACTATAATATGAATAGACTGCCGTAGTTATTGAGTTTTATTTAAAAAACCATACTGGTTATTATTATTATTATTTTTATCGCAGAAAGAGTAAAATCTATTTAAGTAACGATGGAACTTTTTCCAGGGGGGGGGGGGGGGCAGAATGCAAAATTGTGAATTCTTTAAAACAAATTACAGAAATGTAGACGCTATCCGCTATCGTGAAATACGATACGTGGTTCTTACATGCTGCAGAATTCACCGTTTCAAGGGATTATATACTCTAAAAAATTTACCGAAGATCCAGAGCGAAAACCCGATAAGTAATAAAATTTAGTTATAAAGATATTGTCGTTTAAGTATTTTTTTGTTCTTTTAGTTACAAATAAATATGCTTTTGATGGTTTGCTTGCGTCAGTATATATTGCGTCAGTATAAATTAACTCAAGTTAGTTACAAAATAAACATACAGAAGCCATATACGAATAATATCGAAACAATAGCTATTCATGAAACCCGTTACGAAATGCCTCATTTTATGTAACGAGTGAATATTTACGGGACGAGCAGAGCGAGGCTACGCAACATTAACGAGTAACACAAAACGGCATTCCGTAACGCAATACATACAATATTTTTCTAATTTTGACTAAATTATTTGTAAAATTGTGTTTTGGTAGGACATTATCGACATCTAGGCAACCAATATTACTACGGTCTTGTATTGTTAATTGCGTATGCATCATTTTATTGACAGAACACAATATTAATTATTTTAATTATTTATTCTCTTGTACTGTATATATGGCTTATTAAAGTCATTTAGTTTTTAAAAAAGTGGATTTTTTTGTCACGTATTGTGTTTTAATTATTTTGTGATGATTTAGAATGGAAAATAAGGACCAAAATAACCTTACTACTAGGTTGTATGTTTAACCAAATTCTATTTTTATAAACCAAATGAAGCTAAAACCTTTCAGATAAGAAAGGACAATACCAATAAACCTAAAATAATGACGAGGCAGAAGAGACCCATAAACGTTTTTCCTACTGTCAGAAATGAAATAACATATTCTCAGGTAACAAACTCACAGGAGCAACTACTTCAAAGGTCACAACCAGCCATGAATACCACGCCACAAATTACACAGCATACTGCACAGTTAGCAAGCCTAGCAGAAAGTACCACTCATGAATTATTATTATCCTTAATATCCAGAATATAGATTTCACTCTCTGACAGGCTCCAGAAACTAGAAGAATTAAATAAACCCCAAATATATAACAAAATCACCAATGGACAAAAGAGATATTAGAATAGCCACTAGAGGATACAACTTCTATCACACTATCCATCCATCAAATGCAGCAAAAGGAGGAAGTTAATTAATAAAAATAACATTTCCCATTATGAGGAATCAGGCATCCAAGAACCAGAAAATCATGTAACCATTAGCACTATTAACATTAAGGAAGCAATCTATTGCCCACCAAGATACAACCAGAAAAAAGAAAATTATTTCAATGTGCTCAAAAAACTGGGTAACAAATTTATAATCCAAAAACAACAACAGGGGTTCAAGATTAACCACAGTCAAAAGAAAAAAATTGCATCGAGCTGCATAAGAACTTGGTTGTACATACCAGTTTTATTTATTCTGAACAAAATTTCACCAAACTATACACAAATAGAAGAAAACTTTGATTAGATTCAGACCATTCTGCAGTAATCCCTACTTTAAGTGATAATGTTATTCAAAAAAAACCGACCCTAGCAAATCGTAAAACAAATTGGAAAGGTTTTCAAGGGGATTTAACAAATACTATTCAACTGGCCATAACACTAAAAACGAACAATCAGCTAGGTAAAGAGCTGGAAAGGTTTATAGTTAAAATTCAGCAAGCTGCATGGAGAAACACGCCAAAAGTAAGAAGATTAACAACTGGAAAAACTATCCTGTCGAGATAAGAGAACTGGTAGCAGAAAAAAGAAAACTAAGAAAGAAATGGCAGATGACAAGATCACTAGAAGATAAAAATGTATTAAATAGGGCTACCCAAAGACTGAGAAGAAAAATCCTAAATCACAATGAAGAATTCTTCAACAGATACCTAGTAGGGTAAACAGATGATAAAAAAAATTATTATTCGCTCTGGAAGGCAACTAAAACGATGAAAAATTCGTGTGAATACTGTCCTTCTATCAGAATAGCCGATAACAAAAGAGACAATCAACAGCAAAGACGTTCCAATTAGATGAAAATCAAGACACTCCTAACGGGACGATCCATATTATGAAATAACTTGAGATTAGGCTAGTTACTTTCAATGAAGTTACTAAAGACATTCAGACAAACATTAACTCACAAAAAGCCCCAGGATATGATCTTATTACTGGATAAATATTAAAGAAACTACCACGGAAGGCTATTGTTAAATTGACATACCTCATAAATTGATATACCTGACGCGTGGAAAATGGCTGATGTTATCCTAATTTCTAGGCCAGAAAAACCTCCGAATGAGGTGTCATCATATAGACCTATATCATTGTTACTGATAATATCTAAGTTATTTGAAAAACTACTACTAAAACGACTAAAACCAATAATTGAAAATAATATCTGATCCCTTCGCACTAATTTGATTTTAGAAACAAACACTTGACAATAGATTAAGGACACAGGATAGCCGATATCATCGAAAAAGCTTACGAAGAAAAATATATATGCTCAGCTATATTTCTTGACCTAGCCCAAGCATTTGACATTTGATATAAAGAATTTTTCGAAACCAGGTTCATAATGTTCAACAATATGAAACTGGTTGCGTAAAGTAGATCACACTTGCTGCGATTACAAAAACTGTCACTTTAAATGTCAAAATTAAAAAAAATATATTAGCAAGCAATGGAAGCAAATTCATTTTTTAAAGTTTGAATTGTCAAATAGGTACTTCTTGTTCTTTGTGTTTACAGAAGTTTTCATAGATTTTTTTACTTAGTTTAAATCAATAGCTAATGTAATAAACTTTGTCAAAAATGGTTTACAGTTTGAAAGAACTGAATTTGTAGTTTAATATGAGACTACAACAAAATCTATTGGCTGACAGCACCGTTATTAAAAAAAATCATAAAAAAAATGTATCTACTATTTATATTAATGTTTATGTAAGAGATCTCTCCAAGACTTTAAGACTTAAATATCTCATAATGTTCAAAATGTAATAAACTCGTTTTTTCACAAAAAGATTTTAAAAAACTACACTCTTTCAAAATCTACTGTCTATATATAAGTAGTTTTCGCTTAATCACCCGGTATACTAGAAATCGAAGTCTGCCTTTTAGTTGCTTTTTTATTACATTATTTATTCTTATTACTTATTTTGAGCCAATAAAAATTCATGGAGTTCATTAAAAACAGAGATTTCATAGTTATTAGTACAATGAATATTTCTATTATTTACAAGATATTGACTTTTAATAATTTTTTATTAAATATTTTTTCTAATATATTTATTGGAATATATTACTGCAGTGGCTTTATAAATCACCTCGTTGATAATTTAAATGTGACGTTATTTCTATTAAATGATTAATTTTTGCCCAATTTTGGATAAAAGGTATGAATATTTAAAATGTTTTCAAAAATAAGGTGCTACTGAAATCCAATTAGAAAAAAAAAAGGTTACTTATTGGATCTAACTTATAATGTAGATAGATGATATTTGTTAATTATGGAAATGTGTCAAAAAGGGATTTAAAATAGGTATCTAAAAAAAAACTGAAAGCAATGTGGCGATGTGTACATTTTATGGTCGGCTCTCTGCGAACAAGCAAATTTTGACAGTGTCGGTATTACTATACAATGTGAATGATGTTTAACTGTATTAAAAAAAAACTCAACTACATATATATCAAAATAATTCACAGTATGGTTTGTTTTTGTTTGGCTTATGCGGCATATTTATACAATATTTCCCTCTGCCAAAATATCACTCTTGAAGCTTATCATATTATTACACAGGTTTTTGGTATCTCAATTTATTTTAAATCAACTTTTACAATAACTGCATAACTGATAACATTAACATGTTACGTCTATCATAAACTAAACTCTGACGTCAAGTGGTCGACTTATATAGCTTGCCTCAACCTTCTAGGACCTTCTCAAACAATCCGGATTTTTCTTTGACAAGAAATGACATTTTGAGACATTTCTGGACTATTATATCTTCTTCATTTACTCGTACCCTTACTTATGACGACCGCACCACGCTGCAGGGTGCTGCGTAACAATAATATAAATAACTCTTTGGTAAGAGTGTACTAAAATTGTGTGAGTAGTCATTATTATTTGTTTTAACGTAATTAAAATTACTAATCTTGATTTTATATAATAATTGAATAACTGGTTTGGACAGGTTTATGAAGTGTATCAGAAATAAAACAGAAACATTTTCCACTGATTTCCTATTATTATATTAATAACTATATACCGAAAATGTAAATACAGGAATAATTATTGAAATTATGAGAAAAACATTCACATTTTCTAAATGTCCTGTCCGTATTTAAGTTGTAGAATGACAATAAAGGAATTAATGTTTTCTAGTTTTCGTATTAATATTTAAGTATAGCTGCTCTAGCGCAAAAAATTATCTAGAAATATTTTTTGATTCTAAAGACGATAGATCTATTTGGAAAAATCTAGCTAATTATGAATCGATATAAATTGCGCAAATCCCAGATAAAAATGTACTATTCTTTTGAATTTTCGACTTCTTAAACTATTTTGATCCTTTTAATATACAGCACTTCTTTATATTTGCCTCCAATAAATTCCTTATAAAGCAACCCACTATTTTTTATCATAATTTCTCATTTTATTTTATACTTACATTTATTGACCGATACCTTTTGATAAACGAATTTATATAAGTATATTTCATTATTAAAATATTTTTGTACCATGCAGGATCTTATAAAACATCAATTTGTACAATTAATATTAAATACACGTTGTTTAGTTTGATTATTAAGACAAAGGACACACTCAATTTGTTTGCCTTAATGCAAGTAATGTTAAAAGCCTAGAATTGTGAGGATACGAACGAGATCAAACCCCCAACACAGCGAAAATTTTGTCTGAGTAATAAATTAGAAATTAAATTTCGTCCCTAAATTTAATTCTTCATGCATTCATTCTCTGGTCGGTTCTATTTAACAGTGTTGTTTTTAGCTTGCCAAAGCTGGTATATCTAATTATGATCAAAAAACGCATATATTTTCAAGGCGTATTTCTCTTTATTGCCACTTGACATACAAATAATAACACTAGTTTACAAAATTTAATAAATTTCATGTCCTTCCAGTGAATTTCATATCGTTTTTATTTAGTAACAATAACTAAACGCAAACATATATTTGTTTTATTTTTATTACGTATCGAGTTATCAACACATTTTACTACCCACAAGTTGGCTCTGAATTCATTGTAAAATTTTGCTGCATTGTAGAGTTCAGTTAAATAAATATTTGTTTTTAAAATGTCAAAAAGGTTGTGTAAAGTACATCCTGACCGTTTTTGTTACGTTTGTGGTGAACTTATTATATCTAAGAAAGGATATCCCATAACGGAATCTCTAAAAGAAGCATATTTTTGTTATTTCAAAATTTCGGTCTCTCACCAGGACAAAAAAAAGGCTCCTCACGTTTTTTGTGAAAGATAAAGAAAAACGCTAAGCTCCTGGGCTGCAGGTGCAAAAAGAATTTTGAATTTTAATATGCCAATGATATGGAGGGAACCATCCAACTACGAAAATGACTGTTACTTCTGTCTCACTAAGACATTTGGTTTTAATCAAAAGAACAAAGTTAAAATTATATATATGCAGATGTTCCTTCGGTTACTAAACCTATCTACAGCTTAGACAAGCAGCAAGTTCCAGATCCTCCCGGTTGTTCCAGCACAACATCGATGGCTAACACGGAATCCAAAGAAGATCAAATTCAAAGTGACACAAGTTCAGATGAATTGGTTGATATTAATGAAGAACCACATATGATAACTCAGTCTGAACTGAATGATTTAGTGAAAGATTTAAACTTATCTAAATCCAAAGTTGAATTACTAGGTTCACGACTCCAACAATGGAGGTTACTTGCTCCCAACACAAGGGTTACTATGTATCGTAAACGAAGTGAATGTTTTACAACATATTTTTAACGGATCGCAAATCAAAAAAATATTGAAGGATGAGGTATTTAAAAACAGTCTTACTGATACTGAAAGATCTGCTTGAAATTCACTACGACTTGTTATAAAAGAGTTTTTAGGCAACAAAAAAAAAATGAAAATTACAGATAGTTAATTGCTGATTTATTACATAATTTTCAACGAATGGATGTCAGCATGTCTCTGAAAATTCATTTCCGATTTATTCCCTGAAAACCTCGAAGAAGTCAGCGACGAACAAGGAGAGCATTTTCATCAGGATTTGAAATTTTTTGAACAAAATTATCAAGGATACTGGGACCAAGCCATGTTAGGTGATTATTGCTGGTCTGTTATAAGAGACACAGACACAAATAAATACAAGAAAAAGGCTAAGGCAAAACATTTTTAATTTTTTTTTAAATATTTTTGTGAGACATTTTTTTGTAAATCAAACATAATAAATATTTTGGAAACGTGACGTGTTGGATTTTCATATTTTTGTTTAACCTCGGCGCATCTCGAATGATAAGGAAAAACCCTTTTTATTTCAAGGACAAAAACCATGTAAACTAGTGTAATTTATTGCTTAACATATGTTTTCATCAATTGACAATCTAGCAAAATATTGATAGCACCTAAGAATATGTCAAACTGAAAATGATTTAGCATTTAACCTTTCTATTTTTTGGTTGTTTCTTCTTTCCAAATTGATTTACTGATTGGTTGGTATTATATGAGATGAGAAAGATATAAACTGTTGCTAATAGAACTAAAACCATTACCTGGTAAGTATAAGAGAATTTACTGTCAAAAACAAAAGATGTTAAGATACCTAAGTGAAGGAGTAGCTAAAATGCAGGATAGTAATTGCAAAAAGTATTAGTAATTGGTGTAAAAGCTATTCACGACTGCGACAGGCTTAAGGGATCTGCTACCGGACCTATCGTCTGAGATGGTACATGTGTGTCGTGAAGAATAGGTCCTGCAAAAAAAATAAAACAACTCTCTTATAAATAAATGTAAATATGTGTGCATCCACATACTCGCAACAGTTAAGCAGTGATTTCTCCGGTCACGTCGTGGATGGGTGACCGCTGGGAAGTTCCACCATGGGCCGTGTCACTATGAGACTCATCCGACTAGCAGTTAACCACCGACGACGTGGAATGAATGACGATGAATCAGGGAGTGAATTGTTGAAAGAATGAGAAAGTAGTAGGACCTTCAAATAGTGGTACAATAAGCCGCAGGCTGCAGTGCCGCCAGGCTATAGACGAATTAGGGTGTAGCACATGAGATCCGAAGGGTGTAAAAAACTTAAAAAAAAAATTTAAATATTGAAAATGAATAAATACACTAAATGGTTTATCCTGAGAAATTTTGTCGAAATTTATTTCTGAATTCTTTGACTCATTGTAAAATTTTAATCCTAGATGGCGAAAAGTCATTTTCAAGTCTAAAGAAAAGAGTAATCTTATAATACATGTTCTATATAGCAGAGTTTAATAATAGATCACTGTTAAGACAAGATTAAAGTCTATTATTACCCTGATGTAATTTACCCATTTTTTAATCAAAAATAGTTAAAAAGTTTAACTCTTTACAGATTTTTGATGCACATATGCAACCACGATTAAAGCACCATAAACAATCTATTAACTTCTTTGAATTAACGTGAGATGCTGTGCTAATAATCAGAATAGATGATAACATTAAATACGTCATTTAACCAGATACCTTATCGTCTCAGCTTACAGGTCAATATTCGCTATATAAACACTTCAAGATACCGAAAAAATTTGTATTTTACTGTGAGGAAAAATTGGTATTAAATAAATAATACGTAAAGTTGCCTCATTCCTTTATAAAGAGTTTGTTATTAGGTTGCAGTGACTAGTTACAGTTATTTTTTAATGTGGTGCATATTTGCATCATTCTGCATGTAAACTCACACTAGCACCATTGATAGGCACCTCCTTACTGGTGAGCCAGCCTACAGGTTTGTTTTAGTTGACAATGTCGTCAAGAGATGCTTCTCTTATATCGGCCGGTGTTAACCGATACTCTCCGAAAACACATCTTCTAATAAATAAGAGTGTTTGGCAATGGTGGAGGATATGCTCGACTGTTTCATCTTCTTTTTCGCATCCCCTGCAGAGTGCAAATTCTGACAGCCTCGTGCAATGGAGATGCTTCCGTACTTGGCAATAACCAGTCAGAATGTCTGTGATTAGACGCAGATTCTGTCTAGTCCTAGTCAGTCAAGTATATGTTTGCTGTAGTGCTGTCAGGATAAATTAAAAGCTATCTCGCAGCTCTGCAGCTTCTTGTTTCATCTACCGATTTTTCAGTTAAATAGAAGGGCCAGGTCCAAAAAGAATTTGGTTGGCTGGTTGTCTTCTTGATTAGTAAATCAGTAAAACGGTCACCTTTTGATGTGGTGCGTCTGTTGTTCCATCTTAAGGTGAACACATTGTTGATGGATACTTAGGCCAAAGCTTCGTGTCATTCTAGTACTAACCTTGATAAATTCATAGTTTGTCTAGGGTGAGTATCACTTGTTTGCTATCTACACAGGGTGTATCAATAAAAACTCCCAGGCTAAATATTTTGGTAAGTAATAAAGATATTTTAATTCTGCAAAAGCCAGTTCACAGAGCACTAAGAGAGCTTAAGTTTTAGTTATAAATTAATTTTAAATAGGTCAATATATAGATGGCGCTGCGCTCAATAATTTTTTTCCGATGGGAGGATCTTTCTTATGTAGCTCTTCTTGTAAAAAATGCATTTTTAAGCAGATTTTGTTCTATAAACCAATTCGATAAATCTAGCCATTTTTGATATACAGAGAGGGTCACTCAAAACAGTTTCATCATGTTTTTCTGCATTAATCATTGGTTTTTAGGAAAATTCTAAAACAGGTCGATTTTTAATCCAAATTAAAAACATTTTTACAATACACACATCTGTCATATGTCAACCTCCTCCCATGCACTTCATCAACACCTTAATTTTAAATAGGTATATGGCACATCATTTAAAAAGGTAATTTAATGGGGAATTTAGAAATGTTTCTGTACACTGCGTTACTTTAATTATATTGCTCTAGCGGAAAAAAAACTATTACGTATTATAGGGCGTGACACTACAATGTATAGTACATCATTTAAAAGGTAATTTTATGGGAATTTATAAATATGATTGTTCACTGCTATACTTTTATTTGTACCGCCCTCTATCGAGATAAAAAAACTACGTATTATAAAGTGTGACAACTTATTTGAAACCAAATTTAGTTACTAATTTAATGCACTACATATCATTAATATAAATATCCTCCATATTGCACTTGCAATAGTTTGAAAATTAGTCATGCATTATTTTAAACATTATTATTGCTAACTTTATTTTGTTGCAAGTGCAATATGAAAATATTTATATTAATAATATGTGGTGCATTGAATTAGTAATTAAATTAGCTTTCAAATAAAGTGTCACACTTTATAATACGTTACAGGTTTTTTTATCCCGACAGAGGGTGCTAAAATTAAAAGTATCGCAATAATCAATCATATTTATGATTTTCCCACAAAATTACCTTTTCAATGATACATTCCTTATTTAAAATTAAGGAGTTGGAGAAGTAGAAGGGAGGGAGTTGACACATGACCGATGTCTGCATTGCGAAAATATGTACAATTTGGAATAAAAATTAACCTGTTTTAGCATTTTCTTAAAATCCAATGATTAATGCCGAAAAACAAAATAAAACTCTATTGAGTGACCCACTCTGTATATCAAAAATGGCTAGATTTATCGAATTAATTTATAAAACAAAATCTGCTTAAAAATGCATTTTTTACAAGATGCGCTATATAAGAAAGATCCTTCCATCGAAAAAATAATATTGAGCGCAGCGCCATCTACATATTGACCCATTTAAAATGAATTTATATCTAAAATTGAAGCTCTCTTAGTGCTCTATGAACTGGCTTTTACAGAATTAAAATATCTCTATTACTTACCAAAATATCTGGCCTGGGAGTTTTTATTGGTACACCCTGTATAGATAAGCATGTTCCTTTCAGTGAAGTTGTTTCTGGTAACTTTTTTAGTACCTGTGATAATTCCTGTGAACCTGGTTTAAATTACACTGGAACTATTGTTCACTTTCCATTTGTAGTATCTGTGGAGTATATTCCTCCTCCTGGATCGTACCTGCCACTTCTGGCTATCCTGTTTGTTCTGTTATAACTTTATATAGTTTATTAAAGATATTTCTCGATTTACTTGAAGACTTAAAGCAGTGAAAGCATATCTAACGCTTCCTGCCGAAAGAATCCATTCATCAGGTTCTATTCCAAACGTGCAGAGTGTCACTTTTAATCGGAGCAACCCAAGTAGCAAGGGAAGTGAGACTAAAAATGTCTTCCATGGTTTTAGTTGGTCTGGTTTTCATGACTCCTATTATGTTGATATATTCTATTCTTTGAATTTGTTTTAGTTTGATAATAGCTGTCAATTTTTGGATTTTCGGTACCCATTGCATGAGGCTGTCAGAATCCACACTCTGCAGGGGATGCGAAAAAGAAGATGTGACTATCGAGCATATCCTCTGCGATTGCCCGACACTCTTATTTATTAGAAGATTTGTGTTTGGCGAGTATCGGCTAACACCGGCCGATACAAGAGAAGCTAGAAGTATCTGGGCCTAATAAGTATATTTTAAGAGTTAGTTATTGAGAAGCAACGTAAGACAAAACAGAAACAAATAAAAAAAACAGCAATAAATTAAAATAAAGACAGATAATTTTCATTCTTCGAAGAGATCATCTAATGTCAATTTTCTGTTATCCTTTAAAAGCAACTATGATTATGCATTTCACACTGTCAGGCAACATACTGTATAGTTTTTTCTAATTGTAATGTCGTTAATATTAACTTTTGTTGTAAATTAGATTAAAATTTCAATTAAAAGGAAAAAATAATACGTTTATATAGTTTACCAAATTATTATTAAAGAAAAAGGGTTGAAAGAGGTCATAGAAAAAAGTATAGTCTACCAACTGTGCAGAAAACCTATTTTTCACTCATCTGATTTTAGTATTCGCATTTTCTCAATTGTTGCAAAATATACTATTGTAATAAATCTTTTAGTTTAATTAAAAACAAATTTTTTCATAATTTTCTAAGTAATACGTTTAAAACTATGATTGTTTAAAGTTTGTCTGTAAATTTATTCAAAGTTTGTTTTAAAATTAAACTGTTATCATAAAAAAGAGTTATCTAGTCTAGGAGATCAACAACTGTCGTTCCTAAAACATTTTTCAGACTAGCAGCGACCGGATCTCGATAGTAACGAGGCTAAAAACCGGACGAGAATATATTTAAACAGGACCGAGCATGCCCAGTGTATTTTTGACCAGCGAATTGATTTTTTACTGCCCTTCCCAAACTTGCAATTCTTTGCAAAAGCCCACAGTGTACTGATAACAGGTTTCATAATGACCCTATCATTTATTATTCAAAGCTCGTTATTTATGACCTCGCATAGACCAGACTTCATACTTTTTTAATGCTTCTGCCAGCTCTACATTCAATCTAGTTGGCTGGTTATTGCAAAATACACAATAGTACGGTTTTTGTGCGCTAGACTATTCTGTCAGAAAAATAATGCCGAATAAATCATGCATTTGTTGAAATTATTTTTCGGACGGGTGGCTGTCTTTTTGGGACAATGTTTGTCGGAAAACGTATGACAAAGGAATAGTGGACGCACACAAAATCCAATATTAATAGTTTGAAATTACAATTCTTAGACAATATGTGTTGGAAAAATGCGTAGACAATCTATTATTAATAAAACAATACGGATAAACCAGCGGGGCATAAAAGTTTGTTTTATTCAAAATAAGGGAAACTTAAAATGATATTTCTACACTGGGAAAAATGTTTAGGCATTACTAAAAGGAAACTTAAATATAACTATGTTAACTCTGGTTATACCATACTGTGTAGGAAGAGTTACTTATTTATTTAACGATTTATTGAGGCAAGGAGTTATTCCAGGCATATAAAAAAGTGCAGATATAATTCCACTACCTAAAGTTGCAAATTCTTGTTAATATAATAATTGGAGGCCCAAAATGTTTAAAAAAATCATTGCTTCTCAAGTTACTAAATTATTAGATAAACAACTCATCCTACACGTATTACAATCAGCTCATAGAAAAAAATATAGTACTAATACTGCACTTTTAAAGGATGTAAATGATATTGCACACAATTATGATAAATCGGAGTGCACGGTTTTAATATTATCATATCAAAGTAAGGCATTCGATTTAGTAAATCATCAATTAATATTAGGAAAGTTAAAATACTTAGGTTTTGATAGAAATAGTTTATTGTGGTTCAGCAACTACTTGAATGATAGGACAAACGAGTTAGGCTTATAGGTACATATTCAGAATGTAGGTGAATAGTTAAAGGGGTACCTCAAGGAAGTGTACTTGGACTTCTTCTCTTTTTAATTTTTACTTTTGATTTGCCAAGATGCCTCACTTACATGAACTATCATTTGTATGCAGATGATTTACAACTTTATGTGGGAATCCAAAATATTAATATAAAAAATGATATTAATGACATTTACGAGGATTTGTTGGCTGTACATGAATGGTGTTTTAATCATGGTCTTAAATTGAATCCTAGAAAGTTAAGTGGCATTTGGATAGGTCCAGAGTTTAAGTGCAGGTCTATTACTAGTTTTGAACTGTCTTTAGATGAGAAAATCATTACATGATTAACTTGTGCTAAACATTTGGGACTTATTATAAATGGCAATTTGAATTTTAATGAACATGTTAATCATGTAGTAAGTGTTTCATACTTAAAATTAAAATCAATTTATCATTTAAAGTTTTTCTTGAGTGAAAACATTAAATTAAAACTTATGTAAGCTCATATATATCCTTACATTGATTACTGTTCTATAGTTTATTACTATTTTTTTATTAAATATAACCAAGAGAAACTTCAGAAGATTCAAAATTTCTGTATGAGATTTACTTGTAATATTCCATATAGAAATTATGTTTCTCTAGACATTCGCAGGATAAATAAATTTAAAATTTAGGAAAAGATAAAATATTTACATTTAATTTTATTCTAAAAAATTTAATTTTCTAAAATTCCACAGTATTTACACAATATCTTTCTAAGAAGATCAACTTTACAACCCCCATCAAAATTCCAAGGTTGTTTTAGTAACGTATCACCATTATTGTTAAATTCAGAACTTAATTATTTAAATTTAAATTTTAATAATTTTGTTAAGACTATTAGGCAAGTTCTTATTTCAGGATAATGATTTAATATAAAATTTAAAATAATTATTTTGTCAACATTTTATAATGAGGATGAATTGAAAAACGGCTTAGCCGAATTCATTCCTTTTGAGACACTTATATATTTATAGTATAAACATTATTATTATTATTATTATTAAAGTCTCTTTTATCACAAATAAGAATTGTATTGGCAACAACTGGTTTCAGTTATTGCTGTCTCTGTAGAGCGCGACCTTGAAGTCTGCCACCCAACTCATGGTCGAAACCCCGGAATCTTCTAGGTATGTCTCAGACGCTTCGAGAAACTAGCGGAGTGATCCCTTTGCGACGTATGAGTCACAGAGAGGCAGTTCTCGATTATTGTGGAAACCTGAGAGTATTCTCGCACAGAGTTGGGCTTTATATAAATAGCGTGAGTGGTTGACGGACAAGAAGATTGAGTTTAAGTGTTGGACAGAAAAGATAAATTATTGTAATAAATAAATTAGAATTGTGAGTTATAATAGTGCCTAAGTATTATATAAATTAATTAGTACGTCATAAATAAATTGAAAATAGTGTGTTTTAAATAAACTATAATTAAACAAACGTCACAATATATTTTTTTATATACTTAACTATTATAAAAAATCAACAAATAATATTAATCATTATGTTGTTTCATTTATACGAACCCGCTTTCCTGTACAGAATCTTTAATGTTTATCGAAAGACTGTAGACAGATTATATTGGTACAATGTATCACATAAAGATTTCTGAATTTTTGGATACATTTTACATAATTTTGATAAATGAAATTAAAAAAAAAACTTTTTTTTAATATAGAGGAGACTGTTGAACCTAGAAATGAATATTGAATATTGAATATTTTAGTTTAAATAAAGATAAGAAAAATATTTTACCGGCATTGTTTGTTTGCTGGATTGAACAATTATCTATTCGCTCAGTACAAAGAAATGGTGGGGGAAGCAAGAGCGCAAACTGTGGATAATTCGAGCGCACTTTAGGACGATATACATATATATTTTACATTTTTTTTTTAAGAAATTGGTAAAACAATACAATGAGCAACCGGAGTGGCTGTGTTGTAAATTTTTAAAATACTAGCAATAAAACAGTGTAAATTATATAAATTTTCAGT
The DNA here is from genome assembly GCA_927349885.1 of Psylliodes chrysocephalus. Taxonomy (NCBI): domain Eukaryota; kingdom Metazoa; phylum Arthropoda; class Insecta; order Coleoptera; family Chrysomelidae; genus Psylliodes; species Psylliodes chrysocephalus. Next base: position 73,666,178 of record OV651816.1, read on the forward strand.
AGCAGAATGGAAATTAAATCAAAGAAATAAATGTATAGCTATACCTACAATAAGAAGAAAAAAGTACCTTTACTTTAGTAATAATACAAGTATTACTGGAAAAAGTAGATATCACAAAGTAGAGAGGTTTTAATTAAACAATTTTATGACGTTCTTCAACAGCTAAATGTTCGGCAATGACTAGATTTCTGCTTTTGAATATGGTATCTGGCTGGAATGCAATTTTGTAACTTATTGACAGGAAACCAGTTTTAAACATTAATTCTGTTTTCTTTCGAACTAAAAATTAAAAAAATAAAAATTATAATCGCAAATATACCAGTTATTTCTCTTTTGGTAATACATTTTGATTCCACGTTATTTAATGGTAATTTTTACTTTTGACATTATTTAAACAATTCTTCAATGACAATTTATTGGGCTTAGGCAAATTCTTATACATTTTCTCGTAAATACTGTTGCCTGCCTTTGTTTTGTTATTGATTATACGTACTGTTTTTAGTCAAAGCAATAAAAATATATAATGATAATTAAATATTTTTTACTTGTTCTACAAGTCCAGTTACTTTTAATAAAACCAACATATCTATATTTTTAAAAACAAATTCTATTTAATATTGTATTTTCAGTATACGAAAAAATCGTCTGTTAGTTCATAAGTTAATTGGCACTGCTGTTACGCACGTTGCCTATTGAGGTACACAATATAATAAAGGAAATTTTACAAATATTGCTGCCAAGGTGTTTTCAAAAATAATTTGAACAAGCCAAAAATTGTTCAATGTACAAGGTGACCCTGTACCATGGCACAGACCTAGTGTACCTTGAAACACCGATAATAAAATTAAAAAAAATTCATAAATAAAAATGTATTTACAGTGGATGCATATTCTAATTTACTACGAACGAGAGCAAAAAATACATTTTAGCTTCTTTGGTAATGTTATGGATATGCTTGTCAAATTTGAAATTATTTTGAAAAACTATTCCCAAGTCGGTCATTTTTGACACTCTTTCTAGTGTTGATCCTTGCATTGTGTAGATGAAATTTTGAGGATTGCGAATGTTACTGAATGTAATAACCTTGCATTTGGAAAGATTAAAATGTAATTTATTTTCAAATGACCAATCCGAAATTGAGTCTAAGTCATTTTGAAGGTCTAGATGGTCATCTTGGGTGGATATTTTCTTAAAAACTTTCAGATCATCTGCATACATTAGGCAGTCTGATGTAATACGTAGAGGAAGGTCATTAACAAATATTAAGAAAAGTAGAGGGCCCAAATTGGAGCCCTGAGGGACCCCAGAGCCTGCGAGGATTGTATGAGATACTTCACCACCAAACATTACGTATTGATACCTTAGTTTTAGATAAGACATAAAGAAATTTATTAGATGATCGCTAAGACCATAATATTTCAGTATAGCTAGAAGAATATTGTGATTTACCTTATCGAAGGCTTTCTTAAAATCAGTATAAATACAATCTACTTGCTCACGAGAATTGACACATTTTGATATTTTATCACTGAAAGTTAATAAATTTGTATCTACAGATTTTTTTACGACAAAATCCGTGTTGTTCGGTTGATATGTATTTTTGAAAGTAAGCATACAGTTTATCATATATTACAAATTCAAACAGTATAACAATATATAAACAATATAATTTTGAAATTGTTAACGGGTAGATATTTAAATTAATGAAATAGATTCTCTGAGTATTTTAAAATATATTGTGATTTATTCGTGAATCATCCTGTATCTTTAAATATTTTAAACCGCACCTTTTTATGGAAATCTGACGAAAACTTATATTAAACCTAACTTATAGTGAAATATAGTCAATCTAGCTTTTCAATTTAAAGAAAAACTAACTGAAATCAGCAATTCTCCAATTTAATGCTCTCGAAAACTGGTCATAGTATCGGATTTAAGATTCATACGTCTTGAAAAAGTGTTAAAATTATTATATACTAAGAAAATGGTTCAATTTGACCGAGCAAATTTTAGAATACAGGGTGTTTAAAATAGGAATAACTTTCAATAAATAAAACACCTAGTGTATTTTTAAGTTTAGAAGTAAACATATTTTAGTAGTATATATTATTATTCTCAAAACGTAATTCATAAGTACAGGGTTTTGAATTAATCCATAAAAAAATAATTTTACATTGTGGTTCTCTCTATTAAACACCCTGTATAAGAAATGTGTAATATGCAAAATTCTAGTGCCAAAATATAAGAACGTCACAGTAGAATTAATGAGATTCTGCGAAAAAACTATCGTCATACATTTGTGAATCACCCTGTAATTAAAAATATTTTAACATGTACGTATGTACTTATGTATTATTTAAACATGTAGCAAACGTGTGTATGCAAGAGAAATTTAATCTAGCTTGTAGGTTTGAAAATAAAAATTCTCAAAAACAGGACAATTTTCAATTTTAACACCCTGTATATCGCAAAATAGTGATAGAATTGAGTTGGAGCCTTTGACACTTTTGGTTACTGGGTTGAACAACATACCAAAGTCAGAAAATTTGACCGGTCACTCACCACTTTACATAAGAAAAGTGCGGGGTCCAAATTTGTAAGCTATACCTCTCACCCCTTTTTTTGTCAAACCATATATTGCATTTTCGACACTTTTTGAATATATTCCACGAGACTCTCTTCCTCTTCATTAGAATAAATGATGTTATTCGCAGTGTATTCATAGTGAATTCATTCATAGCTATTATCTCCGACATCTTTACACTTTTTAGAATCGGCATCAACACGATTTCTTTTTTTATCTACTTAACTACGCGGTATACTTGAAAAATTTCTGAAAAAAAAAATGTTGCAAGGTAGTAGCTGTGTCATTGTTTGTTTCAAGGTACAAGAGGGTACAAAATAATAAACAATAGGCGAAGTTAAGTTTACAAAGATAAAAAAACATTGTATTTTTACTAGGCAATGAACACTATTACACGCAAAAATTATTTGAAAATTTCAAAGCTAGGGTCCGATTACAATTATTAGAAGAACTTAGCTACGTCATCATTTGGCAAAGTAATTAATTAGTTATCACCGCCTACTGGCGGTTTAGTAAAGTGTTAATATTATAGGAATATAGGAATTATTGTTGTATACCTAACAACTTACTTATTTTTTATTTATTGATAGTTATAGATAATATGTATTCGAAATTCGAAGTAACGGTTATGACGTAGAGGTGTTCTTCTAATTAAAATCGGTCCCTACCATATCTCAAATTTTCTACACACTATTACGATGCTAATTATTTACTTTTTATGGCGAAACAACACTTTTTTATTGCACAATTTGAAAATACATAACGCGTAAAACATAAATGTACTACTGAAGGTCAAGCAAGCGAAGATTGGAACTTAATTTTGGGTTGATAGATGAAGACATGTGTCATAGATAAGAAGCGTTTGAAGGTACACTATGCTCTAGGTACAATATTATAAGTTACAAAAATGGGCCCGTTCACTTTCATTTTTGAATGTGAATTATTTATATATTTATAAAGATATTAAACTCTTTTGTCTGGTGGTACTTTTCCCGTTAAGATATTTTTGCTAGAAGTAAGGGAATTCCCACAAAATTCTTTCAGTGACTCATTGCGTCAGAAAACCCCTAATTCCCTTCAGGTCTTGTATCGGTTAATAGTTAAAAGGGCGCGGTTGTCGGATGTATCATTGCACCACCATTCCTCTTCTGCATTTATTAAAGAAATTTAAATGATAAAAAAATATTATTTTTTAAAAATAATGTGTTTATATTTTCAGATAAAGCTGGAAGGCTTACCTTTTTTAAATTTTAATAAAAACAATTAGTACTACTCAAGCTGAATATTACCAGATCGAAATTTTATTTGAGAAAATGTATCTGGTAAACGTGATAACGTTGTAAGTACTTCTAAATAGTGTTGTCTACACCAGTGTTGCCAGATGAAAAACAAAAAATATGGTATTCGACACTTAAAAAAATGGTATTTTACTGACAAAAAATGGTATCTTGAATAATCTTCGTAACACCAAATAATAAGGTTCTTTCGTTCGCTGTTGGTGCAGTGTCCACCAATGTAAATTATACCAGTTACACTATCTTTATTTACCAAGTTTACTTCTTTCTTATTCCTGATACATATGTTGAATGTAATTCACTCCAGGGGGTCGATTCTCGACTCGTAGGAATTTTTTCCTATAGGAATTTTTGACATTTTTATGTACATCGAAAATTTATGACATTTTCCTACATATAGGAAAGTGTCACAAATTCCTATAGGAAAAGGTTCCTATAGGAATTTTTGACATTTTTATATACATCGAAAATTTATGACATTTTCCTACACATAGGAAAGTGTCACAAATTCCTATAGGAAAAGGTTCCTACAAGTCGAGAATCGACCCCCTGGTGAAGAAAATATCCACCAGTGGACACCACGTCGCCGACAGGATTTTACACCGGGCCAAACGAAAGGTATGATGTGCGTTGGTGTAGTTCATTCCTACACCAGTGGGATGAAGGAAATGACCAATTCTTTATTTGAAAATGTATGATAGCATAGTTTTTATGGCAAAGGTCTATATTTTTATATAATTTTGCTAAATAATACCTATTAACACATAATGAACAAACAAAAAATGAAAGTAACATAAAATTTTTATTTTAAACCATGATTTGAATAACGTATTATTAAGAGCAAGAGTGGAAGAACAGAGAATAGGCAGTAGGGTCATTCTAAAATCTTACTTAACTGACTAATTTTGACAAATACTCAATGTACCCTTTGTATTATTACCTATGACAACTTAGGTCATTAGCCTCGTGTTATATGTAGGTAATAAAGTGTACTAGTAGTCTATTAGTCCTTAGTGCAGGAGAGTTAGTCCTCTAAAGCTTGCTGATTAACTATATTGCCATTGTTTGTTAATCTGTTAAGTAAACCTACATGTAACTTTACTTAAAGGTAAAAAGATCGACCCTAAGAGTTAAAAATATGGTAGTAAAATGGTATAATTAGCCAAAAAAATGGTACAAAAATGGAAAATGGTATCCTCAAAAACTTGCAGGTATCGTAGTAGAAAAATGGTATAAATACCCTAAAAATGGTATACCTGGCAACACTGGTCTACACACACACTTCTAGAAATAAATGCAACGTTGCCACGTTTACCAGATAAATATTGCAAATCAAATTTCTACTTTTTGATTATGGTCTGGTTAATTTTCAGCCTGAGTAATAATAATTGTTTTAATTAAAAAGTAAAAAATAAGCTCCCAGCTTTAAATCTGAAAATATAAGTTCATGATTTTTAGAAAAATAATGGAATTTTACTATTTAAATTACATATAAATGCAGAAATGCTATATTAGGGATACTTCCGACAACCTCGCCGTCTTTAAGCATAACCGATACGAGACGTGAACGGAATTAGGGATTTTCTGACGCAATGAGTCACTGAAAGAATTTTATGGGAATTCCCTTACTTCTAGCAAAAATATCTTTACGGGAAAAGTACCACCAGACAAAAGAGTTTAATGTTTTTATAAATATATAATCAATTCACATTCAAAAATGAAAGTGAACGGGCCCATTAAAAACACGTTTACTTTTATTTATCCTCCTAACTGGCTTTTAATTTTTGAAATTAAATATAATGTAGTTTCAAATTAAATGTGCAAAGTTTTGGTGTTTCTATTCATTATCCAAGTCAAATCATCAAATAATTTTAATTTTTCGCCTTAATTTATTTATTTTTGTAAATTTTATCATTTTTATTCTACAATTTTTATTTCATTTACATGCATTGACTCCATAATTATGAAAACCTGTGGCTGATTAAAATAAAATTAAAGTAATGGGCTTTTTTTCCATCACCCTACTTTATAAAACATCAATACATATACCTTTATTAATCATAGAATGAGACGAATAATTCTAAAACCTAAATATATGTATAATAACATGTGTGGTAAAAGTGATTTTTATTTGCTAAATATTCGAAATCGGTTAATTCCTGGGTTACATTATCGCCACAAAGTATGTAAAAACCAATAAAATTTTAATAAATCTTCGTCTTTCCAACGAAGCGTTCTCCCCGAACAAAGTGGTGGCAAAATTAAAACTTACATAATCTATACGCATGAAGGCGTCTTTTAAGTCCTCCTTTGAGGCAAAACGATCCCTCTACCCTTTCAAAATAAGTCTCAAAATAGCATAAAAGCCAGTTAATTATACAAGAGAATTGCTTTCATTTTACCGTCGTACGTAAACGAAAAGTCTCCCTAAAGTTGAGAGAGATAAAGCTCGCTTTTGAGCGAGGGTGAGTTCCCCTTTATAGGGGCAAAAGTTTTTAGAGCTGCCGCACAACTTTTGTGGCTTAGGCCCTCTGGCTAACTCCACCCACTGTTTTTAACGATGGACGGCCATTTTCACTTTGCATAAGTTATTCTTTGGACCACACCCAGGTTTTCCCAAACTTCCCGCTCTGAATAAAACAAATTTCATAAAGTTTGCACGAGTTTACACATAAATAAATTAAATTAATAATAATAGTTGCTAACTAAAAGTACAGAGAGGTGCTTCGTCACTTATGTTTTATTTATAAACATTATTCTGAGAATTGTTTTCCCAACTAGAACATGCATAGATTAAATACTTATACATAATTCAAACGGAGATATACTTTATGCTCTGAGTGAACTTCTACTATATTTTAGGAAATTAAATTGCTAATTTTTCCACCAAAACCTAAAAAGATTTAAGATTAATATAATTTTTAGTTTTGCGCTTGTTTACCTTTTTCTACGAAGTTTGTTTGGTCGTGATGATGAACTACCAGAAAAATTATAAATCTATACCGGGTGTCCGCGCGAAAACTTTAAATGAAATTGTATCTGGCATTTTTAAAGATATCGATTAGAAATTTTGTAGTGTTATTAAGGAAATAGAGGAAACATTTATAGTACATGAAATTTCACGCCAACTTCATATTTGCCGCTCCCAGACATATTCTGAAAGAGAGTAATTTTTTAGTATCTCTATTTGAAAAAATTACTTATTTACATAATTAACTTTGTAAGATATATACAACAGCTAAATAATAATAATAAAAGCATTTATTGCCCAACAGTTTCCCATTTACAAGGCAAATTTAACAAAAAAAATTAAACTAAGAAAATACATAAGATAAGTAAATAAATTACAATAAAAGTAAAAAGTAGAAAATAGTAAAAAATTGACATGAATTCAAAGATAATCTCTTGATTTATTTTTTAATTCACATTTACTGCAAAAAAAAATGTCAAACTACAGATTAAGGTAATTGGCGCTTTTGATAACAAATTAGTTTGAGCTCGTTTACTTAGAAATGTAATATTATGTCGAGACGTTATCCTAGGTGCAAAAAAATTTATTTGAGAGAGCAACAAAGCGCAGTCAATTTCACCATTTAACAATTTATGCAAAAACAAAACAGATGCCTGATTTCTTTGTGTTTCTAATGATACAAAATCAAATTGATGTAGTAAATCTAGGTAGTTACAACCTCTTGGAGGATAAAATCCATTTAATTTAAAACCTAAGATTGTTAAGAATTTCTTTTAAATTTTCTCAATAATGAATGTATATAGGATGCAATATTATTGATAAATATCCTAATTTTGTTCTAAGCTAAAATATAGGGAAGTTAATGCAGAGAGACTATTGCAATTCTTACAATTCCTCATTATAAAACCATATGCACGGTACTCTGAATTCACAATAGAGTTATTGTGGTAGTTAAAAGTAACTTGATAATCAAAGTGAACACCCAAATCTTTAATAGTGTCTGTTCTTTCCAAAATAATATTATTAATGGAATAAAGAAAATTCAGAGAAGTATGTTTGCGGCTATAAGTCACAATTTTACATTTAGAAATATTTAAAAAGAGGCAATTTCTGTGACACCATTCCTGCAATATGTTAATTTGATTTTGCAATGTAAAACAATCAGCTGTACTAGAGATACTGGTACGTAATTTTAAGTCATCTGCAAACATTAACCTATTGCATTCAAGCGAGTCACACATTTCGTTAATGAATACCTATTAAGAACAATAGTGGCCCTAAATTGGATCCTTGAGGAACTCCACTAGTTGAAGTAAAGTAATTAGAATTAAATCCATTATAACAAACATATTGTTTGCGCTTAGTTAAATATGATTCAAGAAGATGTACATAAGTAATATCAAAACCTAAACTAAAGGTTCAGATACCAGGTGTTAAGAAAACAAGAGAGAGATATGCTTTAATATCATAGAAAACTTTACATAAATTTTATAGACAAAGCAAATACTAAACTAAACATATTATAAATCAAATATTGCAAGAATAATATAACATAAGATTAACTAAACAAAATAAGAATAACATTTGCCTTTTATATGTAATATCCGTTATTATAATTTCATTTTTAATATTAAAGTCGCATTTTTAGAATGTAATTAATGCTTCTACAAAAGCCTATGGCACGTTATAGAATTCTGCTACTGTATAGCCAGACCGGGCCCCAGGACAATTCTCAAGATCGGGCCCCGCGATAATTTTCTCCTTCTCTGCTGAATTTCTCTAAAAAAAAAGTCTTCAAGCACAAATTTCTTCTCCTCTACTTGATTTTCTCTATTAAAAAAAAAGGCCCTCAAGCGCAAATTTCTCCTCCTCTTCTCTTCCCACCTCTTCTGTCGACCTTCTAAAAGTAACAAACACCACCGTTGCTGGGCCCCCCTTATACTGATGCCGGGCCCCCATTTGAGCCCGGGCCCCGGGAATTAGTTTCGGCTGCCCCCCTCTAGTCGGCCATGACTGTGTAATATGGTCTGTTTAAAAGAAAGGCCTTGGTCTTCGGAACTCATTATAAATTTTATCTGTATCGGAAGGTTATTATACAAGTTTTTTGCATCGTAGGTAATAAGTATTCTTTATTAGATCGGAGGTGGGAATTGTTAAATAAACATCAGTATCTAAATTTCTTGTAGGATATCTACGAGTTGGTCTTTTCGATACATTTTGAATATGCTTGCGAACTAAGCGGATTCGAAAATAAATGGAGCAGGAATAGTTATAATTTAGAAATTTTTAAAGTAATTTTCACATTGTGTCCTACTACCTAAACCAAATACATAGTGAATTGATCTGTTTTATAATTTGAAAATAGTAGGTACAAGCTGGAAAAACCAACGTGAAGGTGATATTCGAGTAAGGAAAAGTAAGTTATTAATGCAGTAAAAGAAGTCAGCTCTTTAGGAACCGATTTAAAGACAAAAACAAAAAGAATAATTTTTTTCTAATTTTAATTAAATCAAATGTTCAAAATGTTCATCGTTTACATTTAAACATAATACACAGTCTATTCTCGAAAGCGTTCCGAACATTTTCAAAGACTTGTAGTGTTAAATTTCTACATTCTTCTATGATTCTATTTGGCAAATCATCAATGGACTGTGATAATGTCCTGTAAACAACAGATTTCAAATGTCCCCATAAAAAGAAATCCAGCAGGGTCAAGTGTGGGAAGTGGCCAGGACCCCTGGAAAAATGGTATTTAAATATTATCTTATTTCTAAACAGTAATGAAGGGGAGCTCCGTCTTGCTGAAAGTATAACTGATCTAAGTTTTCTTCCAAGCACTGAAACTCTAGATATCTAGGTCTAATTAAATTTTCGTGGTAAAAAATTGGACGTCATTTGGTTATCAAGAAATTCAGCAGATACATTAATTTTTTGGAAACGTTACGTTTGGACTTCTCGGAAAACGTGGGGATTAACATCGCTCCAATATCACTAAACCATTAATGAAAAAGCAACTTTTGTCATGCAAATATTGCACAAAATATCTCTATTTTCTAAGGGAGCATTTTATTTAGTTTTAATATTTTATGGCACATTGATTTTGCCACTCCCAAAGTTATTGAAAATTTTCTAACTGAAAGCTATGGGTCTAAAGTTACGTTACCAAGATATGCCACTTGCATTGCTTCATCTCGTGCACCACGATTATTCCTATCACGTATTTTTATTATTTACCGATCCAGTTTAAAAAAATGTGTGCATAAATTTTTGTTGGGACAGTTCATCATGTAATTAAGTCATTTTGTCACATACCATGTCAGATACTAAAAAAAAATATGCTCTTCCAGAATATGTCAAAAAACACAGGGTTTCAGCGAATATTACGTTGGGTCTCATATACCACTAATTTTCTTCCTAATTCCAAAATTTTAAGTCAATATCTTTTAAAACATCAGATATAATGCCATTTACAGTTTTAGCGGAGACACCCGGTATATAAATCTGAATTATGCAGCAAAATAATGAACTAGGTAGAAAACTAAAGAAGGGAAAATGATGTATAATTGTAAAATCGTAGGGAAATATGGTTATAAAATATGAAAAATAAAAAGAAATTTATTAAAAAAACATCAACCCGAAAAATGAAAAAAATAAATTCTAAAAAAAAATTGAAAATATTCATAAAAAAGCAAGTTATGAATTAAAAATGTTCTTAAAATTTATAAGATTTTCTGAAAAAAAAAAAAAATCATGAACAGATACTTTCAAAAACTAGTAGAAGATTAAGATCTATAAAAATAGATACAGAAGAAGAAGAATTAATACATTTAAAAACGGAGGAAACGAGTTTTGAAGAATCAAAAATGTAATAAAAAAACAAGAATGCAACAAAATAACAGGAAATTTGTAAAGATATAGATCAGAAATTATTGGATGTTGTTAAATATATAGTCAAATAGATCAAAAAAGAGATACCTGTAAAATACATTTAAAGAAAATATTTGGGTCAGTTTTCAGAAGAAAAAAGTAATAATTCCTTTGTGTGCAACTTAAATTATTAATTTAATACAAGCTCAACCGTTTAACTATTAGTTTAGTTCAAATATAATTGAAGAATTTTTTTACAAAATGACCTTTACCACCCCTCTCGTATTCACTCCTTTGCACTTTCTTAAATACACCTTTGATTCAACAAGTAAGTTAAACCTTCGTGTAGTTTCCACCTCTCACTTTTTTGAAAAATACTTTTCTCTTTCTCTGCCTGATGATGACCCTACGAAGTCGAAACCAGCAGAACTTACTACTTATCAAAAAAATTACTGTGACCAAGACTTTGAGAATTATTTTGGTTGTACCATAGATCTCTTACTGATTTTTGAAACAAAAATACTTCGTTATTTTTATAATCGGTGAAATGTCCAATCAAATAGGAATAATTATAATAATATTCTCCCTAATTCACCCCCTTACGAGTGAATTTTAACCCCAAAAGCTGAGCTTGTGTGGGGAAGGGACGGCTATTATTATTATTTGCCGTGGCGCTCCGGGGCGACTTAAAGATGATTGATGGTGCCATTTGACTTACACCATCATCGGAATAAAAGACAATAAGCTATAAATTTGTATAAATCTTTGTTTTCACATTTTATGAGTTGGCTCCAAAATCTCATAGAATTTCGTGCAAGCGAGTCTAGGTCAAATGTCGCAAAAATCGTTTGTTTTTTTTTGTAAATATATCAGGTTTGTTCCAACATAAACCAAATCAGTTTGCGTACCGTCAGGATTCTGCGCAGTCCAGAATTCGTGTTTCAACAAACCTTAGACTCAAAAATGAACAAAAACATAGTGTTCCAAGTTCCAACACAACCAAAACTAATCACAAACCGATTTGTGTACTGTCAAATTAGTTCCTAGGTCTGAATAGGAATGAATTGTCAAGACATGCGCAAAGCTGCAATAAACTAAACATTTCGTGATTGTAATTATATTATTTGTATCTATTGTCTCTGATAGTTCTGATTTGTATTTGTTAGTGCGGCTGTTGAATTAAAAAAATGTGTTCCAACATAATCGAGTTCCCAGTTGAGTCCCAATCCCCGAGCAGTACCTGACAGGTTGTCAATTACTAGTTGTCGACATATTGTCAACAATAAGTCTTGGACTGGTTTATATATTATTCCAAGATCGTTGTTGGAACAAAACTATCGTTTCCTATGCTCTAAATGACATTTGGATTTATTTGAGAAGAACAGAAATCGTATCACATCCACTAAACGCATACAAATAATTTTTTTATAACGGGGTTATTTTTTGTCAATGCCTTTATTGGAATATAATTTTTATGCCTCGTGGCAAATTTTACATTTTTTGTTTATATAATTGAATATTGTAAAAATATTATTTTAAGTAAATAATTAATAATATAAATAATAATATTATTTATTTAAGTTCACTATTGACCTTGTGGTATGATATGTACAACTAAGCGCCACCCACTCTTCGCGATCTAACTCAAGAACGGTCAAATGTATAAAATATTATTTAAAACAAAAATTGTAGAGAATTTTCTACTCTACAACTTTTCAGATAAATCCAAATGTTATTTAGGGCATAGAAAACGAGATATTAACAAAAACTTATTTTTGCGACCTTTGACCTTGAATATCCTGACTCGCATACACGTCTAACTATAAAATATTGATAAAACAAAGATTTATACATGTTTACAGCTTATTATATTATATTCACAGATTTATATCCTTTTTCAATCTTATATAACTATTATGTCCTAGTGCATAAAAAATATACTTTATAAAATGCAGTCAATGAACTCATTTTAAAACCTGCATCTATTTGTAATCACTATTGTAGCGAATAGGAGAAGAAGCACTGTGCAAAACTCATATCAGGTTCTATTATCTTTAAATAGAACCGTTATTAACCGAAAGCAGCTCAATTCCCCAAGGGTCGGAAAATACCCCTTTGTACCTATTTTGCTAGTCAAACTACACAAGAATCGCTTTAATATTCATACAATTGGCACATGTTTTGCTTGACTACGTTAAGGCTCAGCTGTATGCAAAATTGTGATAGAACCCTTCCAGCATTTTATTAAAAGACAACGCGTAAAGGTATAGGGTTAGAAATGAAGGGGTTAATATTTACAATATACCCTTGATTGCAAAAACTTGCAAAACCAGAGGTGCATCTTTTTTTTTGAGTTGTCCAAATAACGAACTTGCATGCTTACGTCGTCGGTATTCAAATCAACATTACTTTTATAAGCCGCTCACGAATAAGTTAATTGCACAAGGACTTTTTTCATTTTCTGCACGAGACAATTGGCTAAACTGGTTTTTACATTTCTTTGCAGTAGATACATATGAACATAACACTTTAATTTAATTTTTTTAAATAAAACTTTGTTTGTTCACTTGTTTAATTAAGTACTTGTACTTTATAATTGGAGCGTTATAACTGTAACAAATAATAACAATCTTAATGAGAAAATATTATTATATTAGTTGGAAATAATTGGTTACAATACATTAAAAAAATACAAAGCTAGTACGTAAGAAATATAGTAATACTTACACGCACAAAAATCATTATTTTCATCAAAAGTACCATTGATTTTAAACATTGTCCTCAATTAATAGGAAGCATTATCAAATTCAAATGCAAAAAAATAACATTTAAAATAACAGCATATTTTTAAAAATATATTGTGTTACAATGTATATAGGGTGTAGGTATTTAATGTGTTTTTAAAGGACATAGCGATTCAAGTTTCACAATTAACTAGGATTCAGTAATTAACATTACCTTAAAAAGACACTTTTAATTTGATATTTATTAAAAGCAAAAATATTAAAGCTGTCTTAGATGATATGGTACTCATTATTTACAATCTATAACATGTATGAATTAAAAATTATTTTTCTTGCCGATGGCAAATAAGAACCAAATAAACTCTAAAACCTGCGTGTGGTATTTTCAATTGAATATAATTTACCAAATAAATTCTTTATTTGTGAGTGTTGAAAACGTTTCAGAGTAATGTCATTTGCTAAAAGTTTAGAACGTGTTAATTGTAGATCATGTGGAAAGCAGATTTGACACATTTTTTCTGTCTAGGTCATCATACCATATTTGAGTTTCGATCGAACTAAGCTGCTATGTAAGATTTGTATGGTGGATATATCGGAGAATTTTTACAGCTTCTTATGACAAACCATATACTCGGACCTGTTAAGAATATTATAAAATTTATAATTAAAAAAGGCCTGGTGAAATATATAAACTAACATTTTCTGGGTTTAATCGAGGTGAATTATCTTAACACAGATTTGCTGTATCATTTAGACTTTTTTTTTAAGAAAGTTTGCAGTCATTCCTCGAACGAATTATCGCTCATAATTTTAGATTATCTGCATTAATTAAAACTTTTATATCATTGATGTTAACATATCAATGCGGAACTTTTGATAATTGTTAGAATTTTTCAGAATTATAACCGCAACACTGAACATTCTGATATCTGTCCTGTAAATAAGAAGACAACAACAGATGTAGCTAAGTGCCTAAACCTATGGAAGATAGTTTCTGAAGTAAAATAACATAGTCGATTCTGTCGAAAGTCTGTATATATCACATCTACTTGTGAGACACATAAGATTTGTGGCTGTGAAAGTATCTTCTGTGAATCCATGTTGATCGAGATATATGATAAGATAAATGATCATGAAGAACGAATTATAATATTTTAGCACAGTTGCATAATATATTACTAATGGGTCTATGAACATGAGTTTTTTTGCCTTTTTGTACGAACTGAAGTTACAGTAGATATATTCCACTCACTAGGGGTAGTAAAAGATTTTAGAATTCTAGGAGTTGCAAAAATGTATGCACAGTATTTAATAAGAAGTGAAGGTAGCAGATCAGGGCCCATTGTTATATTAGATTTCAATTTTTTAATAGCGGCAAAATTGACGTCAAATCATTTGCGTAGTTGGTAACTGTTGTATAAGAAAAACTATTGAAAAAATGGTCTGCAAGAGCTTGAACAATTGAACAATCAACTGGTGTTAATACGGAAAATGAAGAATTTTTTACAGTTTATACAGCTCCAGAATTATTAAGGATCGCTGTTTGTTTCTTTCAATATTTTGCAAATGTGTGAGCCGATGTTTAGTGTAAGACCTAAGGATTTTAAATGTATTTATTGCATCTAACGACTGAGTGTATTTATAGATTCTGTATGCTTTTCATTTTTGTCAAATCATACGAATTAAATTATCATTAAGCCACGTCTGTCAATGTCAAGAAAGCTTCACTTACCGTGGGAACACAAGAAATACTTTTTTTCCAAGCAAGTGATTAATTTTAGAACAAAAAATAAAAAATTATTGAAATATTTATTTTTAAATCAAAGAAAACATCAAAATTTATAAATATATTAAATACAAATGTTATATATTTATTAGATGTATAAAGTGTTGTCTAGACGAAGGTAGAGCTTCCAATTATTAACCAATTATATACACTACCAGTAATGCCAAAGTATAAAACAAATATTTGTAGGTCTTCCAGGAACGAGCATTTAATGAGGGAAGAATTGATGAAGTGATGAAATGAATACTCAATAACGTCGTAGCATTTTATAAATGTCATCGTATCAATTTCCTTAGTTGTGTTATTAAATCAATTTTAGAAAATTTATTTTATTATTAAATAATTATCTCCATTAGTACTGGGACTGAAACTGTTTGGAAAGGGTTCCATTTTTTATTTGAAAATAATGCCCTTTTTTATAGACGGCATTTCCACATTAACTTTAAATTGGATGTAGAATATATAGCATGATGAATTTTATTTTCATCGAAAGTTTGTTTTAGCTTTTTAATAATGAGAATAACAACAATTTATATAATATGTATTTGTTTTCTGGTAAATCTCATACAGTTATTATAGATATAATTTATCAAATATAATTTCAAAAAATGTTCAGAAGTCTACATGACTAATGTTTGGCGAGTAGTAAATCCAACCTAATTGTTTAACTCGTATCAGTCCATAGGTCACAACAATACAAATTATCAAGCGATTTATAACAAATGCTAAATCTCTATATCTATTCAATACATAATTATTCAATTTTTACTTCAATAAATATTTTTAATTATATTTCGCTGTTCTTGTAAAAAAAAATAATATAAAATTCATAAAAACCAATCAGCTTTTTTTCTGCACAAACGATTATTCTGAAAAAAAGCGATCGGAACCCTTGTTTATAAAAATTTCATATCATTTAATGAATTATTCAAGAAATTTTCAATATGTGGATGGTAGCCTTCTATAAAAATTATCTTCCAAAATAAACAATGCCTTCGGATCGTATACATATTTATGATTTTATTTCAGATTATGTCAATAACTCTAAGTTAATGCATCATCATACTTCATAAATTCTGATGAGGAATAATACTCCAGCGCAATCGAGTGTAGCCGATGTTGACTGAATATTTTATCGCTAAAACTGAAATGTTCCTTAATAACATTACAGCATGTGTCAATTTCATTAGAATATGCAAATAATTAGGAGTCAACGGTTTAATACATGCTTACCCATGGGATAGATGAGTAAAAAATATATATAACAGAAAGTATTTTTTGTTTTGAGAAAAAAATCTATATTCAGAAAAAAAAACAGTTTTCAGAATTATTAAATTATTTTTAAAATGACGTCAACAAAATAATATGAACAAGTCAAAAAAAAATTATGAATGTACTAATATCAATTAATATTTCGAAAAAAATCGAAAACTGGTTAAACTACGGAACACAATCGTTTTGAATTTGAAGTTTTAATTAATGACGCTAAATAGGTGTAAAATAAGAGAAATTCATAAGAAAATAGATAAAATGCAAGATAGACAAAAAATAGTCCAAAAATGTTTACCATTTACCATATCAGAATACATTTTTAATGAATTACAAATATTTTGGAATCATTTCGATGTTTCCCCATTTTTTTTATTACAAATAAACCCATATAAATGTATAAAAATTGCAGTTTTTGCCACCCTCATAGAAATACGGTTTTTCAGAAAACGAGCAACCTTCATAATAATTTTCAGTGACTTACAATTAGTTTTTTTATTAATTGATATTGTTCCCAATTTTTATTATCCAAAAAACATGTTTTTAATTACTTTTAGTGAAATTGACATACCCGTTGAGCTCAGAAATCAATAAAAGTGGGCAATCCTCAGAATATAATTCTTAGTGACTCAGAATTATTTTAATGTTTGTCTATTTTTTTTTATTGTAAATAAACACATACAACTGCACTATTTTTATTATTTTAGGATTTATTTCGAATTAAGGTATCAAAAACATTTTCTTACCATATTTTCTTTTGTTACAGATCAATTATTTGGAAAACAACACGATTTGGACTAAAATACTTCTCAGAGAAAAAGAGAGCCCCATCCATGCACCTTCTGGCAGGAGATTTACATATTCTAAAAGGTATTTTTCTATTTTTAGCATAAAATTACTTTTTTTATAATTGCAACAAGTGTCAAAATTATATAATATAAACATAAAGTTTAAAATTATTTAACTAGTGGAGAAAAAGTCACCAGCTTCAAAAAGAAAACTAATTTTGAAATCAATATATTCATATGGAAAAATTGAACGTCAAAATTTAAAAACCATCCTGGGATAGTGAATTTGTCAAAAATCTAAATTCAATTTAAAATTAGGATGTAGGATTTTTTTGGAATGATAGTAATTAGAAAATTGTCAGTTGGGAATTTTATATTCTTAGAGTAAAAAATATAAAAAATTGATTTAAAATAAAGTAAAATATTATAATTGAAGAATTGTTAATCCAGGAAAAGTATAAAAAAGAAGGTAAAAGGTAATTTTTATTGTAAACATTAACTGACAAAGCAGATAGAGCAGAGTGATAGATACTATTATCAGTTATGTTACTAGTTAGGCGTCAACTCTGTTGGGCCCATCTAATGTTGTAATAACCTTGTACCAAGAGGAATCTTACAACACTCCGGTCTAGCTCAGATACTGATGTAAATATTAAATTTATGAGTCGGTGAGATTCCTCTGAATGGCACTATCTTTATTTGAAAAGATAACAAAAAAGAAGTTAAATTAATGCTCGTAGACGCAATGTATTTAGCTGTCAAATAAATACAAATTGTGGCATTAGCTTGCCAGTTGAAAATAAGAAATTAAACACAATACGTAGTAAAATTTTAAAATATATTTGTAAAATTACTCTACTAGGTTAACATTTTAAAAGAGAAAATTAGTGATAAGATGGTTTTAATTGACAGATGTTTTGTAAAATTACTACATGTTTAACATTAAAAAGAACTTAGTAATAAGATGACTCTGACTGAAAGGTAAAAATGGTATAGGTGTCGGATGACACTTATCTTTTTATGGTAACCGATCGAGATGGGAGTTCTCCGACGAAGGATGAAGACTGACTTCCTTCGTGTCGTTGGAACATTCAGGACGAACTTCTGAGGGTACGTTCTTCTTTTGCGTCGTGCTATGACACCCTTGGTCGAACTTCTGCTGGTCTCCTTTTCCGACACCCCCGGTCTGATTAAGGACTCACCTCGTCTCCTTTGGCTTAAAAAAAAACATACAAAATACCCTATGCACGATATTATTTAGAAACTTAAACAAGAAGAGAAAGAACTTTCTCTAAACCACGCTAAAATACCTCTTATACTGGTCTCAATTCCATTTTTCTCGAACACAGCGCATGACGTTCTCTAGATACTTCAATCTGATCGTTGACTACCTCTTAGGTACCTCGCTAGAGTGCACAATTCCAAAATTATTGATTATCCAGCTACCATCCAGCTACAGATAAATATTATACAGGATTGGTCCGAAAAATATTGTTGACTGTTTGTTGGATGTGTACCATTTTGAATTATAATAGAGGAACGTTTAACATAACGTTATACACACCCAACAGTCCTTCAAAAAATCTTAAAAATATGAGAGATGTTTCAATGTGTACCTAAGTCAGATAACTGAATTGCCAAAGAAATCGATTCTTGCATACATAATGGTTGACCAATCAATATTAATAAAAATGATGATAACCCCCAAACCCTAAGCAGTAACTCCTAGAGCTAAAAAAAAAAAACAAGGTTTAATTGGTTAACGTCCGAAAAATATTATGTTTATTAAATTAGGAAAGGAATAATAGGAAAAACTATAGAAAATAGCCTGTCCATTTATTAGACCGTCAGATAGTGGCCGATTTA
Organism: Psylliodes chrysocephalus; assembly: GCA_927349885.1. Classification (NCBI taxonomy): domain Eukaryota; kingdom Metazoa; phylum Arthropoda; class Insecta; order Coleoptera; family Chrysomelidae; genus Psylliodes; species Psylliodes chrysocephalus. Next base: position 73,685,348 of record OV651816.1, read on the forward strand.
GGTGCCCCATTTTTGCATACAAGCCTCGAAGAAAGTTGAAAAGTACATCGCTTTGAGTAGATTAAAAGAAAATTAACGAGTGGCTCTTTGGGATAACACATGGAAAATTCGATTTTCTTTATCAGAAAAATTTTCCGATCCCAAAATGAACTTATACATTCGGGTCGTTCAAGAAAATATATTTTTCGGACTAGTGACGATGTTTCGTACATTCGATGGGCTTGTGTGGAAAAATCGGTTAAAATTTTGATTTTTTCTTAGAAGAATACGCCCTTATTTCAACCCTTTAGCCACTTGCAACATTAAAGCCTTTGGTGTTCCGAAGCCTAGTTTTATTAATTAATCATAATGAACACGGCTTGCGTGAAAATATGGACAACAAATAATCTTTCATTTTTGTTAAGGAAAATCTGAATTTCCATGTGGTTATACCCAGGAGCTACTAGTAAATTTCCTTTCATTCTACTTAAAATCGATATATTTTTCAACCCTCTTCGAAGCTTGTATGCGAAAATGAGGCACCTAAACCTGTCACTATCTGACGGTCTATATGTCGGATGTTATCAAGGACTTATGCCCTAACAAATTACAGAATCTGCCAAGCTAAAAGATATTCTAATTAGATATTTGCTAGCCAAAGCAACAAAACATTTGTTGAGACTTTTATGCCAACATGCATACAAATTTATATATAAAGCAATTTGCTTCTATATATAAACAAAAAAAAAACAGAAGAGGATCCAGCAAGAAAGTCCAACTCCAACTACAGAGGTTCTTTAGAGAGGGCCACGCGAGAGATGGAAAGTCGCGTCGTGGCTGGTCTCTCTAACCACCACCATACAGCATCAAAGTGTTTTCGGACCGCAAGTCAACACCAAAAGTGATCTTCAGAATCAAGCCTTCACCTAAAACTCGAAAAGCTGGGTGGTTTCGACCTTTGTCAGCAAACTTCATCAGGCTCTAACAAAGTTATATCTAACAAGTTGATGCCATGAACCATGCCATGAATCCACCTCGCCAATCGTGGAGAGGGATTTTTCATATTATTCTGTCACATTAAGGAAGAATCGTCAAAAAACGGTGAATTGTCGACCTTCCAAGTAATAACGGAAATAATCTATTCCAAAAAGAACTGCTAATAGCTCTTTTCCTGTAGTAGAGTACTTACGTTGACAATTGTTAAATTTATTCTCCTTTCATTTGATTTGAACAATTTGTTTCAATTTTGTGCAACATCACCCATAAACAAATTTCCACTTTTGAACAATTTATTTTAAATTAATCCAAGCATCCTCTTAACTTGCTAGGAATATTCTGGACATCAGTTACCATTTCTTACACTGCATCAAAGTTAGTGCTTCCGCCAAAAATTACAATTTCGAGATCATTTATCGGGGTCGACAACTTTCTGGAGTGGCAATCCACCAAATTTCATACTGTTCCCGACCATTGACGATGTATGGGTAAATCATTAGGCGGGTTTCGAAAGTTGACTTATTTTATTGATTCAAGTTTAAAAATTTTTGTACCAAAATTCTTCTCATAAAATTTTAAACAACTTTGAAAAATGTCCGTCGTCCGTTCATCCGTCCGTCAGCCCGTGAAATTTTTAGTAAAACTCAAGAATGGGGGGTTTAAGGGGTGTTAAATTAAAAAAATCATAAATTAAAAACGCAAAGCGATATCACCGTGAAATTTTTATTAAAAATTAGGCTCGTATAAGTAGATGAAGCCTATTGAATAAAATAGTGGGTTAAAGGTGATTGAAATATTTCAAAAATCCTAACTCAAAAACGAAAAATAATATAAACTTGAATTGTTTAGCAAAAATCAAGCTATATAAGGAGACAAAGTCTATTGATTTAAAAAAAAAATAATAAAATGGGAGGTTAAGGGGGAGTTGAAATAAAACAAAATAGGAATCAAAAAGCGATATCAACATGAAATTTTTAAGCTCTATAAGGGAATAAAACCTATTGATTCTAAAAAAAAATTTAAATTCTTAACTAAGAAATAAAAAATGATATAAAATTGAAATCTACAGAAAAAAATAGCCTTTATGAAGCGATAATACTTAAAATTTCACTTAACCAGTGAAAATATTTTTCAAAATTTTAAGGATAAATCTGATAGCAATGTAAAGGTTAACAAACGCTTAAATCTTAGTTCTAAGGATTGTCCTTAAGAGTGTGTGAATTTTAATTTATTTCATCAGCAACACTTATTTAATGTGATGTTTTCTTAAGAGCAAACTGGACTTCTCGCGAACAAAAAATCTTTTAAGGATTTTCTAATTTAAAATTGTATTTATATGCGCGCCACTGGTATTACTTCGTTACATTATGTGTCTTGAGAATATTGAGAGCTTTAAATTTGTGCAACAATAAGACAGTACTTTACAGAGATGTTTAAGAAAAAAAGGTGGAAAATCCTCCCATTTAAAATCTACTAGATATTTATTAAAACAAAAAGCAGCAAATTTTCATAGATTTATTACAGTTGTTTTTTATTAGTTTGTCAAACTAACAATGAAGGCTCAGAAGGAATTATTAATTTTCAAGGTATTCGGTTTGCTCTTATCGTAAAAATTGTACAAACGTATAGCTAGGATTCTAATTAACAGTGTCATTTTTAAAATTGCAGTAAGAGATTGTTAAAAATTCTATACAATACACGAAGCACAGGTCTTCTAGCAAAAACTTCTCGTCCTCTTCACTGAATCTCTCTAAAATAAAGGTCGTCAAGCAAAAACTTCTCCTCCGCCGAACTGCTCAAGAAGTTGCCGAGCCTCCCTTATGCCGCTGCCGGGCCTCCACTTGAGCCCGGGCCCCGGGAATTAGTCCCGGCTACCCCCCTCTTGTCGACCCTGACGAAGCAAATGACTTTAAAAATCGAAACATCGATGACAACGATACCAATTAATAAAAAAATTATTGGCCTAACCCTTTTGCGTTATTGTGTTTAATTTATTGTACGCCATTATTTAGAATTATTTTGATGCAAATTATGAATGTACCGCATTGATCTTAATTTAGGTTTGGAAATATTAATCAGCAACTAATATGTAAAATTTTCTTTTTTCAGATTTCTCAACAGTCCAGTGACCTCGTGGTTGTCAATGAAGCCGAATGTATAAGATATGATAGCGAAGGATAAACCATTGGTGTACTATGATCTACAAGCAATATGTTCTATGTGTACTAATTTTGTATTTATGTACTAATTATGTACTACCTTGTACTGTTTGTATATTGATTATAAAGGTGTAGATAGAATTTTGTTTTGCAGCGATGGTAAACCGAAGAAAAATGAAGCAACGAACTTTTTATTAATTTTCATCTACTTGTGTACTACATAACCACGAATTGTGTACTATTTATTTACAATTTGTGTACTATTTGTATACTATTTCTGTACTATTTATGTACTATTTGGGGCAAAATGTGTACCAGCGTACAACATTTTTCCAGCAGTTTACCTTTCGTATGATAGTTACTGTAACATGTTTTATAGTCTACTAAAATAAACCTATTTTTAAATAATAGTTTTATTATTTACACCCGAATCCAAAAAATCTGTCAATAACTTATTCATTTTGTTAAAATCATATACTCTTAACACGGTAGTCTGTGAAGATTATTATAAGTTTTTTTTTGAGAAACCAAAATTTTTAAAACTCTGTACAAATTAAAAAAATGTGTACCAAAATTCTTCTAATCAAATTTTAAACAACTTTTAAAAATGGTATTAACATGAAAATTTAAGAAATAAATCAAGCGCTATAAGGGGACGAAGCCTATTAATTTTAATAAATCTGATTAAAAATATGGGGGGGTTGAAATTAAAAAGAAATCATAAAAAACCGAAACTAACATGACATTTTTAGTAAAAATCAAGTTCTATAAGGCGATGAAGCCCATTGAATCTGAAAAAATCTTAATAAAAAGGAGGGTTAAGGATTGAAATAATAAAAACGACCAATATATTAACTTTATATTTTTAATAAAAATCAAGCTCTATAAGGCGAAGGAACCCTTTGATTTGGTAAATAGACTTGCATGTCTAATGTCATCCCATCACAAAAAAAAATTGGGGGTTTAAGGGAGGTTGAAATTAAAAAAAACTCATAAATCAAAAACGAAAAGCGATATGAACATGAAATTTTTAGTAACAATCAGTAAGGAGAGAAAGCATATGTATTAAAAAAAACATTGAATAAAAATGGGGAGTTAAGGAGGGTTGAATTATTTAAAAAACTTATAACTCAAAAACCAAAAAAATATCAAATTGAAATATTTAGTATAAATTAGGCTTTTTGAGGGGATTGAGCCTATTGATTCAAAAAAAGAAACTTAATAAAAATAAGTGGTTTAAGGGGGGGGGGGGGGGTTGAAATTAAAAAAAAATCATAAATCAAAAACAAAAAGCAATATTACCATGAACTTTTGACTGAAAATTAATCTCTATAAGGTAAAAAAGCCCTTTGATTTAAAAAAAAATCTGAATAAAAATGGGGGACCTAAGGGAGGTTGAAATTAAAAAAAAAAACCTTAAATCAAAAACAAAAAGCCTTATCAACATGAAATTTTTAGTGAAAATCAAGCTCTATAAGGAGATGGCGCATAATATAAAAATAAGAGGATTAAGAGGGGTTGAAATTAAAAAAAAAAAAACTCAAAAACCAAAAATGGTATCAAATTGAAATCTTCAGAAAAATCAAGTTTTATAAAGAAATGAAGTATATTGATTCTGAAAAAATCTGATTAAAAATTGCAGTAAAGGGGGGAGCTCTGTTAAACTGTGAAGAGTATATTATAGAATGCCAAGCATTATATTATCACGCAGCATCATGCAGCGTGCTGCGGTCGTCATAAGTAAAGGTACAAGTAAAAGAAGAAGGGAGACTACTCGAGAAATATCATTCCACGTCAAGAAAAATCTGCACAGTTCGAGAAGGTGAAAGCAAGCTATATATGTCGATGATCCAGATGTTAGTGATCAGTTTTATAATGTTATCAGTTGCATAGTTATTGTAAAAGTTGAGTTGAAATAAATTAAGATACCAGAAACCTGCGTAACATTAGTGACAACGGTGGGATTAAGCCTTAGATTGGTATTTCTTAATGTGTCAAATACTTCGCACAGATTTAGTAGATGTTCATCAAAAGTTTTTGACATGATCATTATGTCATCAAACTATACTAGACAAGTTTTCCAGATTAGTTCTTCAAAGGTAGCTAAGGCATTAGACAGACCAAACGGGAAAACCTGGAATCTGTATAATCTGCTGCCAGTTGAAAAAGCAGTTTTGTCTCGATCGTCAGAATATACGTCCACTTGCCAGTATCCACTCTTCATGTCTAGCGTGAAAAACCATTTTGCACTTAATAAAGTGTTTAGTGTATCGTCTATTCGGGGGAGGTGCTTGTCGTATTGGCTTTGCATCGCCTGTATAAATTCCTTGCTGAACAAGACTGGTACGCTTCGTAGATTTTCCTGTCCCGAGAACGTCACAGTTGATATTGATGTTGGTAATGATACATTCTTTGACTTTTCTAAGTTCTTCAGCTGTCAGGTGGTCATAATTAGCTATTTCACAAAGCTGGCGTCTACTGAGTTACTTGTGATGGCTTTCTCCGTGGAACGGCCTTCGCACTTGATTATGTTTTTCACCGGTGTACAGAGCCCTATTTCTTGTCCTTCGTTCAGTTTGAATGGTCTTTTCGATAAATTGGCAGCCCTTACTGGAATTAGTTGGTCAACGCTAACGAGATCTAGCTACCAGAATTCTGTCACTCACAGATTCTTCACTTTCTACAATGCCCACATGTAAGCCGTGTGATTTCTCGCTAGTCTCGCAGAGATGACAGCTTTAGAATTCCAATAGACTCTCATTGTGTTTCTGACTACGAGCTTTTAGCTGGCTTTGGAATACCTGTTTCAAATATTGTTGCCCATATCTTGTTTTCAAAGCTTGGACGAGAGATAAATAACTGAGTTCCCTTTGGGGAAGTAACTGTAAAACGAATGCTGCCTGTCCGCGCAGCGACACAATCCATGAAGCCGCCATTATTTATCGGCCCAACCATTGGCTCTAGCTGCGGCTTCAAATCGAAGTCGATACGTTTCCCATATCATCTGGCCATCAAACGTGGGTGGTTAAAGGGTCTTGCTAATATGTTTTTGTGTAACAGGGGTTTGAATGTGGTTTGGTTGGACTAGAGATAAAAACGAGGTAGTGTTTTCAGGTCCAATATTGCTTACTGAAGCTTGTCTACGAACTCTTCTTTCTAACTCAACCATTTCAGTTCTAATTTGCTTTTCTTACTCTACTCTAGCCTTTTCTTGTTGTTTTAATTTTTCTCGTTGTTGTTGCTCTAACTTGGTTTTTAAATTCTCTTGTTGTTGCTCTAAATTAGTTTTTAAATTCTGTTGCTGCTGTTCTAAATAAGTTTTTAAATGCTCTTGTTGTTGCTCTTAAAGATCTACTCTAATATTAAGCTGACCAACCTCTTACTTAAAGGTTTTCTGGATTTGTAGCAAACCATTTATACTTTCAACCTTTTCTTTTCTACGCCTTTCCTTCTTCTCCTTCTCTTCGTTCTTTCTGTGCCTTTTCTTTTTTTCTTCTTCTGCTTCCTACGCTTTTCCTTCTCCTCCTTCCGCTTTATTTTTTCTCTTCTCGTCTTAGAACCATGTTACGCAGCACCCTCATAAGTAATGGTACGGGTAAAAGAAAAAGTGGGAATATTCGAGAAATGTCATTCTACGTCAAAAAAAATCTGGACAGTTCCAGAAGGTTCGAGTTGAGTTGAAATAAATTGAGATACCAAAAACCTGCGTAACAATGTAGTCCAGTTTATTTCTTTAATTGATTAAAGGTCAATTGCATGCAACTGTATGGGTTTTCGTTTATTTTGTTTCACTGTAATTTCGGAAATATAAGTGGATTCGCATTGAATATATCTTCCTGTGTTTTATCAGGTAGAATACATGTACGAATTTCAGAGCCATTGAGTATTCGTAATAAAATATTGTTAGCAAAAATACTTAAAGTTTCATACAAAATTGTTAAGCTTTCCACATAACGTCATTTTCAATGCCTATCTACAATAATTGTGGATGTAAATAGGTAATATTATTCTTTTCTCGTGATTTGAAAATTCATTTCACTATTATCAATTTGTAGGTATAGTCCAGGATCCGTAAGTAAGGTCGACCTTCACCCATCTGTTTAATGGATAAAAGTTTTTTTTATTAAATAAAATATGTTTTTAAATATACCGCAAATGGGTTGCCTAAGAAAATACGGTCAGGGCCATTTTTTGCTTTCCTTTCTGTGTACAGATAAGGAAAGTATTGGAATCATGATAAAAGTTACTTATGATGCCATTCTGTGTTATTTTGTCCTTATACATAATTTCCCTAAAATGGACCTAATTCGAGATAATTTGAGGAAAACTGCAAATTTCGAATTTTGAAGACAACCCAAAAACGGATAAAGAGAAAAACACCAAATTTTAAACTTAAGCTTTAATCTATCCTGCGGTAAGCTGAATAAAATTTAAGCATTGTCAAAGCATTTGGGGAATACTTTACATGTTGTCGTTTTTTTTTTATTTTAAGAAAATAAATAGTCTGGACCGTATTTTCTTAGGCAAACCTTTTGCGCTATATTCATAAAAATATTTTATTTATTAAAAAGAAACTTTCATCCATTAAACAGATTGTGAAGGTCGACCTTACTTAGGATCTTAAACTAGTATATTTGGTCACCAAAGATTTAAAACTCACTTTCAGTTGGAATCATTTTCGATGCTGTGGTTTAACAAAAAACTGCGATCAATCCTACTGACTGCGCCAATTATGTTATTTTAAATTCAAAACCTTTTTTTTTTAAACAACTTTGTTTTAATTTACCATATAATGATGGCTTACTCGACTGAGGTTGAAACACAAATGAATAAAATGTGAACAAGAATTATCTACAATGGAAAATATCTCTACAACGTCACTATTTTTACATAAAATTGCAAAATTTCTACCACAATTATCACATCTTTTTATTTATAAAATAGCGAAGACCTACACAACAAACGAACAAGATCGAGCAGAAACGAAGGAACATAAACAGACATGACGAACGGCAATTCTCCACCTGCCGATCATTTAAATGGTTTTTTTTCTACAATAATTAAAAATTATAATTTTTGAATTAAATTTTGTTCATAAAATATGAAACTGTTAAACAATGCTATTACAAATAATCATAACTATGAAAAATAAGATTTTTATTTCTAGTAGCACTTGAAAAAAATTCATTATTGGCTTTGTAAAAAATTCATTTACTTAAAGCTGAAATTAACATTGATGCCCTTACCGTTAAAACATTTCTATTGGGAGTGGTCTAAGCTTAGACTTATCTATGTTATCAATAAGTTTTAAAAAATATTATACTTATTGTGAACGTGTTCATCCTCTTAACTTTACGTTTGTATAGGGCTACAAAGATACTGCAACACCAACTATTAACCTAATTTCGAAAAACTGAAACATGATAAGAGTTACAATATAATTTTTTTTAAACAGTGAAAATAGGTTTTCTATATAAAAGTACATTGAGAAAAGTAGACCCTAGATGTAACGCTTTGACATATTTACCATAATTTTGCCGAAACCATAAGTTTGTCTAGTTTTTTATTTTTAACTAGTTTTTAAACACGTTAAGCAATTTTATTTATAAGAGATTGGTTGTACAGAAAATTTATAAAAGCAGACTCCATTGAAATATCTACAGAACAAGGATAGATCAACAACTCATGTCAATGGCCGAGGGGAGTAGTAAAATTTGGGTATTTTTTAATTAAACTGATAGCCCTCTTCTGACTGTCAACAGAGACTGAAAGTATTGGTGCAGCCATTCTAAATTGTTCATTAGAATTTACACGAGAAAATGTGTTAAGTTAAAATCAGATGAATACTCTTAGCAAATTGGAAATTTTCTGGTATAAAATAGTTTCATAAAAAAGCTAATTCACATAAATTATAAATGTCCTTATAATATAAACAAGATGTATATGATTATTTGTGACAAAACGACAAAAAATTTAAGGAAAAAATGTGATGTGAGGAGCCGTGTCACTGGCTCATCAAATTCAAAAATTTTAGTTTTAAAATCAAAATGCGCTGACCACTGATTAATCAAGTTTTTCCACGCAGTAACTTTGTTTGACTATCCTTAGAAACAAAAAAGACCAAACCCCTCAAAGTTAGTATTTTTTAAAATTGCCTGTTCCATGAGATTGACAAACGTTTGATCACGTTTGACGTTTTTTAGACACTCCTTTACATCAGTTTGCATGCCTCGCCATAATTGGAGCAATGTCAACTACACCTACGGGAGCCATGGAGACCATGCTGGACCTAAACCCTCTCCACATTCTGCTGGAAAGGGGGCTAGAATGGTCTCTTACAGGCTCCAGAAAGTGGGTTGTCAATGTTACGATGAACTGCGATGGGACGAGACGGGGCTCATGAGTAAAATTAATAATCACCCCATCCTCGGTATGGTCTCGGACTCGCTAGTTCCCCGACAGCACATAGAAAAGCCATACATCGTCCTCATTCCAGAGAAAGACGCATGGAGCAGATGTGTAAAAAACCCTCTCCCAGGCAGACTATGCGTTGTACACGGACGGCTCCAAAACTGAAAAAGGAGTAGGAGCGGGAGTTTTCGGCCAGGGGCCTAGAGTTGACATATCAATAATCCTAGGCTCTCCGGCCACGATCTTCCAAGCAGAAATGATTGCTATAGAATTGGGAGCGAGAGGGTTAATTAATTTTCACCCCGCAAACAAGACTATAAAGATCTTTTCAGATAGCCAGGCAGCCCTTAAGGCCCTGAGCTCCAATCGAGTTGACTCAAAGCTGGTTTGGAACTGTATAAATACCCTAGAGTGCCTCGGTGCCCGGAACAAAGTTACTTTGATCTGGGTTCTGGGACACAGCGGTGTGGAGGGCAACGAAAAAGCCGGCGCACTTGCTAAAAGAGATACCAAATCTGTGTTCATAGGACCAGAACCATTCCTGGGCATTGCAAAAAGCACTGCCAAAGAAATTATCCCAAAATGGTTGCAGGGTGCAACACTCACGAACTGGAGAGATACCCCAGGGCTAACCCATTCGAAGGCGCTTATAACCAACTCTTCTATGAACACCTTTGCTCAGATCCGAGAATGGAGTAGGAAAGATCTACGGATTTTCACTGGAATGTTGATAGGACACTGCCGTCTGGGCAACCACATGAGAAGGATAGGTCTGCAACAAACATCGGACTGTCGATTCTGCAGCGTGAAGGACGAGTCCACAGAGCACATTTTATGTACCTGCACCGCTCTGGAAAGGACCGGGTTCCAGATCTTCGGATTTACCCGACTAGAGCCTACTGACTTCAAAGATGTCTCACTCAATTCAACCATGACTTTTATCAAAAGGTGTGGCTTGTACGGTGAACTATAAGTTAGTCATGAACCACAATAAACCCATATGGGTCGCAGTGGAAGGCGATGAGATCATCCCACTCATTTTCAACCTAACCTAACCTAGACACTCCTTGAAATAATTTCAAAATGGTAAAACGAAAAATGCTAATTAAGGTCAAACTTCAACTTTCAAACAATGGTCCATCGTTAGGGCGACTTAATTAAGACCCATAATGATTTGGTATTATGTTTAGACGTTTGACCACCCCCTAAAATAATTCTAAGAACCGACAGGATAAATACAATTTCCTAATCGAATTATGACTTGGAAAAAATGGTTTATCGGCAGGAGGCCATAATAAAGTCAAAAAATTATGTTTAGACGTTTAGAAAGCTCTACACATTATAGTATATGTACTGAGATTTGTAACGAGTAAAAAAGATAGAGTAAGAGAACATCTATTATAAAAAAAATTGAAAAAGGAGAACAAGTTTGGCATAAGATCATTCAAGAAGAAAGTTATAGGAAATAAATAATAAAATTTTCTATGAAAGGGAAAATCTATACCAGTTATCCCCTTGTCTAAAGAATAATGTCATTTTTTAGTAGAAAGCTGATAATTTACCAGAAATTGAAATAAAAAGGCCTACAACTTTACCCAGAAAGCATAGGTACAACACCACCACATTTAGCTTGGCCAGAAAGGGTTGTAGGCTGTCTACGTAATTAGACAAAGATTTTGGACAGTTTAGGGAAAGAAATTAGTATCAAAGGTAATCAATAAGTGTATATGTAGATATAAAAGGATCTCGAGATGGGTCAACTACCTAACTTTAGATTCACCAAACCACCTAGAGCATTCACTTACGTCGAACTGAATTGCTTTGGGCCTATGGAAGTAGTTCTAGGAAGGAAAAGGTATAAAAGGTACAGCGTCAGACTTATCTATTAGAGCTATACGCATTCATGATACTAGGACGAACTCACTTGGGGTACGAATTTTGAATCGAGTCGCGCATTACGTCTCCACGTGACAAAAGTGTTGATAATATAGGATGGCGCTATAGCTTTTCATTACATTTTTATTTGAAAATTGCTGAAATATTCATTATTACTATTTTACATTACATTACGTAAATAGGTAAAATAAAAACAGGTCAATGTACACAATATAATTCATTTATTTATTAGAAGAACTAAAATAATTTTTATAATCACTATTGTAATAAATAAATTTTAGCCTTTTAATAGTTTTATTCAAATAGAACAGAATAGCTAAAGAAATGATGGTTAAATAATGTTTGTAATTCATTATGGAAAATAGTTTTATTATTTATTTTTTGAACATATAAGTAAAGGTTTTTCATATTGTACTTATGATTTATAAATTTTAGGTTTTCTCTCTATTTATTTGGCTACTTTTGACATTTTGCACTTTCGCATTTTGGAGGTTTTTTTTTTCTAAAAAGGGATCTTTAACCTTATCTGGTAAATGCACATTTTTGCTCAATGGTCAAAATTTGTAAGGAAGTGCTATTTCAATTTTCAGTGATAAGACATCTTGGTCTGTGGAGATTTTAGCAGATTAGGTAAAGGTACAGCATTATCTTTCAGTTTTCACTTATTATTTCGGCATTCCAATATTTTTTCTTTAATGCAAAAATCTTCACCTAAAAAATAATTCAAAGATATTCTTATATTTTTATTATTAAAATTATGTTATTTTATACATTTTGAGTCTCCTCAGCAGTTGGAAAAGTAAAGTATTGGTAGTCAGGCGAATAGCTTTTTGTTGTTTTATTATTCTTACTGGTACAACCAGTCACTCACTACACAGCAAACCATTATTTCTTAAACTAATAAAAAACCAAAACTCAATCACAAATGAACAAAACAACCAAAATCACGTATTCACGCGAAACTAAAACACAATAAACTGAGAAAAGCGAACTAAAATGCATGCATTTAGCCAAAAATTTGTCACTGTAAATAACGGACTTAGTTATTTAAATACTTGTGAAGTTTGGGCAGCCATCGACCATCTGGAGTAACAATGATGGTACCAACCTGAAGTCCGCATCTAAATATCTAAAACTAGCCTTAAATAAAATAAACCAAAACAAGATACATCGAGAAATGTTTAATTAAAGGGAGTAGATTTTCCATATCTTTTACTAGCAATTTCTCACATTCATGGCTGGCGACTGGAAAAGGATGATTCGGTTAATAAAGGATACCTTAAAATCAGATTAAAAGAAACTGGTGAAAAAAAAAATATACATTTTTATTAGATGCAGAGCATATAGTTAATAGGCATAATATGACATTTGGCTGCTTAAACCATAAAGACCCTGAAAGTCTCACGCCCAATCACTTCCTCACATGTATTTTAAGTATAACCTGACTACCACTTCAGGATAAAAGACATGAAAAAACAGTGAAGATTTTTCCAAAATCTGGCCACAACAGGTTTAGGAGTGTCTTCCAACGTTATTGAAAAAAACGAGGGCACGAAAAGGAAAATCAAAACTAAAATACATAATAATTCTGATGGACAATAGATTCCCAAGAAACAACTGTCCATTGGGAAGAATTATAAACACTTATCTAGGAGCAGATGAGAAAGTGGAAGTAGTAGAAGTTAAAATTGGGACATACAGAAGACCAGTAATGAAGATATGGCCCATAAACTTTCTTGAAATGTACTCTACCAAATGGAACCTGTGCCAATCCCAATCCTGAGCAAAGTGGTTAAAAAAAATTATTTTATATTAAAAAAAATCACAAGGCATGACAGCGCTAATTTTGTTTGCCCTTAAAATTTTCCAGAAAATTACATTCAAATATATCGTTAAAGAGAAACATTTTCTTCCTCTTAACATCGCACAAAGACATCTATCCACGGTTACTAGGTAAAAATCTTTAAAAATATGAATCAGTTTTTGCTGAATTAAAAATTTATTTGTATACCTTTTGTTATGATTAATTTTTACAGGTTGCTATAGAAACGACAAAGAAACTACTATGATTATAGTTTAAAAGAATTATCTAACAAGAGTTTATAATAATTATTGACTATCTCTGCACATGGTTTATACAATGCCATCCTTCTTCCTTTCACACATGCACAAGGTTTAAAAGGTAGGTAAAAATATTAATAATTTAGGTTTAAAAGCTAGGTTCACAATAAATTAGGATTGTAATTTGCAGGGCAAACACAATTGTCGCTGTCATGTCTTTCGTGATTTTTTGAATATAAAATAATTTTTTTTATCTACTTTGCTTAGGATAGAGATTGGCACAGGTACAATTTGGTAAAGTACAATGTTGTTACATGCCTTTGGAGCATATTTCATTTAGTTATCAGATGACGGTCAAAATTAACAATATAAAATTAATTTGCAAATTTAAAACAGTGCATAAAACTCTATTTTAACAAATAAAATAAGTCTAAGGACCCCAAAGGGTGTAAAAATTCGTAAAATTCAATTTTTAAATAGAATTACGACTAAGAGTGAAAATAAAATAAAACCTCTACAAAATGTTTGGGCCACTCTCACATTATACAATAGACTATAAATCTTCTGGATTGGCTTCTTACGCATATACGTGGAAAAACATTAATTAAAATTATAAATTTATATAAAAAATATTAACTATAAAAAAGTTTTTGTTGGAAATTCCAGAAACCTTAAATTAAGGACGTAGATTTTTCAAGCTTAGTGATTAAAATTAGAAAATTAGCCCTAACGTTTTTTAATCACTTTCAAAAGCTAATCACATTCAAAAAGGGTTTTTCGCAGTAAAATTGATTAAAATTAGTTCTCGCCTTGAACGGCTCTCGACTTTAGCTCCTACTTTAAAGCAATTCTCAAGAGAAAGAAGGAAATAAATTTAAATTACATTTTTATATTTTGCTTAAGCAAGAAATCGTAATCACTTTAACTCGCAATCAATATATTTCATGAAACAATTAGATAGTGCTAATATTTAGATATTTATTAGTATCATTTATGTATTTTTTATATTGTATATTGTTATTTTTACTAATAAACTTAATATTATAACAGGCAATAGTATATTGAAAATTAGGCAACCCGATTATTTCATTTCATTTTTAAAATTTCATAGGCAAAGCGTAGACAACTATTTTGAATTTTTTGTTAACGCGTTGAATAGGATTAGAGTAAAAGCTGGAAATTAATTGGAATCATAATAACTGAATTTAGAAAGAGAGAATAACCAAATTTAGGTTTGAGTTGTATGGAAAGCAGATTTAGGTTAGGGTACAACTACTATCTTGAGAATTTGAACGAGCGTTCATCATCATCATCTGAAGTAGGGCGTGGTTCAAAGCCCACTTATACTGAAGTTCTAGGCTTATTGTACCCCTCACAGTTTCTATCCCATCAGATTGATTTTCTTGATGAATTCAAGAATATGTCTGATGGGCGCTTTCGCGATTTCTTCAGGTTCCGGATATTGTACCCCGAAGTACCATTCCCGTTCCCATTTAAGGTTCCGGCAGTGGCATAGTATGTGAATAGGAGTTTCGTCCTCCTCTTCACATATTCTGCATAGGGAGTCATCAGATATCCCTAAGAGATTTAGGTGTCTTCTAAGGCCGCAGTGTCCCGTAAGGAGTCCTATTACGGCCTTGAGTTCGCTTCTGCTAAGGTTTGGCAGTTGATGGCCCCTCTATAAATCTTTTGGACTGTCTAAGTCTAGGAAGTTCTATCCAGAGCCTATGGTATTCTCTTTTTATTTGTTCCTTTAACACCCCAACGAGCGTTAAAGTTTAACTTATTTTAATGTCATAAGCTGTAGAAATGTCAAGGCATTGTCGTTAATTAAAATTTAGAGGTAAGTGATAATTCATTAATAACCGAGTAGTACAACTGGGAATCACACATTTTTAAAAAAGTTATGCACATCTGCCATATATGAAGAGAAAATCAATGGTCCCAGAGTGGATCCTTGCGGAACACCTTGCATACTATGTGAACTGCTGACAACATCAGCTATTAAAATATTTTTATAAGTATCTAGTGCTAATAAAATTTCTAGGATCTAAAATATTGTTACGCAGGTTTTTGGTATATCAATTTATTTTAACTTAACTTTACCAATAATTATTATATAAATGATAACATTAACGTATAACGTCTATCAGCAAACTGAAAAATGACGTCAGGATCATCCTTATATAGCTTACTTGGCCCTTCTCGAACCTTCTCGAACTGTCGTCTAGAATATCCGCAGGCTAGTGCTGCGTAACAATATAAAATGTTTTGCTATAATCTAGAAAAACCAAGCATGTGGTTTTACCCAGAACTGTTGCCTTAAAAATGTCATCCGTGTTACAAAAGAGGGAAACGGTCGTACCATGGTGTCTTATGAAGCTAGATTAAGCTGGACTTCTAATCTTTTTTTTGGTATATTAGTGCTGCCTTTTTTAAGAATGTCTAAGAATCTTAGGGTGTTGTAAGTGATCTTAAAATTATTTTTTTATAAAACAAAGTTCAATTAAGCCTTTTTTTTCTTGTTGAATTGTAGTAAAATTCCTTAGTTTGGTATAGTTAATACTTTTTTATTTAGCTTTTAAACTTGCATAATAATGACTTGTTATCTGGAATAATTCGCGGTACAAAAAATTGCTGTAGGGGACCTAATAAGTTGTATAACAAAATCTTACACAAAATTGTGTCCTAAAAAGTTTTATATAAATGAAAAAAAAAATGTATCTTACATTATACAAAAAAAAGTTCTGCATCACTTCGAAATCCAGAATCAAGCATCAAATTTGATAAAAATTCAAAAATTTCTAATTCTGATTGGAATATTTACCGAAATTTTAATTTTAAGTAGATAAAAAACTTCTAATTAAAATTAGTTTTAAATAAATGATATGGAAAATATTTTTTTTCATAATTCACTATTAGTAAAATCCCAATTACATACGATTATTTGTTAACATTTAATATTTAAAGAATACGTGGGTTATAGTTAAATTTTTGACTACCTGGAAATCTGATAATTAAATTTTAAGTTATAATAAGCAATTGAAAATAAACGAAAAGTGATTTGAAGGTTTTATTCTTTGAAAATTGTTCGAGGGAGCTCTAGAGAAATGAGAAATTCTCGTCGCTTTCGAGAGAAGACGAAATGAGAATCTCTCGTCTCGCGACATCACTACTTATCCAATTTAATGTAGTCTTCCTTATCTTGTATTTTTTAAAGGCTTGTCCTCTTAGCAAAATCAATATATTTTTATTATAAGTGCGCCAAGGGGTATTTAATTTCGTAGTTTTTCATACAGGGAAAAGCTGGATCAAGGAGTTATTCAGATGCGAAATCATGTCATCAACGTTACAAAATGAGTAAATTATGTCCCAATACGATAGAAATATACTCGTATGTGTCAAAATTTATTAGGTAGAAGTTTTTTTGCAACCGGCTGAGGAGACGATTATTTTTCTTTATTTTTCATAGATAGTGTATAAGTGACTGCTGACTTTAGGACCGTCAGAAAAATAATATAAAATAAATGTATCTAGTGCCTTCACCAAAATCTCCTATTTTAGAAATAAAAATTTTTTTATTCGATTAGTTCAACTGCAACTACTCTTAAGGCTCGTTCTCACGGGTCAAGTTTAATTGACTGATTTTAGTTGATCAACAAAAGTTGAATATTGAATCAATTGTTGTTCACACATTTCAGTATATAAACTGAATTAGTGTCAATGCAAAAGAAGAACTGAAAAGAGTTGTTTAGGTGAAAAACAGTCGTAAAAAATAGTGATGCCGCGAGACGAGAGATTCTCGTCTCTCGTCTCGTCTTGTCTCGTCTCGTACGAGACGAGAGAGACATTTTCTCTCAAAAAAATATTCGAGACGAGACGAGAGAGTGTCATCTCTCGACGAGAATTTCTCGTTTCTCTCGAGCTCACTCGAGTTCTCTCGCGCAATTAACTTTTTACTTCTTTAAAATTTTCAATTACTTATCGTAACTTAAAATTCAAAAATATTAGGTTTCCAGATAGTCAAAAAGTTAACTATAAAACACATATTCTATATACACAGTGAGTTTTAGGTATGGAACGCCTCAATTATCTCGGAAACGGCTTGTACGATTTTTATTTATGGAGACCCGTCAAATGCGCCCCTAAAAAAGCGCCCCGACAAAAGTGCCACGACAAATGCGCTTCCCTACAAAAGCGCCCAAGACAAAAGCGTCATCCGAAACTTCTTTGTATAAAAAACTAACGAACGAACAGAATCGTAATAATTTCCATGCAGTCAAATTTTTCGGAAGTTACTTTTGGAGATAAAGTAGAAAGACAACAATTTTTAAGTGTTTTTTCGAAAAAATGTCAAAGAAAAAGTAAAAGAAACGAACGTATAATATGTTGTTAATATGCTTCAAAATGCTTTCATTTGATATCACACGAAAAAAATTCTAACTTCCAAATGGAACCCTACCCTCTCCCCACTGACCTCTAAGACAAAGTATTTATAGCAGGGGCAAAAGTTGGAAAGGCTTTTGCTAGTTCTTCCACTTCATACACATAACTTGACAGGTTTGCGGCGAAGTGGACGCGATACATTGGCGTACAAAATTATTTTTTAGATGTTAATAACAATTTCGAGTAAATAGTTTAATAAATTGTGAATAGCTGTTGAAATTTTGGAGAATTATGATTTGGGTATTTTAATAATTATTTATAGTCCATAAATACATGCGATTGTCCAGTTCTTATTCTATGAAATGACACTGGCAGGTAAACATTACTGCAAAATTCTCGAAGCCGTCCGACGTGGTTATACGTTTACCCCCTCTCTACCTACCAAAAGCCTTTCCAACTTCTGCCTCTGCTATACATTCTTAGTTAACGCCCAATTTAAGCCACTGACTACTTTAAATTTCAATTTTTTATGTCAACTAGTGTCTAAGTAAAACGATTGTGAGAGACGAACAGGCAGAGAGATACCAAGACAATTTCCCTAAGTGTTTCTTATTGCCAATTTGGGTACTGATAAGACAAATTACTTAAAAAATGATTTGTTATTGTCTTCAAAATTTTATAGTTTTCTCATGTTTCGTCCTAAGTGTATCTTTTTCAAATTTAAATTTGATATGTTTTTATCACGAGAAAAACGAGGCGAGACAAGACGAGACGAGAGAATGGGTCTCTCGAGCGAGAGAAGCGCCTTCTCGTTGAGACGAGAGAACAGTGTTCTCTCGCCCTACGAGACGAGATGAGAGAGGCCTCTCTCTCGTTTCGTTTCGTCTCGCGGCATCACTAGTAAAAAACGTGGTTTTTGGGTAAGGCAGTGGATTCTGAGAAGAAATAGATTGGCGAAGCATCAGAAACCTTACTAAGGGAGCTGGCTCTAGAGGATAAAGAGGATATATAAATAGAAATTTACGAATGTTTTAAGAGAAATTCACAGAACTGCTCTCAAAAGTTCAGGATCGCATAAAAAACAAGCCATCTTACCAAGACTAAAGTTCCAAACGTACTACACTATTTATCTATTCATTATACATTTGACAAAAGTTGACTGTTGACTGTCGATATCTCAATCATCAAATATGATAAAAATAAAAAAAAAATGTAATACATACTTATCATTGATTGGAATAATGAATAGAGTAAATTGGAATCACGATGAATATAATAAGCTCGAGAGAAACGAGAAATTTTCATCGAGAGACGACTCTCTCTTGTCTCGTCTCGAATCTATTTTCGAAAGAAATTATTTCTCTCGTCTCGTCGTAGCACTTATAAAACAACAATTTCACATAATGAAGGAATTATTGCACTTGTTTAATGTGACAATTACAAACAAACGTAGCAATTCGCTAACCAATTCGCTAACAGAGCGATTCTACAAACACAACTATTTTCTCTTCTGTTGGAAGAAAGAGATTTGATACACACTTTGGCACCAGGTAAATATGTTCTTGGTTATATCCAAACTGACGGGATCAAGAAGACTGGTATACTCTAAACAGTGAATTTGATTGAATACAATACAAAAAGCTCTTAGAATATGAAAGCAGATTTATTTCTACAGATATTAGGCAGAAAATAAATGCCTATAAGTGATTTCGGCCCGATTGTCAGTTATAGTGACCTATATGCCGGCTTTTTGATTATAAAAGTCACCTGGCCATCATTACAATTGGAACAGTAATTATTGGGCCTGTTATTCCCCTCCATAATATGTTCGTTAGGTCAAAAACCACAAGACCAGCAGATTCTTTAAATAACATCAACTGTCGAAACAAAAATAATAATATTACTTATTTATAGCACCAAGTGCTTATGAAACAATAAGTTACCTACTTAATAAATAACACATAAGAAGTGCCGACAATCAGAAATACAGAAATAAAAAAGGAATTAAACATCAAATTTTTGTTAGAAAAAATAGAAGAGAAGTAAAGCATAGTTTGGACATTGTTTAATTTATAATGGTAAATTATAGCCAAACAAAAATAGTATGTTTATGCATAATAAAGCTAAGGCGATGGATAAAAGAGCAAAAGTTACAGGTACATATAATAACATGACAAAAATATTAAAAAGTAGAGGCAAAAGCAACTCACAAAGGAATCGAGAAAATATCGTGAATAAACAAGACACCTACAGCTCGACATCTCATGTTAAAAGAGTAACCTTTATACAATTAAGATAATAATAATTGTACCACGTCATTATCTTAGATTAAAGACGATTTTTTATCAAAAGGATATTTTTATTAGTGTAGCTTAAACGAAAACGAAAGTATTCCACATCGAATTCCTTCAACGTAATTAATACTTATCATAATATATACACCTTCATCGAAACCCAAAATTCCGACATAATTTTATATCATTTAAAAAACTCTGATAAATGTGGCGGTAGAATAAATAAAAGATCAAAGTTCAAAGGGCAATGATACCCGTCAAATTACCAATGTGTGTATGTGAAAGTAACCTTGATGAATAAAAAAAAAAACAAGAAAGTATTGTTTATTTACAATTTCAATTTTTAAAATAAAACCGATTTTTTTTTCGTAGTGGTATTGCGGTCTCTCTCTCCCTTCCCATAGTTTAACGCATTACCTGTTTTTTAAAAAGTGGGAGAGAAATTCCCCTCTTTTTAAAACCCTAACAAATTGAAGAGTGACTGATCCGAAAGAAATGTTTACAGCATCCTGTAATGATTTTAAAGGGGTTGGAGCAAGGGTGAGTAGGTTTGAACGAAGTTGCTTTACTAGTGGGTAGATGTCACTAGCTGTTGGGTATTTGAAATATATATTTTTTAATATAATAAAAGCTCAATATGAAGCTATATGTACATTATTTAATTTGAATTATTAATGTGTAGGTACACTGTCTTCAAGATTTTCCCTATTACAGAAAAGGAAACGGTAAATACCTACTGATTTTAAGATAAATGATTTACTTACTGCAAACATTTTTTGATTAGGTAATTCTGTTAATTGTTGACCTATTTATAACAATTTAAAATACTAACCTTTTAAGTTTAATTAATATTGTTAAATTCGCATGTTGTTTTACCAGCAAGGAATAGTACTATTTTTTTACGAGTAAGTAGGTATGATATTTAAATCATACGAGTGACAAATGAGCATTGCTTGCGAGTTATACAATATTTTATTTCTATCCACTGCGGTAGCATAGGTATCTACGGTGCCGTATTCATTTGCGAGCCAATTTTGTGGTAAAAGAACACGGGCTTCGAATCTTACGAAGGGCTATATAAATTTTATTTGTATGGTTCTTTATAGGATTCGATGGATGCCGTATTAGCAGAAATTTAATTTATGTTGATATGACATTCAGATTATAAAAATCGCCATGCGTTACTGTTTTCGACGATGGTGGGTGGGGTTAAAATGTATTTAAAATAAAAAATATTTTACGTACTTTTTCAATTTTCATATTTTTTCAAAACTCGAATCTTTAATGCTTAACTACCTGAGTAATTTCAAATAAATTATCTAAATATATTATTAGGTAGTTACTTTTAAATTATTTTAAAAATCGTTACAAAATAAATATCGCCGAGACGAATGCAATATTGAGGCCCTATTGATAAGGGGGGTGGCTCAGTAATAGATAATAAAACAATATCAGAGTATATTTATTATTCAAAATATCCAACGATGTCATAAATACATACCTACCTACCTCATTGGCAGCTTGTCCACCTTATTCTAGAGTGAAACCAATTATGTAAATATTATATTAACATGTATTATTATATGAAACCAATTATGTAAATATTATATTAAAATGAATTATTATATACTTATAATTTTTTTTAATAAAAAAATATATTATATTTCACGCCTATTTATAACTTTCATACGTCTCCTTTGTTTTACCTGATCCAATCATAATCTGCGTTAATATTTGCAGACAATGCTATAAATAAAACAAATATAAATAAGAAACCGTACTTTTTCTACGGCTCTATTATTAACAAAAAATTAGCATTAAAAATTAGATGCAGTTGCCAGTTAGTAAAATAATACATATTTGATTTCCGTAAAGTCAGTTAATAAGTTACACATTTTAATTTTTGAATATTGGATAATTTGTCGCTTTTTCGTCATAAATTTGTGTTAAAAAAGAGGAAATTTACAGCCGTATGCATAGTCGATCGCCAGCGACTGGCCAGAGATTCATTCCGGCGTTTCGCCAGCGATTCGCTGGCGATCCGCCGGCGAAAGCCTAAAAAGCTGGCGACTCGCCGGAGATTGTCACCGGAATGTCATTTCACGCAAGTTTTTATTTTCTTTTATAGGGATTATCACCGGTATCTCTCGCATTTGATTCATGATTCATTTCTTAAAACTCAAAAAATAATGAACGAATATCAAATTTTTCCCTATAAAAGAACATGAAAACTTGCGTGAAATGACATTCCGGTGACAATCTCCGGCGAGTCGCCAGCTATTTGGGCTTTCGCCGGCGGATATCGCTGGCGAGTCGCTGGCGAGTCGCTGGCGATCGACTATGCATACGGCTGTTACACTTTTCTAAAAAAACCCGTGCATAATGATCACCAATAATTATAGAATAGCCAACTTTATCATTGTTTTACAATTTTTTGATCATTAATTTAAGGAAGAAAAAAGGACGATTTATTATTTTTTTTTTTTTTAATGACAAAACTCAATATCTCCTATTCCTTAGGCATTAAAAGGGGGTTATTTCAAAAACATAATGAGCGACAAATTTTGTTTTTCACAAAAAGGCGACAAATTATCCATATAAAAAAATGTAATTTGTGCTCATTTTCGTGATTGCTGTCTATCCAAATTAGAATTAACTGGAGTGTATTTCAAAAAAGGAATGAACAACAAATGCTTTTCTTCCACGACAAATTTACGACCCATTATCCATATAAAAAAATGTAATTTATGCTTATTTTCGTGATTGGTGGTGAACTTTCCATCAAAATTACAATTAAAAGGTTTTTTTTTTAAGGAGGGGAACGACAAATTTTGTTTTTCCACGACAAATTTACGACAAAAAAACGACAAATTATCCATATAATAAAAATTTAATTTTTGTTCATTTTCGTGATTGGTAGTGTTAAATTTACCGTGACGTACCAGGGGTTATTTTAAAAAGGGGATGTGAGACACATTTTTTTCTTTCATGACAAAAAAGCGAAAAATTCTCCAATGTTCAAAAATCGAAAATTTCTCAGACTTTTTTCTACCAAATTCATCACATTGGGGAAAATTTTTTTTCTCAATCGATTTTAATTTTAACTTATTTTTGTATGCCTCGTTCAATAAAAGCTGAAAGTTTTGCTTGTTACTGTCAAAATGGCTTTTTCATTCAATTTACTTGTTTGTTTTTCTCCTTTTCTTCTAGTATGGTTTTTAAAGAGGTTGAAGTTAATGTTATACTGTGTTGTTTTTTTTTAAGGATTCTTTTTTTGAACCATAATAGCGGTGGAGCTATTTCTTTAAACGTTATTTTTTGATTGAACACTTCTATATTCATCATCAGAGGCTTCAGCATCAAAAATTTCTTCGTCGCTTTTAGAATCACTGAAAGGTATTTATAGTGGTTTCTTAGAAGGCTGTCTTTTAGTTTTCAAAGTAGGTTATTTTAGAAGATGGTAGTATGTGAAAATGTAGAATCAAAAATAATATTTTTCGAGTCGTACGAATTCATCAAGGTATCCACCCTACTTCCAAACCATTACTACGATCGAAGCAACTTGGCCAACATCCAGAACCAATTTTTACTCCATGGGATAACCAGCAAACTAACAGGAAGAGCAAAAGAAATTATATGAATACATGGTTGTGAAAACTGGGACGACATCAAGAATACGCTCTTCCAAAACTTTGGGGATCAACGTAATGGAAACATCCTTACAAGGTCCAGATCAATCACCAAATCAGTTTTACGAAAAAATTATGTTAGTTTTCTTCTAGGATTCTTTTTTCGCACCATACTAGCGGTGGAGCTATTTCTTCAAACGTTATTTTTTGGTTGAACATTTCTATCTTCGTCATCAGAGGCTTCAGCATCAAAAATTTCTTCTAAATCGGTTTTAGAATCACTCATTTTTTCGTGAATAACGTAGATATAGGCAACATATTATACACTTCTTCCGACAAATTTTTAGTTTTTATATCTATTCCTTTAAAGAATGTGATCGTAGAAAAATCTTGTATACATTTTGAGGGAATAGTTCGTTACCGCTTTTGACAGATTGCCGCGCTCTGCTAGGCTTCGCGCGGCAACTTTCTGAATCAAGCGGCAAAGTATTACTTTTCGCTTTTAATACACAAATAACTTTTTGGGTATATATTAAACTAATTTATTTTCTTGTTTTATGTAAATACAGATTTGCGGTCCATTTTTAATTTTTCTTCTTTAAATATCTTCTTTAGGCAGTTTCTATTAAAGTTCCATAATTGTCTGCTTGTCGATTTGATTGTTATTTTTGTTTTACTTTTCATTGACTGTGTTGTCAGAATGGGTCGCATTGTTATTTTGTGATACCTACTAAAAATGCAACGTTATTTTCTAAAATAAAGAAACTATATTACACGTTAAATAAGTTCATGTTCGTAAAAGTTACGTAGAAGATAATATCGTTCAATCTGGTGGACCATTCGCTCCGTGCGTGATAGCAGCGCCTATTCATTTATGTACTAATGGACTATTTTTGCGTATACTAATTAAAATAGAATTCGTAATTAAAGAGTATATATGTTAGTTTTAATAAAAGTATATGGATTTGTAAAACAAGTGAAACATTAATTTATTAATATTATATATTTTTATCGCTTAAACTAAAAAAAACTAATTATTATCTCTAAAAATCAATAATAAAATATAGGTAGGCAACAGTATTTACGGGAAATGTATGAGAAGTTGCCTAAGTCTAATAAGTTGTTTTTAAAGAATTAACCTATTCTGTCAAAATAAAAAGATACCATTAAATATTAGCGTGAAGTTAAAATGTATAAACAGAAGGATTGTAATTTATATTTTAATTTTTGTTCGAATGAAAATATAGAGTAAATGATTAAAACTGGTTTCCTATCAGTAAGTCACAAAGTTGCATTCCAGCCACATAAAATATTAAAAGGCGGAAATTTAGTTCTTGCCAAACATTTAAGATTAAAGGGATGTTGAAGAACATCGTAAAATGATAATTTATTGTTTATTTAAAACCTTTCAAGTTTCTGATGTCTACTGCTATTTTTAGTATTAGTGTTATTATTACAAAAATAAAGGTAATCTTTCTTCTTATTGTACATCTATCCATTTATTTCTTTGATTTAATTTCCACTTTCCTACTGAAAATTTTTATAATTTATACTGTTTGTTTTTGCTAGTATTTTTACAATTTAGAATACAGCAACTCCGGTTGCTTATTTTATTGTTTTTGCCTATTAAAAAAAAAAAAGTAAAATGTATACGTGTAGTTGATATGCCAAAATTCAGTGTAATCTATTTTACCCAATTTTACCTAACCATGCATAAAAAAGATATGTAAATAATGAAGAACGCTGTAAAAATTAATGGGCTTCATATGCGAGCCTCAATTACTGCCAAAGCGACAAATTGGATTTCAGGAAGGATCATCAACAACTGATGCTATTAAGACCTTGTTTTCCTCAATCTATAATTCCATTGATACAACTAAACCAACAGTAGTACTGTTCCTAGACTTAGCTATGGCGTTTGATACTGTAAGTCAATCACAACTGTTATGGATATCCTACACGCTCCGATATGGCCTGCAGATCAAAACGCACAGTTTTGATCTAATGGCAATATTTAATCAACTTATTTCACTCTTCATCTTCACATTAGACAGAGGAGAGGCCAGATGTTAGTCAGATCGAGCACTTTTCGTTTAGTTATGGACTGAATCGATGGACTGTACAGTTCAAATCCCACAAAAATCGTAGTGGGTAGGGCCTCCATTAGACATCCTAGATGATACTATTATAGAATACGGGGATTCCCATACATTTTTTTTAAAAATTACTTAACTAACCGAAACAAATATGTTAGGTAGGATCAATGGAGAATTCAGTAGAGAAAAAAGTTATATCATTTGGAGTTCCTCAAGGTACCGTACTGGGACCAATTCTCTTTAATCTGTACATTAATGATATATTTTCTTTTAACTCTTTGGGTAAGGTAATCGGTTTTACAGACGACATAGTGATATTACGTAGGAAAATCTAAATATAAAAATATTATATTTATTTAAAAACAAATTTCCACATTATAATAAAATTACTGTTACTAACAACAATATGTTCAGGTATTTGACTTAAAAATATTTATTACGTTACTTTTGATTTTAGCGCTCTCTGGCTGAATAAATAACTGTTACGTATTGTAAAGTGTGACACTTCATTTGCAAGCTTATTTTAATATCAATTTAATGCACCACATAACAGTAATCTAAAAATTTCAATCTTGCACTAGCAACAAAACAAAATTAGCGATAATGCAAACAATGACTAATTTGTATTGAATTGAGTTTCAATATGTGTTCGAATATTTTCGGATAAGAATTTCAAACTAAGTATTTTTATTAAATTATTCATATTTCATGTTTGTTTAGAATTCTGTATTGTACTTCAATTATACCTAAATAAAATTCTATTTTTTTCACACTAGAGCGACAAACGTATCACTTTCTGTTAGTTCGCGGAAAATATCAACTGTGCGGTGAGATTTCGAAGCACAAAAGCCTATTTTGGATAGTGATAGTAGAAACAATGTATTTTGTACGGTTTTTCCACCATTTTTAAATAAAACTGTGATAAAAGGAATATAGATTTTTTTAAAACATATCCAATAAGGCAAAAAGTCACTTTTTACATAGTTTACCAGTACGCTTTTTGAAAATATTTATGTAATTATAGACGGCAGAAGTTTCAACCAGAATCACAAGTCTATTAATTTAAACCGTTTTTGCATTACACGTGCAGAATTCAAGCGGAAATCCTGGAACAATGTGTCCGAGTAAGCCATGCAGCGTTAACTTCAATGCAGTTTTTTTATGAACGAACATTTTTTTATGTAATACAAAATGTAAGAGTATTTGAACTTCATATTTTTATAACACCATTTTAAAAATATTATGCATATCTTCTGTTTTATTCGAAAAATACGTACAAATCAGTCTGCTGGGCCAAAAAAATAGTAAAGAACAATAATTATTTAAGAATTATATTTTTCAAATACCACTAACCAAGGAATAATGGACAAATGGCATAAATATTTAGGCAAATGTAATCTCGGTTGAAATCAGGACAGGTACTTAATGGGACATGTAAATTCGACCGGAGGTTTAAGGGATCATTTTTATCGTATAAGTATTTTCGACCGAGGGTAAAATAAAATGTATAGTTTTATAAACTTTCTATATTCAATAAACATCAATGACAAAAACAGAACGTATGTATAAATACTTACTTATTAACTATATCTAAAATTATACCTACCTGCCATGGTGGGTTACTTAGCAAAAAATATATAATAAATGAAAAAAAATTTAAAAAAAAACAACTAATTTTTACCTAATATGTGCGGCTTAGAACTATCACGGGTTTCTTCTCAAGAAAATTATACACAAAATAAGAAAATCTAAACAGGAGAAACACAATTCATTTACCCAATCTCTATACCCTGGAATCCGCTCACAAAGTACCATTGTAATATTTTTCTAAAGATCCTTTAGATTTTCAGGTACAGGTTACAGAATAATGACCTGCCGACTCAGCATATTCCACATGATCAAAGTTATAGCGTCGCAACCACTGCCGGCCAACTTCCACCAATGTCAGCATTTATTTTTATTATAAATAGATTTTCAATTAATATTATTTTTAATTTGATATATATTTTACTTTGTAGTTAAAATATGAAAATTATTAAAGGTATTTTATAAATTAAATTATTAGTTTTTAAAGTGTGTTTGAAAGTCAAAACTCGTAATTGGCGTAGTCAGTAGAATAGTAGAAAAGCCATTTAGAAGATCCTCTTCGTTTATAAGCGTTTATCCTCTATCCAAATCGAAAACCCACCTCTAGGGGAAAACCAAAGCGAAGTTCACCCTAGGAAGCAAGAACAGGAAGCAAACCAAGATTCCAGGAATGCAATATGGCATCATCTGAATCTTGTAAGCATTGTAAGTAATATGTCTCAGACTCAGACGAAGACTTAGATTTAGACACCCCTAAACGAAGTTTTAACTCAAGTGCAGAAGAATTAGACTTACTACTAGGGCTTTTTTTCAACCTCCGCTAGGCTATAAAGCAAAGACGGGTGAATTTTAACGAATGATTTTATTACTAAAAGTAATGTACATTAGAGGTTAATTTCCTAAATAATCACCTTGACGATTAAGGCACTTGTCATAGCTGTGCTAAAGCTTTGCAATACCCTCTTTATAAATTGTTGCCGCCAGTGACTTGAAGTGAGTTGTGATTGTTTCTTTGAGCTCCTCGTCAGTTTGGAAGCGCGGTGCCCCTAGCCACTTCTTCAGTTCACTCAATGCTAGGTCGGATGACTGTTCAAAAAGGTTCCATTGAAATTGCTTAAGGATCCGTTGGGTTACACAAGCAATTTGAGGACGGGCACTGTCATGGATCAGAACAATTCCAGAAGTCAGTATGCCTCTTATTTGTTTTGAATAGATCTTCGTAAGTGTTGCAAAGTCTTACAATAAGAATCTGCAGTAATTGTTCTCCCCGTCTACATAAACTCCACAAAAAACGAATAACACTTCGTAATTCACACTTGACAAGAGAATCAATGAGACATTTATGTTTAAGTGAATGTAACTCAACAAAAAATGGCGTGTTGGACTCGGCAGTGTCAGAGTGTATGGAATGCGAGAAGCGCTGTCGCCTACTACTCACGCCTGCGACTTGCCGCTTACATGGCCTTAATACTGTGCGATCGGAAGTTGAAAAAAACAGCCCTCGTTCCCTAAATGTATTAAATTCAAACCTAGATGAGACACTAACCAACATCGATGTTACTACTACTGCCAAGATGGTTGTACCATCATTTGTTGTCAAGAACCTCTGCACCCTCCCAAATTTCGATAGGAACCCGAACGAGTTGTACGAATTCATTAAGGTATCCATATTCTAAACCATTACTACGATCGAAGGAACTTGGCTAACAGAACCAATTTTTACTCCATGGGATAACCAGCAAACTAACAGGAAGGGCAAAAGAAATTATATCAGTATATGGTTATGAAAACTGGAACGACATCAAGAATACGCTCATCTAAAACTTTGGAGATCAATGTAATGGAAACACCCTTACAAGGTCCAGATAAATCACTAAATCAGTTTCACGAGAAAATCATGGGTATTCTAAACTGCATATCAAACTAGATTGAAGTACGTACATACCCAAACTCTACAAATAAAAAGAAGTAAATAAGAATTATTTCGCAAACAAGCCTTAAATAACTTCGTAGCAGGACTTCAAGAACATATGGGATTTACAATCAAAACACAATGAGGCCAACTAACCTAATCGCAGCCATTGAATACATTTAGAAAGAAAATAATATTAGGTATGTCCAGAAAAGCTACCATTCATAGCAAAACAAATCACCTCGAAATGAAATGACAATCCACAACATCTAAACTCCAAAGCAACATATTCACCAACAACAACTAGCCTATATACCACCACCACCACCACCACCACCACCACCACCACAATTCCAACTTGCTACAGTAGCACCACTACCTTGACAGCAGCAAGTTTTCAAACCACCACAACCTATGGCGACGCCAATGGGTAATACAAACCCTTAACCTCCTTTTGGATTATCATTCCAAAACTACCAAAAACCATTCATTAATCAGTCAAGAACAGATTTGGGACCTCCAACATTTAAACCAATGCAGCAACAAAACGCTTGGGCACCAAGGTCTAGCCCATCGGGACAACCAAAGCTAACATGAGTATATCAACAACAGTAACGAATAGAAATCGACCAATGAACCCAATGCCTCAACAAAATTCACTTTCGAAGAGCTTTGAAACATTAAACAATATGAAGAAAATTCTTTTAAAGAACCCCACAATCAGCAAAATATCTTCAAAGTGAATTATGAATCAAGATCTCCAGCAATATCACAATTTTTTTCAAACACACTACGAGTCCACGTCCAACTGGGAAACAACGATCTTCAAGCCGATATAGTCAAATTTTTTAAATAAAATGTACAGTGAAAAAGAAAATATGCATATACCTATTCGAAAGCGATGAACTATACATCTATGTAAGCGAAAATACTAGAAAAATGTTTAAACACAACTCCTATGATATAATGAAATGTAACAAACTATTAGAAGATGTGAACAATCCAGAAAGACAAAAAGACATTATAAAAATAACCATAAATGAGAAACAAATCACAGAGGTGTAAACGAGACCGAACTGCAAATTAGAAAAATACTTTTGGCCAAATCTGAAGAAGAATATAGAAGATATTATCAATTTCAGCGATATATGTCAAGAAAATAAATATGAGAGAACTCCGTCGAAACTGAAGTTTATGCTCACAATAACTTATGCAAAATTAATGAACATATATATACGACAACAAAAAAGTCAACGTGGATAAAAGAAACGAAACAATACATACACCTATTACCTGAAGGCCATACTCCAAAATCTAGTCAAGGAGGACTCTTAACTGGAATAAACTCCTTCCTATATTTGCTTCGAAAGTATTCCAGAACGACAACTTTGTAACAGTTGAACTTCTGTTCATAAGAATATCAAGTACCAGAGAATTAAAGTAAAATCCTGTTGACAAGATCCTACCCATAATGGAAGACGAGATCAACATACAAAACCTGAAGGATAATCCGGCAATTCTATCGTTCAAACTGGGACAAGCATAGATTAATACTCACGATTTCATCTGTTATTTTTTAATGGAACCTATAGTAGAAGAGATTGAATCTATAGAAAATCAATATAGGGCCGTCACAACAGCTATTCAAAATGGTTTAAGCCATCCTTACTGCAACGGTCTGCAAAACGTGGACCGTGCACTCCAATACCAATTAAAATCAGTTAAGGAAAAATTATCCACCATTTTTCAAACCTCAGCAAAAAAGAGGAGTTATAAACGGCATGGACAGCATCATAAAACTTATTTCTAGAAACATTGACCAAGAAGATGCCGAAAAATATAACAAAGCTGTTGCATTCTCCAAATTATCATCCAACTTATGTTCGACTTAGAAGAAGCGGTAACACTGGCCAGAATAAATACCCTCCATAACAGCCTCATAAAAAAAGAAGAATTGCAATGGACCGTAAGAACTATGCAAGATTTCTATTCCAAACAACAGCTCTTGTATACGAAAGAAAATGCACAAAATTACTTCAATGTCTGTTCTGCCGTGCTAAGCACAAAGATGGTAACTGATTTTTTTTAAGAAAAATGAGTTTTTGATTATAATACATTAAATTATCAATTTTCAACATTATTATTAAGTTGTTAAGCATGAAAAGTCAATATTTTATTTAAAATAGATCTATAAAAATAGTCGTATCTACCTCAAATACTACGTTAAAGTGCCGTATCTGCAAAAAACTAAGCTTTTTTTATTGTTTGTGAAAACAAATACGTCCATAACCCTTAGTATTTTTCAGATACGTCAAAAGTGCTTTAGTAAATTTGTTAAAAATTTTAGTAAAGTTAAAGTAGAAAAGAGAAAATTGGCGTTATTTTATAAAAATTCATTTATGAACCCAGATTACAAAATAGTTCATTTCGTTAAGGTGAAATTAATCAAAGACGGTATTTTAGGACCAAATAAGAAAAATTCTGCTAACGGAATTTCCAAAAATAAAAAGAAGCCTTCAAATGGTATCATACCAAAAACTAGGTTAGGAAGATTTAGCGAAAAATGATTGTGAAGATGTTAACAATGAAGTAGAAAATTAAAGTACTGAGAACTGATATTACTAACAAATTTAATGTTATGCAATTTAATAATCATCTGTAGCTTTCATTTTTCCTTCCTTTTTTTGTCATTACTTAAAATTGGTTAATAACAAAATTAATTATTATAACTAGAGCCTCGTTAATAAAGATTTCAATTTATAAAACAAAAATAAAATTATGATCAATAATTACATACGGCAATATGCTGTAGTAATAAACAATTGAAAAAATAGATTAATAAGTGGTAAGTTAAAAAGATTATATTTATATCAAATCTTTAAATATCTTGAATAAAATTTGAAAAAATCACAAAATTAAAGTATTATCTTTAAAATGACTATAAACAGTCACACCTGAAACTTTATAATGCCAATTTTCAGAACCACAAAGTTGACACATCGAAATATCTAAATTTCTCGAATTCAAGATTATTACAGTTCCCACCTTTGTGCTTAGCACGGCAGTGTTATACAAATGAAACCAATATCTTTATCCTTCGTTTTCCTGTTTTGCATCCAGAATCCTTTACATATTAATATTTATTTTCCATATTTACATACAATTACACAACTATTATCCTCCCTGTTCCTTATCTCCTAACAAGCCAGGAATTATCTAATTATTTAGATGTGCCCAGTAAAGGTTTTGGATCACAATATTCTGTCAAGTCACCCTAATTCAGAAGACTTTAAGAAATAAAGATTGTATAAACCAAATTGGTTCCAGCTTAACACCAAAGAAGCCTTTTGCAAGCACGTACCAGTACAGAAATGATATATCTCTAAGGGTCTATTTATACTCCCTTATTATTAGTATTTGCATTAGTATTATGATTAAGCATT
This sequence comes from Psylliodes chrysocephalus, assembly GCA_927349885.1. Classification (NCBI taxonomy): domain Eukaryota; kingdom Metazoa; phylum Arthropoda; class Insecta; order Coleoptera; family Chrysomelidae; genus Psylliodes; species Psylliodes chrysocephalus. The sequence goes on from OV651816.1 coordinate 73,718,197, forward strand.
AAGTTGAACCTTCACAATGTAATGGGAACATTTATACTCGATTTATGATTAGTATTAGCATTAATATTTATGCTTAATAATTGACAGGTTCAACTTTTAAATTAAATATTAAATTTCTTCTTTTCTAAAATGAATCAATGGTGTATTTGGCCTTTGTTTTTAATAGACAACGGATAAGGATAATTGACAATACACATATGATTATGTTGTTTATTTGTTTGTTCCAACAAGCTCGAAAACGATAATATTTCGGTACAAATCATGCTCTATATACAATTTTTGTGTATCAGCAGTGTTTACCGATTATAAAGTTGACAAATGACATGTCACCATGAGGAAGCAAAGGACTCTTTTCTGTCTGATTTGTATCAAATTTCTGCTTCTTTTTATCTGTTATAAATTTCAGACTTAAATCCGTTAAAATGTCCTTATATAAACCTATTTTTAAATAATATTAACTAATTAACTAGTAAAAATATTAATAAAAACACATTTAAAACTCAAATATCTTAAAAGAACACAACCGGCCTCTTACACATTTCTTCAGTAACCATATATTTTGTTGACTGCAGAATTATATCTTATTAGGTATTAGGTTTAAAAAAGAATTACTAATACTAATTATAAAACGAGTATAAATACCTTTTTTGAATGATTTAACAAATTTAATGCTTAATCATAATACTAATACAAATACTAATACTAAGGGAGTATAAATAGACCCTAAGGAATATTCCCAATCAAATTACCAGTTAATTGCGAAATGAAGACGCCGCGGACCAAAAATTCTTAAAATCGAAAACCATAATACCAGAAGAACCTCTGACCCTACCGAAAATTAAAACCATGCCACTCCAGGGAATATACAAGGCGTAGCCTTTAAAACTAGATCGAGGCACTTTGGAAAAACTTCATAAACTGATAACTAGAGCTAGGAATATATGCAAAACGCCATATTTTGGATATGTGGCATATATATATACAATTTTTGATATTGAATGCATATATTGACATTTTGTTAATTTTTTGGTATATATCTGACGTACTAATTGGCTGGACATATTAGAATTATGGGTGTTGGACCAAAATAATATTTTGTGAAATGCCTTTATAGGTCGATTTCCTAAAATTTGGATGATTAACTTTTCCCTGTAATAAATTACGGTTAATGATGTAGGTACTTGAGAGGATTAAATTATAAACACCCTCCTTAAACCAAAAAATTTTGCTAAATATCCTTTCAGGTAGTTGTATTAATATCTTCAAATTTCTAAATGACTCAGTTTACTTTCAACTTCATTTCAGTCTTTATTGTTGTGTTGTGTTAACCAGTGGGAAAAATGGCAAAATTAATTTAGTCGTGGGTAAAATCTTATTCAGATTTTGTTGTTGAAGGTGATAACCAGGTGTTTTGTAAAACATGTTCTAAAATTGTAAGTACTTTTTTATTTTATATTTTATTTTGACCTTTCACAATGGTAAATCAAACGACAGTAAAATATTATTGCAACTCACAGTTAAAAAAAAAGTAGGGCAACTTTACAAGGTACGCATTTATTTAATTTAATTAAAACTTCAACATCTACAGGAATTTATTTGTTTTAGATTCCATGTATAAAAAAGTTTCAAATCGACCAACACGCGAAAACACCCTCACATATAACAAAGCAGAAATCTAAAGACACTCGCAGACAAATTCAACTTCCCTTGAAACAATATTTAGAATCTAGAAGTGAACAAGCTATTTTTAATGAAGATTTATGCAAAGCTTTAGTGACTTCGAATATCCCTTTAATACGATTAAATATTTCAAATCTCCGATCATTTTTGCAAAAATACTGTAAATTTAATATTCCAGAGCAAAGTATATTACGCAAACGTGGTGTTGACAGTTTGTACATTGAGACTCGTGAAAAAATTCGTGAGATTACCGTTGGAAACCATTTCTACATTATTGTGGATGAAACAACAGACTCTTGTAGTCGATATATAGCCCATTTAATAATAGGTTCATTACACGAAGAAATGCAAATTGATCCATATCTAATCGCTTCAAAGCAATTAGATAAAACAAATAACTTGACAATAACACGTTTTATCCAGACAGAATTTTCTTCCTTTTTTCTTTCGGAAGCCGTTCCAACAGAAAAATGTTTATTGATGTTATCCGATGCTTTCCCGTACATGGTAAAAGCCGCACAAAATTTAAAAATGTTTTATGAAAACTTAATCCATGTTACATGTTTGGCTCATTGCCTTAACAGAGTTGCAGAAGAAATTAGGTCTAACTTTCCTTTAATAAATGATTTAATTAGAAATGTAAAGAAAATATTTCTTAAAGCTCTCTAAGAACTCAATTGTATAAAGAAAAATTTCCTGAGTTACAGATGCCACCGGAACCTGTGATTACTCGGTGGGGTACCTGGCTTAAAGCTGCCTCTTTTTATGCAGATAATTATGAAAAAATTAAAGAAATCATATTTGAATTTGATGATTCATCTAAGGAAATATCTAATACAAAGGAATTGTTTCAAAATCACATATTACCAAAGCAATTAGTGTTTTTAAAAAATTATGCATTTGTACCCAAAATTATATTAGATTTAAAACAAAAAAATTTACCTTTGGTGACTTCCGTAAATTTAATTTAAGACGTTTGAATCAGAGTGTAAAAATGTCCAGGGCGATATTGGAAAGACGATTTTTCATAAATTTCCAAATGTAATTTTAAAAAATGAAGGATTTATTGTTTTAAGAAAACTTGCTAATATTTATTCTGATAACTTTGAAGATATTAATACTATTCATCCAGATATTTCAGGAAAATTTAGGTTGGCACCTATTACTTCTGTAGATATCGAAAGGAGTTTTTCTTTGTACAAGTACATACTTACTGATAGGAGACAATCATTTAATACAGATAATTTAGAAAAACATCTAATTGTTTATTCGTTTTATAATAATGTTGATTTGTAAATAAAATTAGTTAATAATTAAATAATTATTAAGTATTATATTAGGTTTTGTAAAATAAAACAAATAATAAATATTAATAAACTATTTCGATCAAATAACAAATTACTCTTATTGCATATGCTCTGCATATTTTTCAATTTTTTACGCATATATTGAAGTATTTTGTGGCATATATATGCGCATATTTAACTACTTTTTGGGTGCATATATTCCTAGGTCTACTGATAACAGAAGAAAAATACATCCAAACCATAAAATGGAATATTTGGAATCCAATACCTGTCACTACTGAGTTACACCAATATACATAATCCTTACAATCCATCTTCTACAAGGCGAATGCATTGATCATAGATTTTTTAGGTCAGTGTAAGGAACCTCTATTATTTTTTTCGATCGAATAAGTCTAACATTTTTACTTTTCTGTAAAATTCCTCCTAATCGAATATCGGTGTAAACTAAATGAACGAACTATAGGTTTATTTTATATTAACTTTTATACTTAATTTACATCCCACAGTATTGACTTTTTGTATAGTAATTATTTCAGATTTTTTACTCATTCCCAGTTATCATATACTTACAATAATTGCACTTTTTCGTAAATACTGTATTTTTTAATTTATTATTATATTGCTATTTAATATGAAATATTCTTACTAAAAAATTTAATCTGATAATTTCTCATTTTCTCCAAAAATAAATATATAAATCTAATAATATCTCCCAAATTTATTCTCGTAATATTTTAAATCGTCAATCAGATTTTAATACCCTCTCAGATTTATCACTAATATAAATTGAAACTAACTAGTATGTATAAAGAAAAAACACAGAAATCTCTTCCTATAAGAAAATCCTAAATACGTGCCTGAATTAACCACTGGACGAACGTATAATATTTCCAATAAGACAGATTCAATAAGGGGTGAAATTAGATCTACAATTTCATTGAGTTTACTTTGGCAAATTGAAACCTCAATGGATAAAAAACATGGTTTAAACGTTAAATATATATTAACAATTCTCTTTCATTGTTTTACATTGGTTGCTGATTTTATCATTTTTTAATTGATAATTTAGTAGATAAGACTTTTATATTTTATTGTTATTAGAGACGAACTTGGCACCTGAAGATTTTAATAAGGAATGAATAATATAATAGAAAAATGGTATGAATCATATTACTGCGTATGTGATGCACTCATTGATTGAATATTTTGAGATCTATATAGCATTTGTCCGACTTACACTATACAATACGTCTCTATATTAATATTAATAATCACGGCCATTCTAATTTTCTTTCGTCCTCGAAAGGTATATATCTGTAGGGCCATTATGTTACCCTTTTACCTTCAAAAGGTAGGTAAGTATCTGAAAGTAAAGGATTTTACTAAATGAGCATTTGTGTTATTATATGCCCTATGATGGCCAAACATAGTATTTATTTGTACTGTAAAAATGTACCCAACAATCATATAAACATTCCTTTTCAGATCACTACTAAGTCCAAAAACGTTTAAGGATTAATTTATACCATCACCCCTCTTTTATACTTAAGGATTATGCAGAATAAAATAAATGTTTGATAAAAAAATCCTGCGTCGCTTAAAAATTGATAATCAAGAATCAAATTTGTATAATATTTTGAGGTATACAGAGAAAATAAAAAACACTATTATACGCTGAAAAATAAAATGTCTACCTTTGTTATTTACAAATATTGATAAGAATTGAAAATTATGTCAAAATTTAGATGCATAGTCTTCTATTTAGATAAATTTAAATTTTACGTATTCATTTGTTCCGAGAATTTTCTATCAATAATTTTATTTATTTGCAAGCTAATTTAAATTAGTAATTAAATACGGGTAATGGTTAAATTGAGGATTCGGTCCTGATTGATTGGAATAATTCAGTGATATTTGCTTCGTAATTAAATTCATCTAACTGGGAAACTACGAGTATAAAATTCATCAAAAAGTACGTGCGTGTGTACCTACATAAATCTAATAAGGTCAGATAATTAATTTAATATATTTTATAAGCTAAAATTGCATGCTGATAGAAGCAGAGATCCGACAGGTTGACAAGCCAGTCGCTTTTTCCGCAGTCTGATAAGATAAGCATATAGATAAGAAAGGAATACATCTAAGAGAACAGAGTCGGCTCAGACGTAGTAGGTTTTTGATACACCAAAACGTGAACTGGACACCGAAACTGTTGAGTAAAAGAAATAACATCGCAATATAGCAGAAAATAAATATAAAAGAGGAAATAATGGAACGCATTTTGGAAGAAATAAAGAGCAAATTAGACAGTGCGAGAGAAAAAACATAAAAATAGAAAGTTAGACCATAAAGAGAGCTAGACCTTCAAAAGGAATTAATTGAAATCAGAAACGAAAATCAAGGTAATAAAAGTGAAAATAAAAAGCAAGAATAATAGAGCTAGAAAGGAAAACTAGGGAAAAAGAAGATAGTCATCTTTAGAATAGAGGAAACTGATAAGGAGGATATGTTAATTATGAAAAATAAAACGAGAGAAGTTATAGCAAAACTCGTAGTGGAACTCAATGAAAAAGAGTACATAGCTGAAATAAAAAGAATAGCAAATTAAATTGAAAACAAAGTAAGGCCAAAGTAAGTGGACTTCAGAAATTAGCATAAAAAAAGAGAAATAATTAAGTCAACTTTGAAGCTAAAAGGTACAAGTTTATTTATAGATAAAGATTATCCGAAAGAAATTCAAGAACAGCGAAAAATACTAAGAAAGCATATGAAGGAAGCCAGAGAGACTTAAAAGAATATAATATAAATGATAAGATATATACAGTAGAAGATTAAGATTATGGAAAGACTTACAGCAGCACGTCAAATAAGGAACCAATGGAAAAGGGAAAAGCTGGAGGAACATTCAGCGAGAGATCGCCAATATCAAGCCATAAACGTGAAGAAAATGAAATAGAAGCCTAATGGAAAGCCATCAGAGAAACTATAGAATTAGAAGCAGAAGAAAATATTGGGGAGGCATAAAAAAGTAAGAAAACAATGGTACAACGAAAAATGTATAAGCAAGAATCAAGTGGCTGAGCACAAATAAAATAAAAGATAAAATGACCTATGAAGAACTGAAAAAACAAACCAAAAAATTGATAAGAACAAGTAAAAAAGGGTAGATAGACAATAAAATTAAAATAATTAAACAAGAAGGAAGTAAGAAAAACACAAAGGACTATTACAAGAAAATTAAAGAACAGAACGAAAGCTACAAAGGCAAAACAAAGGGAATAAAAAAATAAAAAGGAGAAGTGATACTGGAAGCTGAAACTAAAAATGAAGAATACAAGCAAGTGTGGATAGATTACTTTAAAGATCTCTTAACTGATCCGGAGATGGAAGAATCTGAGATGATAGAGGAAGAGGAAATGGAAGAAAGGGATATAATTGATCCAACAAAAGAAGAGATAAAAAAGGTAACTGGGAAAAATTCAAATGAAAAATCACCAGGAAAATATGGAATTAACATCGAACTCATTAAATATGGAGGCAACCAATTGAAAAAAAGTATCTCTAATTTAAAAAATATGGAAATAGAAAAAAATGCCGAGAGAGTGGGAAATAGAAGAGGTGATAACAATCTATTAAAAAGGTAACCAACAAATATGTCAAAATTACAGAGGAATAACACTACAGGAATACAGCTTACAAAATTCTTTTAGCAATAACACAAAGACGGCTAGCGCAAACAACAAAAAAGTTAATATGACAGTACCAATGTGGATTCACACAGGGAAAATCAACTAGAGATATAATCCATGCAATAAAACAATTAATGGAAAAAGCAAAAACACAAAATAGAAATATAAATGCTTTTATTGACCTTAAACAAGAACAAAACTGCAACTGGCCCTACGAAACTTAGGAATACCAATAAAGTTAAAGCGGTTAATAAAAATGATGATACGAGAACCAGAAATTAACAACAAAAAACAAAAAGGAGCGACAGAAGAATTCATAATGAATAAAGGAGTAAAGAAGGAAGATTCGCTATTAGAGTGGTTAATAGCGAATCTTCAACCTCTCACTAGAGTATGGTGCTGAGAATAATTAATAAAGGGACACTGAGAACAGGAGAAAAACAAGTCATTGCATATGCAAATAACAGTGATAATTTCAAAAACAAAAAAATCATGAAAAATATAGTGAATAAAATTGTAAAAGAAGGAAAAATTATGGAATTAGAGCTTAACCAAGAATAAACAATAATTATAAGATTAGATAATAAAACAGAATTATAAAGTAATAAAATAGAAAAATATAAATTCATCGAAGAATTGCAAAAATTTAAATACTACACAATAGCTAAAACTGGAGACACGAATTTAGAAATATCAGAAAAAATAGTCACTGCAATTAAAGCCTTTCATGCAAATAAAAAATTACTTAAAAGCATCTTACAAAAAAAAAAAAAACACAAAAATGAAAACATAACAGAACAACCAAACCAATCAGACCAATATAACTGTACGCAGCAGAAACAATGAGTATAACAAAAAAAAAGAAAAATTTCTAAGAATAATGGAAAGATAATCGAAAAATAGATAATTAGATGGTTGATACACGTTTGGAAAGCAGAAAATGGAACATTGGTACATTCAATATTACAGTGGGACCCCGGAGGGAGAAGAAGTCGTGGAAGACCCAGATCAGGATGGGTGAATGAAGTGAAAGAAGATCTGCGCAAGTCAGGAGTGAATAATTGGCCGGAAAGGACAATGCAAAGAGTATTATTTAAGAGAATGGGATTGATCAACTCAAAATATGGATCTAGAAAGCGAACAGCGGCATAGCCCCACTAGAGGCGTTTTTAGCCAGATTATATACAGGGTGTCCCGAAATTAGACGGTCATATTTTAACAGCGTCCAAAAACTTTTCGTTTTCGAGATAAAGGATGTTACAAGTGAAGTCTTGTTGGCACATTTTTGTAAATATTTTCTAAAATTTCTTTAGTCACCGGTTTTCCAAAGTAAAAAAATTTCTGATTTCACAGGCCTACTTATTATTGTTTACACTTTCGAATAAGATAACATCAACTTATCATGAAATTTTCAAATGCTTTTTTCTTCTAAATAGTGCGTCCCAGCGAGATGCAACAAAAGTAGCTTTATTATAAAGAAAATATTGGTTTTCAAAATTTTATAGTCAAAAATTTTAAAAACTGTCATAAAAAACACTTAGAAAGTTCCCCCTAATTTACCCATCTATGAATATGATCAAAAACTGGGGTTTAGTCCATTAAATAGAGCGTAAAAAGGTTAGCATTTGTACTAAATTTCACTTAGTTGTCTTTAAATGTTTAGAAAATATTTACAAAAGAGTATCATCAGGACTTCACTTTTAACACCCTGTATCTCGGAAAAGAAACGTTTTCGGACCTATGTTTATATGAACTTTTACTCCTATTTTAGGATGTAGATTATGCTGTTAAAATATGATTTCGGGACACCCTGTATAATTAAATACGAATAGTATGTACAAATTCTGATCTATGGCCAATTAAATTAGTATAGTCCGTCATTGAATTTATTTTGTTTAATATACATGTATATATAACGTTGACATGTAGCGTTATCTAGCAGAGAAACCTGACTATGTCTCAAAACCCACTTTGCTCATCTACTAAAATTATATTGACTAGAGGAGAAAGGATTTTTTCTCAAAATCTTTGGAAACAATAATTTCTTCATTAGTCTCCGCTCTGACTGGACTTCCTTACATTACAGATTGGATTCATCTTTCTTTTCTTATTATCTATTCAATAATGTATGTCGTTATTGTCAATAAACCTCTAACAAGAAAAAATAATAATAGCTCCATAATATTTTGATTATTTCTCTGACAAATTGTTCAATATTTATGACCCACAATTCGATTTAAAATATCTAGATAAATATTTGAAAGTTTGATCGAATTTAGACCACCACTGCATTAGAAATGAAAACAAAGCACAAAAGTCCAGTTAATAATAATTACACTAGTTGAAAGTTTGCTTCAATAATAAATATGTAAGTACCACAAAACATTTAAACTTGTTTTGTAACTAAAACGTCATAAAAAAATTAAATAGCAATACAAACTATTAATGTTTGAAAATAGAACAGAATCATTTTGTGAATATAGGGTGTGCCAATGATTTTTGATCGGAACATAGTAGCCAGAGTGATATAAGTAACACTACTTTTGTCCAATTGATGTAAAGTTTGACATTTTATATATTTAGATGTATATCTTCACATTATGTTTTTGATTATAGTGAAATAAAATTTATGTGGCAGGGCATAATATTTTTGATACAAAAAAATAATTATAAGTGAGAAAATTTAACCCATAACTTCTATGTGCACGAATGAATGTAGGTTTATTAGTGATTTCCATTTGAAACAAGGTATTGGTTTTGTTGAATACTTGCTGGATAGTTCAATTGATGGTATGACATCTCATCTTCCAATTAATTATTAGGTATATAGCATCAAAGTAATCGTAAATTAAAAGTTGAATACCATGGTTTTCAGTCAATTTGTATAAAAGCTTCTTCCGGTGTCCCTCAAGGTTCAGTTCTAGGACCACTTTTATTTTCCATTTTTGTAATACTCTACTCTATGCCGATGATTTAAAATTGTTTAAATCAATCTCTAGTATTGATGACTGCTTGATTATGCAGGACAACCTAAATAAATTGAACCTTTGGTGTAATTCTAACAACTTACCACTAAACATATGCAAGTGCAATTCTATCAGCTTCATTCGCAAACTAAATCCGATTGAGTATAATTTCACTGTCAACAATATTATCATCAATAAATGTCTTTCTTTTAGAGATCTTGGTGTTCTTTTCGACGCTAAGGTAAACTTTATTGAACATGTCAATACTATTCAAAAAGAAGCATACAAAAATTTGGGTTTTGTCAATCGAAATGGACGCCAGTTCTCTGAGCCAAACTAAAAACTATTTTTAACGCTTCTGTACGTAGTAAGCTAGAATATGCGTCCATTGTTTGGAGTCCTGGATATGAAGTACATAGCCAGGCATTAGAAAAAATTCAGCGAAAATTTGTCAAATATTTGTGGTGCAAGCTAGATGGCGTCTACCCTACTCGCAATATTCCGAAAACCATCTTGCTGAATAGATTTGATATCCTTGAATTACGTACTCGTAGGAAATGTTATTCCATCTGCATTCTTTACAAATTATTAAATTTTAAAATTGACTGTCCCGAACTACTTCGTCAACTAATGTTTAATCGAGGGGCGAATCACTCTTTGTAAAAATGTACATGTATTGCCAAATTCACATGATTTCCGCAATCATATGGCGATTTCTGGATGACTGCGGTGATTTTCATGTGACTTCCTACAGATTTCTAGTTACTGCGGTGATTTCCACATGATTTCAATAGATTTTTTGTGACTGCGCTGATTTATGCATTGACTGCGGCGATTTCCGTACTGATTGCGGCGATTTCCGTATGGATTGCCACTATTTTTTCAAAATTGCAGGCATTTCGGAAGGATTTTTACAATGTATGGCTTTCTAGTTGGTTTCCAGTAAAAAACATTAGCTGGGTGTTATATCAGGAGAACTAAATTTGTTATAGGACATGTATGGCTCATACAAAAAAAAGAAAAACTAAAGTTTGTATAAGACGTGAAAACAACGTGAAATTTGTTTTATGGAATTAACTTTATTTTTTAATGTGTTAAGTTAGTCACAATTCTGCCAAACTACCTAATTGTCAATATATTTTTTAGTTATTGAGATTAAATGTAATTAAAAATGAATGATCCTTGTGAAGAATCGGTAAATAAAAGCATTTCACAAGATATTCGAGTATATTTACAAATACTTATATCGTAAATTAATTTTTTTTTGTTCTTTAAAGTTTATTTTATTTAACAAACTACTATTGTGAATCACTCTTTATAAACTCTTTTTTTAAACATATCTACCTAAATTAAATAAACTCATAGTAACACTGCACCTGTCAACTATTATTCTAACGCTAAAGGGATGAATCAGGGTGCTTTTTTATCCCTATAGTTTCTGTATACTATTTTTGCAAAAATAATTGTTTCCGCTTTTTTACATAAAAATCTGATGTGTCCAACACATGACTTTTTGTCTAGTTATTACCAGCTTTTTCCGGTTAATTTGTACAACCTACTGTATTACCCCTGTAAATGTTTAGAGATTTTCCACACACATACTACTCCAAATATTTTTAACATGTATTTATTGCCAACGAAAATACTGAAAAATTAAAATTTTACCCTTTTCGTCAAATTTTTCTATTACGGTCCATTTTAAAGATATATCATGTATAAAACAAAAATTTTAGAGAATGATATCGCAAACAACTAATTTGAAGAATTTTTTTCACCAATTGTAAATAACAGAGATAGTATTAATTAAAGTAAAAAAAACGACACCTTATAAAGTACCCCCCTCTCCCAGAGCTTCAACTATGCCCACAATTTAATCAGCTCACTATAGGATTTATTAAAGCCTAAGTTTAAAATTTTGTGTTTTTCTCCTTATTCGTTTTTGAGTAATTTTCAAATTCAAAATTTGCAATTTCCTCAAATATATATCGAATACGGTCCATTTTAGGAAAATCATGTATGGAACAAAAATTATAGAGAATCACCAGCAACTTTCATTTAAACAATTATCTTAAAAATTCGAATTTTGTACTTTTTGTAAAATTTCTCGAATATGGACCATTTTTGGAAAATTATGTATAGGATAAAAATTATAGACAAAAATATCGAAAGCAACTTTTAATTGAATAAATAATATATTTATTTATTGGATACTTTACAAACCCTATAAAAAAAATTAATAGTAATGTAGAGTTAAGTAACAACAAAAAATTTAAACACGAAGCAAACCTTAATATCTGATGAACTTAATTTAGTACTACAGTCCTCTATGTTGGACCTCGCTAAGAAATTCATTGGGTAACATCTACTTGGATCTATACTAAATAATTCTATTAAGCAGAAAAACGACCCTTTACAAAGTGCTCTGACTATGCCCAAAAACTAATCAGCTCATTAGAGAATGGACGAAAGTTTAAGTTTAAAATTTTATGTTTTTCTCTTTAACCGTTTTTGAGTTTTCACCATATTCAAAATTTGCACTTTTAATCAAATATTTCGAATACGGTACAAATCATGTATAGGACAAAAAAATATAGAGAAAGACATCACAAGCAACTTTTATTTGAATAATTTTCTTAAAAATTCTAAATATGCACTTTTTGTAAAAAATTTTAATACGAACAATTTTAGGAAAATTATTTACCTATATGATAAAAATTAAAGAGCAACACAAGCAACTTTAATTTAAAGAATTTTCTTCTCCAAGCGTAAATAACAAATATTCGTAGTAGAAAAACGACCCCTATAAAGTACCCCCCCCCCAAATTTTCCTACTATGCTTAAATGTAATTCACTCATTATGAGAGGATTAATCAAAGCTCAAGTTTAATATTTATTGTTTTTCTCTTTATCCGTTCTTGAGTTATTGAGTATACAGACACACACACATACATACATCATCGCGAAAATAGTCAAAACGGATTTAGAGAACCCCAAAACGTAAAAATCCGTCAAAAAAATCATGATTCCTAAACTTTCCTTATCTGTATATAGACAGGAAAGTAAAAAATGTATTCTGTCAATAACTTAATTCCTTTTTAAATAAAATACATTTAAAACCCTAACTAAAACGTATATGACCCCCTATAATAAATTACAAACAATTTTATTATGCATTAAACAAAAATCGGGTGAAATAGAGACAATTCTGGACCACCTTGGAACTATCTTCTATCAGATCAGATCAGAAATTTGATGAACTTTGCCAAAAATGGCATTTTAAAATTAATAATAATTGATGGAACGACACTTTCGATAAACGTAAATGCAATTTGTTTAATTTTACACAAGATGGCTTAGTTGGCCTAGTCAAAGCACAATGGCGAATTGGTGAAATGTCAACTGACTCCGCGCGATTTTTAATGATTGCTCAGCGACTGCGGGAGATTTCGGGAGACTGCGAGGGAATTCTGAACGACTGCGACGATTTCTTAGCGATTGCCGCTGATTTTGATGGGACTGCGGCGATTTTCAATGGGATTTCGGACATTTTGTACATGTATTGCGGGAGTGATTCGCCCCTCGTGTTTAATGTTCCTAGTATCAGAACTCGCTCCCCTTTGTATTTCTATTTTCAGACACCCAGGACAAATATTTTAAAATTTTCTCCAATGTATTTTATGTATCAAAATTTTTGTGAACTTCAAAATTATGTTGATTTATTTTCTATTTGAATTAAAGAAATAAAACGCTTAATTGTGGAGTTAATTATCATAAGACAACGTAATTTTTTCTCCTAACGGAGTTTTTTTTGCGTTTTCTTATGATGGTTAAAAACGTTTATTAAACTATTTTTTGTTTATATATATTTATGCTATTATTAGTATTTAATATTTTGTTATTATTTTTATGATATAAATTATACTGTAATTGTAATTATTTTTGTGTACATGCTGTAATTGGTTTTATACTGTTGGATGGTGTAACCCAAATAAATAAAATAAATAAACAAAGAAAGCTATACTTTTAAGATCAAGATTCTCCATAATCACAAAACAGATATCATGGTAATTTTTGTAAAAAAATTAATAGTTGATCTTTAATAAGTTTTTCAACCAAATTTTCTTTTTTGAAATTGAATGTGGCATTATCGGGTATCGAAAAGTTATTTTCTTCTTATTGGACTAGTTCTTAATAATTGTCACAAAAATTTAATATGAATAAAACGTTTTAAAATGTATCTTGAAACTTGTAACCAAGACAGTAATATATCGCGAATTATCTTCAAATTTGTAAACCATCCAAATAACACTGGATATACGTCGCATATACTATAAAATGAGAATATCCTCCAGATATATAAATGCCACCGGGAATATTTTTAGAATCTATGAGTGGGAAAATCTCAGATATTCTGAGAATAATATTAAGGATTATTCTAGGAATATCTAAAATATTCATTGGTTATCTTTGAACTATTAATTGGAAATATTCTGAGACTAATCATAAATACTTATTTCAAATATATTATGGATAATCATAAATTATTCTCTAGCTTAAATATAACAAAGATGCTCCAAAAAAAAGGATGTTCTAGGTAGGATTAAGGAAATTCTAGGTAGGATCAAAGATCGAAAGAGGAAATCATGGTGTAGAGGCATGATTATTTAAAGAAAATATATAGCGGACGCAAAGAATCCGCACAAACAGGTAATTAATTTAAATGAAACATGAATTAAAGCTGGACATACAGTAACAAAAATTTGAAAAGATACCTGCTTTAAAACTAAAAAAACAATCTTTTATGGAAGGGGTCTCTTGTGGATTAAAAAACCCAACAAGAAATGAAAATCGTTTAATAATAACCCACATTGAAGGACCGATGGATTTTTGCCAGATTGTTTATTAATGTTCGAGTAAAAGAAAACAAAAGTCTACCATAAAGAAATGGATGGACCCATGTTTAAAAATTGGTTTCAGAACTTTATAAAAAAATTCCGTTATTGTTTTGAATAATGCATCCTAACACAGTCACTTAAAGGAGTCACTACCTACAACAAGATGCCGACGATACTCAACTTTATATTTCTTTCCCTGAAAATAATACTCAATTAGTAATAAATCAGTTAAATAGGGATCTCCAATCATTAGCGTATACTGCCATCAGACATTTTTGCCTCAGTCTTAACCCATCAAAATCCCAAATTCTCTTCTTTGGAAGAAAAAATCTGCGAAAAAGAACTCTGGACTCTGTTATCTTAAACATAAATGATACACCTATACCATTAGTGGAAAGTTCAAAAAATCTTGGTTTGATTCTGGACACCTCTTTGCATTATACGCAACATGTTAACTTAATTATTAAGAGAGCCTACTGCAACTTAAAGTTAATTTATGCAAATAGGGACCTTTTAGATCGAAAAAGTAAAATTACTCTATGTGAGGCTTTGGTATTGTCACATTTAAATTTTGCCGATTTAGTATATGGTCCAGCACTGCTAAAATGTGATTTGCGTAGACTCCAATTAGTACAAACCTCTTGTGTGCCGTTTGATTTCGGGTTTAAAATGACGCGACCATATCTCTGAAGCTTTAACTGAGTTAGGAAATTCCTAGATTGCCTCCTTACCACGCAGAGTTATATCCCACTGAACTAATCTAGTCACAATTAAAAGGTTATGTTTCTCGAAACAATACAACATTTAAATTACCTAAATTTGTTTTTGAACGTAGTTTCAGATGTAAATGGAGACCATTGGAGAAAATGCATTGACCATGGAAAAGTCCTTTTGGAAAGTGGGTATTGCAATGGATTGCAATGGAAAACTTAGGAGATCCTATAATAATAAAAAACCTCAGATTGATAATGATAATGATACCAGCAGTTATAGTTAAGACCGTGACTTTTAAAGATAGTACTTTTAATGCCAAGAGATTGAAAAATCCCATTAACAATATATAATCCTTATTATTTATTGGTTAAATTTAATTCGTTTAATGTTAAAGTGCAACAATGATGTCAGATACATAAGGTTTATTTTGATTTTTTGTAAATATTATAATTTTTTATTCAAAATTTAATCTACGAAGAGCGTATAATATATAGGTACCATGTGCCGTGACCATTTATATTATCAAAACTTTATTTGCAAAGTACGTCTATGGAATGTGACATTATATCCCCACTTTTACTGCACTCCTCTTTTATTCAGACTATAGTCATTCAAAATCATGAGAAGTGCTTGTGATAAAAGTAGAGACTTTAAAATCTTTTCTAGATGTCGGTACAATATACTATTTCTTTGTCTCTTCATTTTATTGTAAATTAAACAGAGAAACAGCAATTTCCTAAATGAAATACAACAATAATTATTAATAACACTACTACCTACTTGTACTCAAAAGTTAAATAATAATAAAAAAAAACTAATAATAAAATTATCGTTATCAAAATATAAACATAACAAAAACTGAAAAATTACATTTATCACGTCATATTATGTCTCTCATTTTCTTCTCTTATTTTCTTTTAAGTTTTTTTGTTTTTAGTTATAGTTGTATGTTACTTTAGATTCCAACTTACTGTCTGTTGTTGGTTTATCATAATAAAATTTTACCTTTTAATACCTTTATATGTAGGTAGGTGGACATCAGGCGCATATTCATGTCAAATTACGCCATCTTTGAACATGCTACTATGCCGTGCACTGCAATTTGTTATCTTCATTGTTTTAATTTTACTACTTATTTTTAATTTTTTTTATATATTTACAATTATTTGGCTGGATAAGGTGTACTTTTATCCTCTCCTTATTAACACCCATAGTGATGGTGGTCAGTTACGGATCCTGTAGTATAATCATATTATCTGCATTCGCCACGCTGTAGGTGAAAATAGTCAATTGTTTTGGAGAACTTACAGTTAGCCCCGGTTCTATCCGGGTTGTAACTGTATTGTACATCTGTTGGTGTTGCTTGCCTGCTGCTTTTCTTGGCATCATCAATACCTCCATTATCAATTTATTTCCCCTATATTGGATCGGCCACCTTATCAACTTGGTGGTTATTACTTCCAATAGTTCTCTAAACATGTGTCCTGCAACTGAGATCCTTGCCACCCTACATTTGGACTGTCTGCAGGTGCATTTCATTGAAAAACATTTCTTGTTCAAATTAAAACTACTTATTTTTGCTTTCAAGCATATTTGACATGAACATACGATGCTGTATTCCACTTTCCTCTTAACAACCGATTGTGTTTGGTTGTTTTATATATTGTTAATAATTAATATTTAACGTTTCTATTTTGATTTTACCTTTATTTATTGCTAATTTTTCATAATTTTGTCTCTAATTTTTTGTATTTCCGCACATCAAATGTTGTACACCTTTGTGCCACGCTTGTGTTGATACATTATAATCAATACTTTTGTATGGCATTATCAAATAATCTTGTTGGAGACATTTACTTACGAACTATTGTTCGCGCTCATTACCCTTTTAGGTATGTACTTAACTTTTTAGTTTGTAAGTTGACTTTTCTAACATCGTTTTTCGTTCATTTGTAGACCTGATGATGGCATAATGCCAAAACCAGTTGTCCTTTAGTCATTAAAATATATTTACACTATTGGACAAAAGTGAAGCAACTTTTATAATAAAATAAAATATTTAATTATTTAAAATAAAATGAGCAACCATGGAAATTAAAAATAATTTAATTTAAGTAGTCATAGTAGGCTGCAGTCATATGTGACATGGGATTGTTTGCAAATGTCAAATAAGTTAGTATGTAATAATTTATTTCAACTAGACCTTTTATTATCGCGACAAAAGTGTAGCAACTCTTTGATTTGGTTTACAGGAAAAGGGTTTATGATACAGGTAAAGTTCTAAAATGACGTTTTTCAATTCAATTAAGCTTAACAGCTCTAATACTTACAGAATTAAATATGCCAAAAGGAAAACGAATCTGTACGGAGGTACAAGAAATGGTCGTAAACGCCTTTTTAGAAGGGAAGAGTAAGATTGCGATTTCCAAACAGTTCGACTTGCCCAAATATAGTGTCTCAAAAATAATTTCACGTTATAATGAAAGAGGACATGTAGAAAAAATGCCGAAATCAGGAAGGCCCAGGAAAACTACATTTTGGATGGATAGGAGAATCAAAAGAATTTCTCAGAGATCCGTGGTTGTCAGGACCAAGGATAATTGCTGAAATTCCCGAACTGGAAGTCAGTGCGAGGACTGTTCAACGACAATTAGTTGAGGCGAAACTTTATAGCAGACGTCCTGCCAAGAAACCGTTGGTTTCTGCCAGACTTGAATTTGCGCAACAACATTTGAACTGGACAGTGCAAGATTGGGGAAAAGTATTGTTTAGCGACGAAAGTCGTTATAAAATTTTTAATTCTGATGGAATGAAGCGTGTCAGGCGTCCGGTTAATATGAGATTTCACCCAAAGTATGTTACGCCAACAATAAAGCACGGACAAGGTAGTGCATTTGTATGGGGTTGTTTTTCGTGGAGCAGAGTAGGCCCACTACATTTTATAGACGGAATTATGGATCGCTTCGTCTACAGAGACATACTCCAAAACGTTATGTTTCCCTATGCTCAGCGGGAGATGCCTTTGCAATTTATATTCCAACAGGACAACGATCCGAAACATTCGTCTCGCCTTGTTCAGGAATGGTTTCAGGAGAACAATGTCCAGGTTCTTAGATGGCCCGCCCAATCACCAGACCTCAACCCCATTGAATGTCGTATTCGGACTACAAGATTCCAAAATAAACAGTCCTTAATTGATAAAATTAATGAAGTTTGGATTAATATGCCGGATATTACTATCCAAAACTTAATTTCATCAATGCCGCGCCGTTGCCAAAAAGTTATATCTAATAATGGATATCCTATTAATTATTAAGAATTTGTTCTTATTTTGTTTTAACCCTTCAACCATATTTGTGATTTTTCAGTTGTTAAATGGAATACAAAATTTTTTCATAAAAGTTGTTTTACTTTTGTCGCGATAATAAAGGGTATTGTTGAAATAAATTATTACATACTAACTTATTTGACATTTGCAAACAATCCCATTTCACCTATCATAAACTACTTAAACTACATAAATTTTGATTCTCACGGTTGATCGTGTTATTTTAAATAATTAAATATTTGATTTTATCATAAAAGTTGCTTCACTTTTGTCCAATAGTGTATGTGGAATTGATTTTGAGTCATTTCTTTTCTCTTATCTTAAGGTTACTTGTGAAAAAGTTCCAATTTCACGTTATTATCAATATAAAACAAGGTACAATAAGAAAATAAATATAATAATAATAATAATACTCTCCCTTATTCACCCTTTTAACCCCAAAAGCTGAGCTTGTGCGGGACGGTAATGCATGGCGATTTTATAATCTGCATGTCGTATCAACAGAAACTGAATTTCTATTAATACGGCACACATCAAATCCTATACCGAACCATGCAATTTAATTAAAAATTCACATGGTCTGGTTAGGATTCGAAGCCCGTCTGTCTCTGACCACAAACTAGCCTATAAATGAATATTAGCGCGTGAGACCGCTACACCACCGACCCGATGTAAGTAAGTATTTCATATTTAAATTAACGATATAGAATTTTGAAATATGCTTCTATCGAATGTTTTTTTATTACTCGCAGTGTTTTACCAACAGAATATTTTTGTTATATTATTAGAAAGTATTTCTTGATTATTTTCTAAATAATTCACAGAATATTCCACAATCACCTGTATATTCTAATGATATTCTTAATTTATTCAGATTACCCTACTTGTTCATGTTCTCAGAATATTTGGAACTAGTTGGGGCATATACAGAGTGTTTTCAATAAACCTAATATTTTAAATTTCCATAACTGTATTTATTAACGAAACATCTTATATTTTTGCATACCTAGATAACTAACATTTAGACGATATCTAAAACTAACCAGAGGAAGGGTACATTGGGGCAATAATTGATGGAAACCGTTTATTTTTACAATTATTATGAAAAAAAAAAAACAAAACAAAGCAACCATTGGAAATACAATAGGATCGAACATATCAACTGATACATTTAGTTCCTTCTGTCAATGATTCCGTAATCTACTACCACTTCGATTACGCCGATCATGAGAACAAATTTTTTGTAAAAGCCTAATTAAAGTTAGAATCTAATATAATAAAAATACAGTGTTTTCCACTTACAAACATGACCTGTTTCACAGTTATTGAGCACCCTATATTTAAGAAATACAGCTTCTGCGATGCTATGTAATGTAAAATTAGCCAATCCGGTATATCCAAATAAAATTTGAAATAACAATAACGTGCAATACAAAGATCAAATTGGTAATTTAGTATATAATGATTTTAAATTGGTAATTACATTAAATCAATGTAAATTTGGGCGCCCAATTTAAGAAAATTACAACCAGTTTCAAAATTTAAGCGAAAACGTTATACAAACCCATCCAACTATTAGAGAGAAACTCATCCGCCAAAATAGCAAAATGTAGTCCCGTTTAGCCGTTGCCAAAGGTCCAAGAGTAGATTACGCAGATAAAGAACAGAACGCTCGAGTGCATCTCACAACCATTTCGGGCTTTATTCTTGTTAAGTAACGACATAGTTGAGGTTTTCAGTTGTTAATGTGGAACACTGTTTCCCATATTGCGGCAACGACCGTAGTTTTACTTATATTAAATTGCTGTCCGGATATACATATAAGATTTCCAATAAGATTCAACAAAGTAGAAAATTAGATCTCGGACTAAATGCTGTCGATTAATTACTTTTGTTAGTGGAATTTTATAATTAAATAATTGTCTTCGAGTTCTCATTTTGTTTTCCACATTTTCACATAGAAACAAATGTCCTATACCTATTATCTTACCTTGACCTAGTAATTTTTATTTGAATAATCTATAAATAATAAAATTATCTGGATACTTTCTTTTTAAACTGTTGACTCACTCCCCGTATACATTGCTAACGATTAAGATCAGAATCGGTCACTCCAAATTAACGAAATAGAGTTTTTTCGAATTTGATGCTTTATTTTGACGATCAACATGGAATGTTGCATTTAATTTTTGATAGAATTTACTAGGGTTGCATTTTTGACTTTTCCAATGTTTTAACTTAGTTTTCAGGTGGGTTTTTCAGAAGGAGTTTCCGGCCAGAAAAAATTCCGTATGGTAATAGACTATCGTAAATTAAATGACAATACAATTGACGACAAATATCCTCTGCCGAAAATTGATGAAATTTTAGACAATTTAGGCAAAGCAACTTATTGTACAACTCTTGATTTAGCGCAGGGATTTCACCAAATCGAACTTCACCCCAACTCTATTGAAAAAACAGCTTTTACAGTTCCTCACGTACACTTTGAATTTGTGAGGATGCCATTTGGGCTTAAAAATGCCCCTGCCACTTTCGAAAAATTAATGGATAACGTCCTTAGGCCTTTTCTTTACAAATGTTGTTTCGTTTATATGGACGATGTAATTATATTTTCAAAATCCTTACAGGAACACCTCGTACATATCGCAACTATTTTTGAAACATTTCAAAAAACGAATTTAAAGGTACAGCTTGACAATTCCGAATTTCTTACTAAAGAAGTAGCTTTTCTTGGACATATAGTAGTAACCCCCGAAGGTATAAAAAAATGGGCAAACATCTAAATAACGCCAAAATATTTGTGAGTTACTAAAAAATGTTTTCTGAGGATTTCCCATTTTGTTTAAAAATCCTCGTCCAATAGGGGGGCTTAAACTTCGATAATAGTGCATTTATATGGGTTTATTAATGATATAAAAATGGGCAAACATCAAAATAATTCCAAAAAAAGTGTAAGTTGCTAAGAAATGTATTCTGAGGATTACCCATTTTTTAAAAAAATCTTCGTCCAATAGAGGGCTTAATCTCCGACAGTAGTGCATTTCTGTGTTTTAAGTTGATATAAAAAAATTAGCAAACATCGAAATGATTCCAAAATAATTGAAATAGAAACATCAAAATGATTCTAAAATAAGTGAAAATTACTAAGAAAGGTATTCTGAGGATTGCCCATTTTTTTAAAAATCTTCGTCCAATGAGGGTTTAATCTCTGATAATAGTGCATTTCTGTGTTTTTATTTGATATAAAAAAAAATTGGCGAACATCAGAATGATTCCAAAATAATTAAAAGTTACTAAGAAATTAATTCTGAGGATTTTTTTTAAATGGGCAATCCTTAGAATACATTTTTTAGCATCTACACTTATTTTTGAATGATTTTGATGTTTGTCCATTTTTTCATATTAGATAAACACACATAAATGCACTATTATCGGAGTTTATGCCCCACTATTGAACGAGGATTTTTTTTAAAAATGGGCAGTCCTAGAATACCTTTCTTAGTAACTTACACTTATTTTGGAATCATTTCGATGTTGGTCCATTTTTTATATTAAGTAAAAACACAGAAATGCACTACTATCGGAGATTAAGCCCCCCTATTAGACGAGGATTTTTTTTAAAAATGGGCATCCTCAGAATACATTTCTTACCAACTTTTTTGGAAATATTTTGATGTTTACCCATTTTTATATCACTAATAAAAACATATAAATGCACTATTATTGCAGTTTAAGCCACCCCATTGGACGAGGATTTTTAAAAAATGGGCAATCCTCAGAAAACATTTTTTAGTAACTTACAAATATTTTGGCGTTATTTCGATGTTTGCCCATTTTTTTTATAACAAATAAACTCGTATAAATCTAGGATAGTGGAATTGTCATCAAATCCCCTTTTTAATTAATTTTTTTTTTTTGAAGATCGTTATGGAAATTTGTGAAACAAAAAATGGGCAAACGTGGGCAAACGAAATTCTATTATGCCGTAAAATTAAATTATGAAAATTTTAACTTTTGTCTGGCAGTTGGCCCGCGAAAATTATTTTCGATATATTGTGAAAACAGAGTGTGGGCAAAAAAAGTTGTTTCATGGGCAAACGTTGGGCAAACCTCTCACATATTTTTGACTCTTTTTTGCACTGTTGTTCACAGACCTGTATACTACCACCACCTTTGATGCATTACAGCCATCTATATTTAATATTGTGACAACTGGTGTAATTCGCTTTATTAGAAAGTCATAACAAGTTTTAAATCTTGTTTCAGAACCTTAAGATGTGATAATAATAAAAAAATATAAAGTTCATTTAAAAACATTGTATGATAATATAATAAGTTTTTTTTTTATTTTACGCACATTTCTATCTATAACAGCTTATTTTAAAAACTTACCTTGAAAATGATTAATTCTGGTTCTGGTTCTAGTTCTTGATCTGGTTCTGGGTTTCCTTCTGCTTTTTAATTAATATGATATATCGTGTACGGTTAGGATGTGTTTCACCGGAAATCTTCTGTGCCCGGCGAACGTCAGTACATTCCACTAGCATTCCATCATTCCAAATCCATAGCAGCCCTGTCATGCTCTAAGATATTAAACTAAATATATTTTTTCTATTAGCTAACTTATATTTTATGTTTGTAAAGTTCATTTGTTTGGTAATTTATATTCCTTTTTACAAAAACGGTAAATGTCCAAAATTAGCTTTTTTTACAAAAAACAAAAATATTATAACAATCTCATTAAACTTTTAGTAAATATTTCTGATTTTGTGTTACTTGTGTAGAAAATCAACATTTGTGCCGGTAAATACAACACTTGTTACAAATTGTTAACTCAATTCTGGCATTTTTAAAATAAAGTCTTCAATTTGTAATTCCTCTCCTTAACAGCAATCATTAATAATTGTACGCATTATTTTAGATTTTTCTTATAAACTACTATTTTTTACTTCTATCACTAAATTTTAACTAAAACAAAAATATTTAAAATGTTTTATTTATAATTAAATAAATGAATTTATAATTTTTATTGTTTAAGATATAAAAAATATATGTTAAATTAATATCTTAGAAAAATCACAGGTCAGTATTTCTGCAGCCTTGTTCACTTAATCCAGTACCTGACATAAAACTAGAGAAATTATGTGGTATAAAGTTAAACTTAAATAATTTCAAAAGATTTAAGTCAAGGGATTAAATGTCTTTATTGTTAGAGAGAAATGGAATGATCCCAAACATTGTCGTTTATATTAAAACAGCTGGATTCAGGAACAATGCTTCTTGTTTAGTATTAATATCAGCGACATAATTCAAAAAACAATTCATACAAACTATTTAAAACCTACATTTTCCAATGCATATTCTGGTTTTCGTAAGGAGAAATAATATTAAATAACACAAACATCCACCTACCTTTACCCGAATGTCTCGTAAACCGTCACGCAACCGACGCGCACTGAAAAAAAAGACAAGACTTAAAATTGTGTACTTAATAAATCGAAAAATACAAAATCGAAATCCGAAAAGTCAGAAATATCTGAAATAACTGGCTGAATAATTTGAAAATTTGGAAACAAATCTCAAAAATTCCCTTACGAATTATTACGACCAACCCCAAACCTCAAAGGTGAAAACAATTACTTGGAGATTTAAAAAAATCCAGTAGTCGCCGATATTCGAACCCAGAGGTTTGAATAGTAAAGCATTTCCGAATATAAGGATAGCACAGTTGCGATTGTTTAGTACCCTTCATCAAAGACTTCGTGAGTTTGGAGCATTTAAATCTTAACTTTACAATGTAATGTATGTCGTCAAAGAAATACCAGAACTCCTGTTGCAGAAGTTCATATTCTGAATTCAAATGAAAATAATCCTAAAAGGTTAATTGCTGCTTAAGAAAATTTTCGAAAGATCTCAGTATACGAAGTTTTAAAACAGCAAATGCTTCATCCTTACTATTTCCAAAACGTTGATGCCCTACTTCCTAAAAAGTCTATCTCGTGAGAATATGTGCAATACTATTATAAATCTTCATAATGACGATCTAAATGTTATTCCCTCTATTTTATTTACGGATGAAGCTGGGTTGGACATGACGGTCCTATCAATCTTCGTAATAAACATTATTGGGCAGATGAGAATCCTCACAGAACATAAAAAAGTTTTCATTTGTATTATCTATCGATTGGCGTGATAAAATTAGAGAAAAACAAAATTTATCCCAGCTCCAAAATATTGAAATATCAGCCCCTCTCTAAAAATCGTTATTTCATATATAGCATTCAAAATGGAATTAAAAAAAGTTGTTTGTATTTGTATTATCTATCGATTGGCGTGATAAAATTAAAGCAGAAACTAATTTTTACTGTACAGGTATAGTCCAGGCATTTACTTTTGTAGAGTTTTTATAGATTTCGCAAAACTGTCAAGATTAAAAAAAAAAAAATTGCCTATTTTAAAGGAATTGTATTTTAAATACATCTATTAGCTTTTGTCAAATTCATATTAAGTTTTTGTATATATTGTAGGTAATTTATTTATATATTCCTGTTTAAAAAGAATACAATATATAACAGGTAAACTTTATATTATAATCGTTTAAGCAATTAATAACATTTATATATGAAATGACAATACAATTCAAATTTTCAATCCTTTTTTCACAAGGTCAGTTAAAGAGCCTTTAATGGAAATGTTAGGTGGTACATTTATGAGGCACATCTTGTTTTATTGTCAAATTTATACTCATAATTTTAAAATAGCTCCAGTTTTCTGCATCTTCTTCCAACTAAAAAATAATACAAACTAATTTTTACCATCAGAATCAGTGTTAAGTAAAAAGGTAGGTATCTATATTGATTGATCAACTAGGTACGTTTTATAAATTTATATCAAATTGCAAACAAAAACAATTTAAGATTATCTTTACTTACATCAAAATAAATTTAACAGTACGATGGTAGTTTGTATTTTGCAACAGCCATCAGCCCAGTATCGTTTTTGAATGTCTAGGTCTAGATTTTGAGGAATTTTATCAGATTGACTGTTTTTTTTTTACTTCTCATAGGGACTAAGTACTTGAAAATATAACCAGTTATTTTTATATAACGCAAAATTAAACAAATTTTTATTTTATCACACTTTTTTAAAAGTAATTTCCATGGAGGAAGGATAATTTCAATTTCAATTTATTGTTTCCAACAATCGATTTGAGGTTAGAAATTAGAAATTTTTACATTTTTAGAACATGAGAAATGAAAACAATTTTAATCTGATTTAAGAAAGAGATAACTATCATAAATGTCACTATTATAAAAAGATAACCATCAACTGTCTAGTGTTACGGTATCACAGATTCTTTAGTGACCAATAGAAATAGGCGCTTCATTATGACGCAGTAAATGGCCCAAAAATAGAGTGTTTTAAATATTTGATTTAAAAGTGAACTTTTTAAAGTACTATAAATTTATTATTTATTATCTATTTAAAGTATTTATGATATAAAAAGAAAAGTTTTTTTGTGCTTAAACAGTTAATAGCATTAGATTCGTTCAATTCGTTTACACTAAACACGCCCATTAGCTTTTTATAAGTAAAACATTAGTTTTTCAAATTTTGTAGTCAAAAATTTTAAAAAATGTCAAGAAACTTAGGGCAATTTTTACCCTAAGCCCCCCTCCCTAATTTATCCACCTATGAAGACGTTTAAAACTGGGTTTAATTCATTAAATACACCATAAAAAATTTAGCGTTTGTACCAAATTTCACTTAGTTATCTTGAAACGTTTAGAAAATATTTACAAAAATATATCATCAGGACTTCACTTTTAACACCCTGTATCTCGAAAACGAAACGTTTTCGGACCTATGTTTATAAAAACTTTTACTCCTATTTTAGGATGTAGATTACGCTGTTAAAGTATGACCGTCTAATTACGGGACACCCTGTATGGCATTCAAAATGGAATTAAAAAAATTTGTTTGTATTTGTATTATCTATCGATTGGCATGATAAAATTAAAGAATGAACAAAATTTTTTCCATCTTCAACAATATTGAAATATCAACCACTCTCTAAAATCCTTATTTCATGCATAGCATTTCAAATGGAAATAAAAAAAGGTTATTTGTATTTGTATTATCTATCGATTGGCGTGATAAAATTAAAGAAAAAAACAAAATTTTTTCCAGCTCCAATAATATTGAAATATCAACCCCTCTCTAAAATCCTTATTTCATGCATAGAGTTTTAAATAGAATTTAAAAAAGTTGTTTGTTTTTCTATTATCTATCGATTAATGTGATAAAATTAAAGAAAAAACAAAATTTTTTCCAGTTCCAAAAATATTGAAATATCAACCCCTCTCTAAAATCCTTATTTCATGTATAGCATTTAAAATGGAATTAATAAAAGTTGTTTCAATTTGTATTATCTATGGAATGGCATAATAAAATTAAAAATCTGATGTGTCCAACACATGACTTTCCTATCTAGTTATTATAGGCATTTTCCGGTTATTTTGTACAACCTATTGCAGCATCTCTATAAATGTTTAGAGGATAAACTAAATATATACATTTTACACATACATCTACCTCGAAACATTTTTTTATAGATATTCATTGAAAACGAAAATACAGAAAAATTTAAATTTAGCCCTTTTCCATTACGGTCCATTTTAGAAAAATCATGTATAAACAAAAATTATAGAAATCGATATGGCAAACAACTTTTAGTTCAACAATTTTCATAAAAATCAGAATTTTGCACATTTTGTCAAATTTCTCGAATACGGACCATTTCAGGAAATTTTGACATAAAACAAAAATTATAGATAATAATATTAGAAGTAACTTTTATTTGAACAATTTTCTTCTCCAAACATAAATAACAGATATATTCCATAAAATATAAAAACGGCCTCCCATAAAGTACCCCCCCAGATGTTCCGACTTTGTCCAAAATCTAATCATTTCACGTCAGGCCGAAATAAACCTTAAGTTTAAAATTTAATGTTTTTTCCTTTATCCGTTTTTGAGTTTTCTTCAAATTTCGAAATTTACACATTTTCTCAAATATCTCGAATACGGTCCATTTTAGAGAAATTATGTATAGGGCAAAAATTATAGAGAATTATATTACAAACAACTTTTATTTGAACAATTTTTATAAAAAATTATTTTTTTTACATTTTGTCAAATTTCTCGAATACGGACCATTTTAGGAAAATTTTGCATAAAACAAAAATTATAGATAATTATATTAAAAGTAAAAAAAATTTTGTGTAGAACAAAAATTATAGATAATAATATTAGAAGTAACTTTTATTTGAAGAATTTTCTTCTCCAAACGTAAATAACAGATATATTCCATAAAATATAAAAATGACCACCTATAAAGTACCCCCCCAGATGTTCCGACTCTGCCCAAAATCTAATCAGCTCATTGGACGCTGAAACAAAGCTTAAGTTTAAAATTTGGTGTTTTTCTGTGTATCGGTTCATGAGTTATGCGTTATACAGACACAGACACAGACACACAGACACACACAGACACACACACACACACACACACACACACACACACACACACACACACACACACACACACACACACACACACACACGCACACGCACGCACGCACGCACGCACTCACACACACACACACACACACACACACACACACATTATCGCGAAAATAGTCAAAACGGATTCAGGGGACCTCAAAACGTAAAAATCCGTCGAAAACTCGAGGTCGAAAAAAATCATGGCGTGATCAAATTAAAGAAAAAACAAAAATTTTTCCAGCCTCAAAAATATTGAAAGTTTAACCCTTTAAATTCCTTAATATAATTCTATAAAGGATAATGAAAATAATTAAAATTATACTGAAGGTGTCGTAATCTTTAAATTAAAATTTAGAACAAATAAATATCGTAAAAGAATATTTTTCGACCGCTGGCCCATTGAGCTCCTGCTGGTCTTAGAGCTGGCTGGCTAGGAGCTAACATGACACAGGTAGAAGTTTAATGAAAACTACACATCAATATCTTTTTCCACTCTCGAGTTTCAAGCTGTTAAAATGTGTTACTTATAGTGTGATACCCTGTATTTTGAAGTAAATAATCTATTATACTTCTGTGTACAATTAAATAATTTTAAAATGGTTTGATGTCTATTATTAACACAATATAAAAAAGATCAAATTTTTTTAATAACAGCAAACAAGGTCCATCTACTTTTTACCTCGTTCTGTATAAAATGTGATATTAATTTGAAGAATAATCTTATATATGCTAGAGTAAAAAATTCAATTTTTATAATTTGTGACCTACCCCGTAACTAATCATAATAATTCACGTCATAGCTTTTACTGAAAGTATTAAAAAGCATTATTTATAAAAATATATCTGTAATTTAAGTACTTTTTGAGAAGCACGAACTTTTTAAAAATGGGCAATTTGCAACTTCAACGCCCTGTATATCAAAAACTAGTCAACAGATTAAGTTGTGTCCATAAACACCATTGTTCAGGACATCGGCAACTTCAAAACATAAAAATTCTGAAAATTACACAGAAGCCCATTTTTCCATACCGGCTGAAGAAAAATTTAATTCGCTACTTACCTATCGAATTTGCCATTGTAGTGATTATTTAATAAACAAATTAGGTATAATAATATACGTTTACAATCATCAATAAAATTTTAGAAACATCTTTACTAATAACGATATTTAACTTTTACTAAAAATATCAACGCCAAACACAAGTTCAGTGACCTTGATTGACAATCATAATATTCAAAAAAGAACAATATAAAAAATGTATATAAATAATTATAATATAGGTAGGTATACTATAAATATTAAGGATAATTTTAATCTGTCATTATCTAGTTACTATAACTAATAATTATTAATTACCATAATTAAAAATTATATTATAGAATGACAATTAGAACAGACGCCACCACAATATCTACAATGAAATAGGTACTAACTACGAAAATGTACTGAAATCTTACCTTCTTTTCAAATATTTGTGTTGAGAGAAACAACGTTGCTACATATTCTTAACACTGTATACTCGTATATTCTTCAAAAGGTTTTCACTGATTTTCACAAAAAGTTCTGCATAATACGATGAGCAAATTTTAGCAATTGCACACAAAATGTAGATATTTGGCAAATGACAGAAGCCTACAGCCTACTACGATTGGAGAAGATCTGATTCTGGCTAAATTTATAAATGTAGTGTATTTTGCAAAAATAATGAATACATTGTAAATATTTTACAATAAAACTTTCGTTTTTATTTGATTGAAAGCATTATTTTTGAAATATTGCTTCTAAATAAAGAAAAAAAAATGTTTAATGATTCTCTATACTGAATAGAATATGAATAATGTATAGTTAATTTTTTTCCTTATTAGTTTTCTGTCTGTATAGGGACCGTGCGTCATGACTTTAACGTCAACTGGTGACAAAAAACGTAAACTTTATAGGGGGAATTATTAAAGTTTTATACGTCATTTTATTGTTTAGTAATTATTATTAGTTAAATAAATTCGAATTATTTTCGTAATATCATTATCCTCCTGAGAAGATAGGCGCCTCCTAGCTCGTGAGCCAGCCTACAGATTTAATGTAGTTGACAACGTCGCCATGAGGTGCTTCTCTTATATCGGCCGGTGTTAGCCGATACTCGCCGAACACAAATCTTCTAATAAATGAGAGCATCGAGCAATCGTCAAGGATATGCTCGATGGTCTCATCTTCTTGTTCGCACCCTCTGCAGAGTGCCGATGTCTGTATCTGTATCTGTAATGTGCGGAGGGTGGGTTACTCCACAGCACTTAGGCCTCATTAGGTCCATTGTGCATCCTCCTGAGAAGATAGGCACCTCCTAGCTCGTAAGCCAGCCTACAGATTTAATGTAGTTGACAACGTCGCCAAGAGGTGCTTCTCTTATATCGGCCGGTATTAGCCGATACTCGCTGAACACAAATCTAATAAATGAGAGCGTCGAGCAATCGTAAAGGATATGCTCGATAGTCTCATCTGCTTGTTCGCACCCTCTGCAGAGTGCGGATTCTGACAGACCCATGATATGGAGATGCTTTCGTACTTGGCAATGACCAGTCAGAATGCCTATGACTAGGCGCAGATTCTGTCTAGTCATAGTCAAGTATTTGTTTGCTGCAGTGTTGTCAGGATAACTTAAGAGCTCCCTGGCAACTCTGCAGCTTCTTGTTTCATCCCATCTTTCCTTGAATTTCACAAGGGGATGTTCTTTGATTAGGTCTGTCATTACCAATTTTGTCAGGCCAATAGAAGGGCCAGATCCAAAAAGTATTTGGTTGGCTGCTTTCTTGGCTAGTGAATCAGCAAGACGGTTACCTTTCGATGTGGCGTGACCTTTAATCCATCTTAAGGTGACCACGTTGTTGATGGATACTTCGGCCAAAGCTTCGTGACATTCTAGTACTAACCCTGAATAAATTCGTGGTCTGTTCAGAGTGAGTATTGCTTTTCTGCTATCTGTATAGATGAGCATGTTGCTTCCAGTGATATTGTTTCTGGTTATTTCTTTTGCTGCTATGAGAATCCCCGTTAGCTCTGTTTGAACTACACTGGCAATATTGCTCACAGCCCATTTTATGTTTAGGTTTAAGAATCTGGAGTATATTCCACATCCTGAGCCTTGTTTTGTTTTAGAACCATCGGTGTAGATATGAATCGTACCTGCTACTTCTGGTTCTTCTATTTGTTCTATTATAACTTTATATGGCTTATGAAAGATATATTTTGGTGAGATGGAGTCCATGTTCGCTTGAAGCAGTGGGAGCGTATCCAGCGCCTTCTGCCAAAAGTAACGTCTCGCCTCACCAGATCCTACATCAGGTTCTATTTCGACCGTGCGGAGGCGTGTCATTGTCGTCAGAGCAACCTTCTTAATGTAAATATCAAGGGGAGTGAGACTAAGAATGACTTCCATGACTCTAGTCGGTGTTGTTTTTATGACTCCTGTTATTTTGAAACATGCTGTTCTTTGAATTTGTTCTAGTTTACGGATAGCTGTTAATTTTTGGGTTTTCGGTACCCAGCCAACTGCACCGTACGTTAGCATAGGTCTTATGATAGCCGTGTAAGTCCATGCGACGACTCTGGGGGAGAAACCCCACGGTTCGGCGGCATTATTCATAAGCAATGTATGCTCTTTTGACTCTGTTTTCTAAATGCGAGTTCCATGTTAACTTGCTATCAAAGGTGAGACCTTTTTTTTGTTGCATACCGTGGATGTACAAACACATTACGTCGGAAACGTAGATTTGATTCGTTGGTAAAGAAATTTTATAAATTTCCACAGAGCACATTTACTTCTTACTTGGTGTCACACACCCAATGATATACATAGTTACATAGTTACATATGTAACTAAATAAAATGACGAAATAGTGTTTCACTGTGCGAAGTTTTCGTTTTATCTAATACATGTTTTTTCTATCAAGTTTGAGGACCCAGTTGTAAACAAATCATTTACAGAAGCGGTTTAAAAATTAGAAACTTTAGTGTTTTCTTTTCATTAAGATTTTTACAGATTTAAATGCACATTTTATAGATATAATTTTGTTAATTAAAACTAATGTAGGATATTAGTATGAAATTAGAATATCCAATTTGACAAAAATGGGTAAATGGGTTAAGAAGAACATTTTCACAACGGGGGAGTCTACGTCCTCTGAGGATTACATTTTAAGTTGGGTGAAAAAGACTATACGAGCAATATCACATGGATATTATATACAAGATGGCAACACAAGTGGTAAAAGCTTTTTATGAATTGCAAATTTTTTACAGGCTAGTTACTGGTTTATAACTAAATCATGTATGATTTAATGCCTGGATAGCTATACAGATCTTCCCTGTATAAATACACATAAGCACAGTTCATACTGCGTAATAAATTACGCAGTATGAACTGTGCTCAATGGCGGCTCGTGATTAAAATTTTGGGGGTTCACAGTGACAGAATATAGATATCAGTACAGATGTACCTTTTTAAAACACTGACAATTTTTTACCTACATCTGTACCGAGATCTATATTCTGCTACTGTGAACCCCCAAAATTTTGGTCACGAGCCACCCCTGACTGTGCTGGTTTATAACTGAGTCATATGTATAATCATTTTATTTTACTTAAATAGCCCTTAAATAGATATAAATGAACACGAAAATTATTGGGTTTTTTTAAATATTTTATTTCTACGATTTTTAATTGTGTATAGTCCAAAATTCTTTGAAATAACCTACAATTCTGATGTGGTAAATTTTTGAAATTGGCTGTTACTTGGAGAATCCAATAATTTTAAAAATCCAAAAATAGCCTTACAGGCGGGAGCATTCTTAGGTCATGATCCAAACAAATGTCTGATCATACCAATATTCATGTATAATTAGATTAATAACTTTATGTGATTGTATCAATACGTGATGATTAGTCGATTACATCAGGCTGATTGTTTTACACATTGCGTATCGGCTGACTTTTGATGGTCATAATCAATAATTCATTTCACTTTCTAATTAAATAATGTCAACGTTTTCTTCGTTCAGTGTACTACCTGTGCTATGAGTCATAAACTCCAACGAAAAAGGAAGGCAGTTTAAAGTCGGTAATCCATTTGAAAGGATTGCCTCAAATATTGGTGGACCATTTCCCATGACCGAGGATGCTAATAAATACATGATGGTGGCTATGGATTATTTCACGAAGTGGATGGAAGTCTAGGCCATTCCAAATCAAGAGACCGCAACTGTTGCAGACGTGTTGATAAAAGAGATTTTGAAAGCCAGCTTTTCCGAGGAATCTGTGACAGACTAGGCATGAAGAAAATCATAACTAGGCATTACACTCATAGTCTGATGGAATGGTAGAACGATTTAATAAGACCATTGGCAAATACCTGTTAAAATTAGTTCCCAACCATCAGCGATATTTTGATCAATATCTTTTGCTCTTTGCTATCGCACATGGGATCCATTGTCAATAAATATACAGGCTAAACACCAGCAAAGAGACTGTTCGGGCGTGAGATGAGACTACCGTGTGACCTTGAGTTTGGATACCAACCTGGAGAAGACATAGCTGGGGAAGATTATGTGGAGAAAAAAGGACGACAAGCATTAGTTATATCGCTCGCATCTTCAAATCACCAGCGACAGAATGAAGAAGCGATACTATACCCTAGCCACAAAAAGATAAAAGGGTTCTCTCCGAAGCTTCAAAGTTCTTGGAAAGGTACGTACATCATTAAGAAAAAAATGTAAACTAGCTCCAAGAAACACCTAACCTTGTTTTTGAAGAATTTATGGGTGCATTTAGAGGTACCAGAAAAGCAAGATATGGTATTACAACCAAGCACAACTAGATCTGCTCATGGTTCCCAAAAACTACATACTGCTCATGGTTCCCAAAAACTACATACTGGTCCATAGCACTTTCGCCAACATCAACGACGTTCGAGATCTAGCATCTGTGTTCCGGAAGAAGTTTGACCGATTGCCCTAACTTCAAGATCAGTTACCAGCCACTTGAAAAGCATTGACACTTCAAGATGGATCGCATTATCTTTTCTATTTGGTAACAAAGAACACCTTCCGAGATCGATCCACTTATCATGATATATGGAAAGATTGGGAAGCATTTTTTAGTCTGAGGAACATTAGAAACGTGGTGGAAGTAATCTTCCAACATACTGAGGTTTAAATACTGGTCTGCGGACATTCGTCTAGTGTTCAGGTTTCAGCGAAAATCGTCCCTGTTTATTTCCATGCAAATGAAAATTGTAAAAGAGGGTCCAGTTGCAGATACGAACATGCAATTGCAGTAACAGTTCCAGGAGGAACTATCTCATAAGAAGGGCGCAATGTCATGCAACGATCTAAAGCCGACCCTGGTCCTCTCTCCGTTACAAGGCGCAGCTTCGTCTATGTTTCGATACCGCCAGATAGAGACAAACGCACTCCTTCGAGAAGTTATCAGAGAAATCCTTGTGCGCCGGCTGACTCATAGAGGAGAATTTCCAGAGATTTTAGACCGCCAAGAATCGACTCGGGCAGAGCTGGCTTTATATAAATAATAGCGCAACTTTGTCGGTAGACGTTAAGTTTCAATATAAGCGTTGTATAGTATAGATAAATTGTAATAAAGAAATAGGAATTGTGAGAAATAATAGTGCCTATATATTAAATAAATTATTTAGTACGTTATAAATATATTATAAATAAACTATGTTTAATAAATAAACTATTTTTAAATTAAACAATTCTTACAATACACAAATTGTTGATTGGATAATCTTATAGAAATATGAGTAATTTGAAATTTCTTACGATTGGGACGGATTTATTGACAAGTTCAAAGGAATGGTTACAAGATATTCATAACTTCTATAAATTTAATAGTCTTAAAAATCTGAATTTTGATTTAAAAATCTCATTGTTACCAATTTGTAAAACGGTTAATATAACTCCAAAATTGGATTCGTAAATTTGTTTAAAGTAAATCTCGTTTTTATGTTATTTATTGTATTTTATTTTGTTTAACATCTTTTCATATATGTAAAATATATTGTATTTTTAAGTTTTTTACCTACATTCCACTCTACTGCATACCCTTATTCTAAATCCAGTAGGTTTTAAAGTTTAAGCCATTATAAAGTTTTCTGCACACCATATAGGTTAGTATTTCATGATTTATTTTTTATATTTAACTTAACACAAAATTAGTATTTTATCTTTAATAAAATACGCTACTGGTATCGATAGACTTTTAGTTGCGTATAAATGCAGCGTTGCCAGACAAAGTCTGTATTTTTTCAATCTGCATAAAATATCTTCTTTCTCTTTTCCAATGATTGGGACCAAATAAATGATACGTTATGAATGAAATGCCTTATCTGTGGTTTCTTTTATCTAAGGGGAAATGCCTATAATAACTAGAGAGGAAAGTCATGTGTTCACATCAGATTTTTTTTCATTATTATGATTT
The DNA here is from genome assembly GCA_927349885.1 of Psylliodes chrysocephalus. NCBI lineage: Eukaryota > Metazoa > Arthropoda > Insecta > Coleoptera > Chrysomelidae > Psylliodes > Psylliodes chrysocephalus. The sequence continues at coordinate 73,753,838 of OV651816.1, forward strand.
CATTACTTTCTAAATTTTTGTTTTTTAGGTGTTTTGTCACCTATTTTGTTTAAAGTTTTCCACAAATAACTGGGATTATCTTCATTATATTTTATCATTGTTTTTATTTGATTTTTAATTTATTAATTATTCAACCTAATTTATTTCTATATTTAATAAATAATTGTTTTGATTGTACTACATTATTACTGAGGCCCTTCCTATGGTGCCTCAGTATTGCTTGCATTCGTGCAGACGAAAAAATTTTCTTACCCCCATTTTTTAAAACTTTTTTTAATGTTTCCGATCATTTTGAGTCCGAAAATGCAAAAAAAAAAATTCGTCCAGTCGTCTGTATGTATGTATGCCGGCACGATAACTCTAAAACGAAAGTTCTGATTGACTTGCGGTTTTGATTTTCTTGAATAATTACTTCTAACTTTCGGTTTTCGGTTCATCCTAACTATTTTATAATCAATTTTCTTGAAATCCGCATATGCATTTCTTATGTTACAATTTTAGGAATTTTAATTATTTCTAAGTCAACATTCCTAACATTCTTAAAATTCCATAAATTGCAAACATTCTTTAATGACCTGTCAAACAACAGCTGTTGATAGTAATGGTGAAATTTCTAAGGCGGGTTGCGACCTTCATACTTGCAATCAAAGCCATTTTGGAAGCTATTTTTATTCGAAATTAGTAGCCAAGCCTGCCAATTTATGAAAAATATATAAGCAATTTCTTAAAAATGACTTTTTTATGGTGGTACTAACTTAAGCGTACTACTATTTCGCCCCTAGCCACAAAAATAACTTCAAATTTATTGGCTCTCTGTCGCAACCCCTTAGAATAATTAACCGGTCATTTTATTTGGCAAAAATCAGAATTATGCTTGGCTGTACCTGTCAAGTATCAAGATATCAATTGTGATGTGTGAATGGCTCTTAAATGTCAAATTACTTAAAAATGTATACTTCTTTTGATATTTATTGCAAATAATTTGTAGTATTCCATAAAGGTACAGCAAGATAGATAATATAATGTTCTTATACAAAGGTAGGATATAATGCTGGTTTTTTTGTAGAAAATTTTTATTATACGATTTTGGATTACATATTCAACCAGCGAATTGTAAATAATAATTAATAAACTTCTAGTCATAAATTTCCTCAATAAATAAAATTTTAAAATGAATCTTCTTGCCTTGGTACCGAGGTATTTTGTTGTTTTTTATTTTAATTATAAAGTTGTCATTTATTTGTATGTTGAAAGAAGGCCTTTGTAAATTAAATTGCTCTCTATGGATCTACTTTAACACAAAAATAGTTTTGAGGCTATAAGTTGCTATAACCTATCGTCGCAAAACTATTAATAATTTAAACATAGTAAGTAGTATTATTTATTATAACATCAGGTAATTTTTTAAAATAAAGTACATGATCTCAAAATAGAAATAATTTATAATAAATGTGGGTAAAACGAGGGGTAAAATAACAATAAATTAAGGGAAATACTTAAAAAGAACAGGTTTAAAGAATATTGTCACAAGAGAGTATATCCGTTCTGTTTATTTATCAAGTATTGTTTGAGGTTACTTTTGATTACATTTATTGTTTTTTTTTTAATTTATGTAGGCAGTCTATTAAATTTTTTAAACCTTTAATAAAAATTGTGTTTTCGGAACTTTTAGTGATGGCTTGCCATACATGAAGGTCAAATTGGCTTCTTGTATTTTAGTTGTGATATTTCGAATTATATTGAATTTTTTCTAATAGATCTGATGCGATAGTACTGTGTCATTTTTATTTTATAAATAAATATCAGTCATGTACTGAACATAATTCTGAACTGAAAGCCAATTTATTTCTTTCAAAATAGTTGCAATACTTATCCTTCTGTCCTTTATTAATATTATATAAACAGGTGAAGTATGGAGCCCAAATATTTTACATGAGCAGGCTTAAGAGGTAAAGGGGACAATTATTATTTGGATAAATTGCTCAAACAAGTTTGTAACCCCTAATCAAAAGGCGATATAGAATGATTTTGAAAATCAAGGCTTATGGAAATCATTACATGGTTTAACCTAATTAATGCCAATGCTTCACAAACCAAAAAATTCAACGTCCTAATACTACTATCGGCTTTCGGTATTTCGTTCCAAGTTAAATCATTTCTCGTTTTTGTTACGCTACGAGTTTAGCCTTGTGGGCCTCAGTCTCGATAAGGTGGGAACCACCATTTTAGCGTCTCTCGAGTCTTTTGATGTAAAATTGATTTTGTTATTCCCGAAATAATCCAATATGTTTTCTTGTTTACTTTTTTGTTTATTTTTAATTGAATTTTAAAATATCTGTCATCAGAAACAAGAAAATAATCCCAGGCTCGCTTTACTTCTAATATAAACTAAATAAACGATATTTAATTAAAATTATCCTATTTAGTAACTATTCACTCTTAATCATTAATTACAAACTATTTAGAAAAGCACCAAGATCAGTTTTATTGAACCACTATTTACAAACAATACAAATTTTTCAATACCAGAGAAATACGTCTACATTCGGGGTCCCGTTGCAGTACACCGTGATTTCCCACGGGACGCTGCATCCAGACTGGAGCAACTGACCAAACCTGTCACCTCTGACCCGTCCGACGTTTATAATGGGCTGAACTCTGACTCGAACGCTGCTGTCCCGTTCCAGAAGGAACATCTTTTCTACAAGAAATTAGAATAACAGAAGAGTTATTTGCATTTATGATTTCGAAAAAACAGGATCGGGTTATGGGACAATGATGAATACAGGTGAGCGAAGATGAGAATTAGTTAGTTTTAGGTTTAGAGTCGGTCGGTACGGTTTTATCTTAAAGAATTTGTGTTAACAATGTTTATTTCGTATAAAATTATTTGTGTAAATGTGTAGTTATATAAAGTTTTGTGTTAAAGGAAATGAGTATAGTTTGAAAAGTGATCAGAAAAATGCAGATCTTCACAAGGACCAATGTTTGAAAGTCAGCACTATCAAGTTATTGCTGTTCATAAAATGTCACCATACCAACATAATGGAGATGGAATTCATTTTCTCAATTAGCGGTGTGGCCTAATTAGCAGTTTGGCCTAAAGAATGAAAAGCCTAAGTAAGATAATGTATTCCTATATATTTCACGACATTGTTTAACTTGTGAGGAAAGAAAAATAGAAGTCACCAAGAACAATATTTATTGAAAGTTTCTGCCACTATGGGCCATCATCAGTATTTCGAATTTTCTTTTCTCTTGAATTAATGCCACATTTGTCAAAAATGAATGATTTGCTTAAATTATTGTTTACCTTAGTAACTTCTGTAAAAACAGACCTGCTGTGGCAATTGCGAATTGCAAAAGTTGACTAATTCTTTAATAATAGAACCCCGTAATACAGTAGGATCAAAATCCCACTACCAATGATTTTACCCAAAGGATGAACCGCAACAAATTGTGAAAATTTAATTAAAATCTATTGAAACGTTTAACATATTGATTAAAAATTGTTTTTTTAACTTTAATAAAAACTATAAAGGGGTTTGGACATATTTACTAGTATCAAGCAATAACAGTTTGTGCAACAAGAATGGATATGATGGCCATATGATCGCACGAAGACGAAATTTAAGCACGACGCTATGGACAATCCACTTGAATTGTACAGTATATTTTTTCTACAACCCACTAACGAAAATCTACAAATTTAAAAATATTTTTAAGTTATTAAGACAAAATAACTAATTTAAAAATAATGAATTTTACTAATTTATAAAATAAACATGAAAAAAAAAGTTTTAATTTAATTAGCCCCAAGCCCAGATACGGGCTTTTCGCGCGAAAGGCATCTCCATCGCCCTTTTTAGGATTTTAGTTTTAATACTCATAATTAAATTAGTTTCATATAGTTTGATTAAAATTTAATAAGTCCATAGATAACTTAGTTATACCTTAATGATGATAATGAATCTGAGTCGCTCAAAATAAGCTCATGAGACCCATTTCCTACTAAATTCATGTTCACTTATCAGAGCCTACCTCTGGAACCATAGCACTTTTTGGTTTTGCTTTTTGTGTTTTTTGTTCCCATTTTTGTCTCTCTCTAACCAAGAGTACGATTGTTAAGCGATTTTAAATTTTTAGGATTAGACTTCAGATTCACATATTCGCTCCGTGCATGACAGTCGCGCCAATTCATGTATGTACTAATGGACTATTTTTGGCTATACTGACAATACAATTTTTAATAGAATTCGTAATTAAATAGTATATATGTTGGTTTTAATAAAAGTATATACATTTGTAAAACAAGTGATACATTAATGTATTATTATTATATATTTTTATCGCCTAAACTATAAAAAAATAAGGATAATCAATAAAAATGAATGATAAAATGTAGACAGGCAACAGTATTTACGGGAAAATGTATGAGAAGTTGTCTAAGTCTAATAAGTTGTCTTTGAAAAATTAACCTATTCTGTCAAAATAAAAAATACCATTAAAAAATACCGTGAAGTTAAAATGTATTAACAGAATGACTGTTATTTATATTTTCATTTTTGTTCGGAAGAAAACAAAGAATGAATGATTAAAACTAGTTTCCTATCAGTAAGTTACAAAATTGCATTCCAGCCACGTACAATAATTAAAGGCAGAAATCTAGTTCTTTCTAAACATTTAAGATTAAAGCAATATTAAACAACATCGTTAAATGATAATTTATTATTTATTTAAAACCTTTCAAGTTTCTGATATCTACTATTTCCAGTATTATTGTTATTATTACAAAATGAAGGTAATTGTTCTTCTTATTGTACACCTATTCATTTATTTCTTTGATTTAATTTCCACTTTGCTACTGAACATTTTTATAATTTACACTGTTTTTTGTGCTAGTATTTTTACAATTTTCAACACAGCTACTCCGGTTGCTTATTGTATTATTCTTACCTACTTTAAAAAAAAAGTAAAATGTATACATGTATTTGATATGCCAAAATTACAAAATATCGCCCTAAAATGTTCGAATTATCCGTAGCTAGCGCTAGTATCGCTTTTGCTTCCCCTACCATAACTTCGCACTGAGCGAATAGGGGGTGCGGGTTTTGTTGTACCACTTTAGCTTCCTGAAAAAAGTTCTGTAGGGCCCGGGCTGGCACATCAGAATCATATGAGTGATAATGAATCAACATTTTTTTATATTCAAAAAATATAATTAAATATTTAAAAAAGTTTTTAGAATAAAATTAAAGTAACACATTAAATAATTTTCAATTTTGATCAATCTTTATTAAAACTTTCTCAATACATTTCAACATTATCAATCATACAATTAAACATATAAATTTACACTTAACTTTTTAAATCCTTCGATTAGCTAAATAATCTTTTATTCCTTCAGACATTTAAAAATATAATAATAATAACTTATTTTTATAACCATGTCCATTCTCACTTGAATTACACCTGGGGTAACGTGATTTACACCGACGAGAGAACGTACCTTCCTCTTTTGACATCTATCATACCAGCACCGACAGGTGTCACCTGTCATCGCTGTCACTTCAACCGGTTAAAGATGGTAAATACCGAAAAATAAATTTATTAAATTTTAATGAAATATACCAACCATGGATTTTATTGTTCACAATAACAATTTCAATAAAAATAATAAGAAGGACTCACCTAATTATTATTATTTAACTTTTTGGATATCTATTGTGACTGCGTATTTTTAATATTAATTTTTCAATTTTCCTCTAAATTCAAACCAATTATCAATTATATTTATCACATATTCTTTCTTTTTTTAACTTTTTACTTGTTTTTAACGGTAAACAAAATACATACCTTAATGCACAAAGTCAAAGTAGATTTTTTTCGTTGGAGAAAATAATGTAATAATGTAGAACCGTACTTACTAAGGGCTGTCAGAGGCATTATCCGAAAATATCTTAAACTAGATTTTTTTACAAGCCAAAACATGTCACTCTTCCGTAACTCTAACCAATACAATATAAATAGGGAAAGTACCAAATCGAAAAGGTAATTTTATAGGGAATTAAAAACCTATTACGTAATATAAATTGTAGGTAACACTTCATTTACTACCTAATTTTATTATTAATCTAATGCACCACATAACATTTACCCAAAAAATATCTTCATCATATTACAGATGGAACAAAATAAAATTAGTAATAATAATTTTTTTTTTGTTTTGAATCATTTGTCATAATATTATATTATTGCATTGAATTACCAATAAAATTATATTTTAATTGAAGATTCAGATTTTACAATATATAACAGTTTGTATCCCGCTAGAGGGCGCTAAAAGTAAAAGTAACGCAATAAACAGTCATATTGCTGAATTCTCAATAAATTACCTTTTGGTTGATGTCTCATACTTGGTACTTTCCCTATTTAATTTGTATTGGCTAGGCTGAGGGAAAGGAAAGGAATGATTTATTATGACAGTTGAGGATATGATAAAAAGGTGTCCTCTTGAAATAAAAATAGACCTGTTTTTGCGATTTTTCAAAAAAGATATCCTTTAAAATATTCTTGGATAGGATAGCTATTGTAAAGGTATTCACATGAATTTGATCATTCTGGTGTTCTCTTGTGCTTGAAAAAGTTTACTTTTAGCTTTTTTTTAAATGATGTTTCGGGAAGATACGTTTTAGGGATTTAATAAAACTAAGAAACTTAGTAAAATAATTTCTAGGAATATTATGGTTAGTAATGTGAAAAAGAGCCAGATAAATAGCATAGAGCTCTACAGAACATACACTGAACAGAAAAAAAATATTTTTATAGAGGTGATAGTCGCCCCTACCCCATTACCTAATTTAGATGAATCAGTGTAAATATGGGTAAAGTCTTGAAACTGTCACTAAAATTCCGTTGAACTTGCTTTCAATTAACTTGCTTTTGGTTTTTGATTTATTGAAGCACGTTAGTACTGTGTTACATTCCGTGGTGGCGGATATTTAGAGGTGGTTGGAAACACTAATAATTATTGATCAATAATCGAATTTTATATCGTGGTATATTTTATATTTTCATATCAAATCTGTCTATATTCACCACCAATCCCTAATAGATCAGAGGAAGAAGATTTATGTAATTGTTTACATTAATTCTATCTCTGGCCAATAGATACCTGCACGCACCTCCAGGATGAAAATTGTGCAGATAAATGCTTGACGACTATCAAAAAGATTTTTACGGACATTTTTCGTTTATGTCATTTACTTAATTCTTTGTGCAAATTAATAAATTATAAGTTTCTAAATTATTAGTTTCTAAATGCAATTATTATGGTTTTTATGAAAAGCCACTTTCTGTTATAAAAACATATCTTAATAATCGTTCGCAAAAAGTTTAACTAAATAGTCAATCATCAAGTTTCCTAGGGTAGGTAGGTAGTTCTGCAGGGTTCCATTCTATGGCTTTTGCTATTCCTTATTTATACGTCTGATTTAAACAAACAAATAGAAACGTGCAAGGTCCAATTTTTTGCTTATAATACTCAATTACATTACACTTTTAATGATAATAACTCAAATGCAGCACATAATTTAATGAACGCTGATTTATCACGAATAAACACATATTCTGTAAACCATAACTTTCATTTGAATGCTTCTAAATCTAAGTTAATTTTATTTTCAAATACCAACTCACGTTCAAGTATAAATAGTATATTACACACCGAGGCGGGAAGAATTTCATTCCTGTCGTTAGATTAGTTAGATCACCGACACGCGAAGCGTCGAGGTTACCTATGATCTCAAGACAGGAATGAAACTTCCTACCGAGGTTTGTATACTATTTTATTTACAACCATCATATTTCGATCAAAGTTAATAAATCTCTGTTTCGTTCTGAACATACCTAAAATATTACATTTAACGACAAATTACCAAGCGCGCGGTTTTCTCAGAATAATCAAGTAAATATATTGTTACTGTGATTACGGGGTAAACAACTGTCACCAATATAAATAAATATCAGATAAAGCCGGATATTAAATTCGCGAACAATAAATATCAATAAGTAGTTTGTTGTATTTTAGTTCATTGTTGTTTTTTTTATTGTTTGCCATTAAATAGGTATTATAAAATTTGTCAAAAAAATGTATTATTTTTTTTAAATATAAAAAATATTCATCTAGAATAGATGAAATGAGGGCGGGAGGTGAGGGCGGGAGGGAAGTAGTGTAATGTTACACTTCCCAACCTTCAATGACGTTAGTAATGACAACATTACATATATGGTTGTAAATAAAAGTATTATCTTAATTAAAATTGATGCCGAGATAGTCCCGTGTGTAAATGTAGCTGGAAGTCTAGGCTTGCTTTTAATAAAAGAGAACTTGCGGTTTATTGAATATGTGAATATCCTCTCTTCTCAGTGTAATTTAATATTAAAATTATTATTTGCCAATAAGTATATATTGCCACAACAAATAAAAAAATACCTTTGCGAAACTCTAATATTGAGTAAAATATTATATTGCATAGTAATTTATTATTCTTGTTTAGTAACTGCGGACAGGCTGCAAAAAATTCAAAATACCTGCATTTACTTTATTTATGGGTTACGCAGATATGAACACATTTCAACGTATTTTAGACAGCTGCAATGGTTAAAGATCAAAAACTTATTTAAATATCATATTCTCTCTTTTATTCACAATATACTAAAATCTAAAAATCCACAATTTTTGTAAACTACATTAATTTCGCGTAATCAGATTATTATTATTATTATAAATTGGAAAATATAACACCCTGTATATAACATTATAGTTTAAAGCAACTGCCTGCTTGAAATCTGTGGAGTAACTTCTACGAATATTCCACATTTTCAAAAATAATACGAAGATACGTCGTAACAGTTTTCAATATTTTTCTTGAAATTACAGCGCAAACAAACATAACATTAGATGTCCATCTGAATTATTTTGTACCGCATTTAGTTTTACTGCCAGTACATCCGTCGGTTTACTGAAATTCCATTTCGCGAAGTTACAATGAACATTCGAGCGATAAGCTTTACTGAAACGGCATGTTCTTATGACTTCAGTAAATATCTACTGAATGTCATTATCCGCAGGATTACTCGATAATAAAACTAGTTTAATTATCTGTGCTCGGAAATGCTCTTACAAAAATCGACGATTATTCGAAAGCGCATTAACATTCATGTTTATTCTCCTCTGCCTTATCTACCAATGCTATAATACATGCAATAACATTATTCCAAAAGGTTAAATTTATTCGGTATGATTTATGAATCCTTCAATTTTATACAGTTTGGGAACAAGCAAAAATAAAAATTTTTAGTATGAAATTTTACAAGTATAATTTAATGTGCTGGAAACACTCTTTCTTTTTACGTCATAAAATAGGAAGTGCAGAAAGATCTAAATAAGACTGTTAAAGTACAAATACAGAGGGCAAAGATAGAAGGGGTGTTTTGTAGTTGTTCCTAATCATAATAAATAAAAAAGTTAAGACGATAAAAAGAATGAGGAAGAAACCTAGGGACAAGATAAATATAAAACGTGAGAATTGAAGTAATTGTATACCAAAAAGGTAGAAATGATAGATATATTAAAGAAATAAAATGTAAAGAGTAACAACAAGTACCTATGAATGCGACAATTACAAACAGGGCAAATTAATCAATGAGAATACCTTACCAACACAATACTTACTATATTCTAACAGAAAAGCTAACTCCATAACTTACGAAACATCTGCCACAAAAAGAAGTTCTAGAAAACAAAATACAAACTCCTCTTAGTATTAACATAATATCACAACTAGCAAAACTTCAGACAAGTCAATAATACCATCTCCATTTAAAAGAGCCTTGTTTTGGCCAGTAAAAAAAAAGATGTTAAAAAGAGGCAAAAGGAAAAAATACCTTTAATTATACCTTCAGAATCATGACAGGAATACAACAGAAAAAAGATGCTAGAAAAGGAACAAAAGGAAAGAGAAAAGCATAACCGAAAAATTCAAAGAGAAAAAAAGATAATAAAAATAAATTACAAGATAATAAAAATCTGAAGAAACTAGAATTAGACGAGTCCAGTGAAGATGATGAATATGTGAAATATGCAGAATCGAATTATTCAACCTGGAATATTGAAGAAGATAAAGAAGAAGACCAAGAGATAGAAAAAGTAAAGCCTGTAAAGCACAATTAAATTACAATTTTTAATTTTTGTCCAATATTTTGAATCTCCCTGTAGGTATTACAATTTCAATAAGCACAAAACTGAGCAACTTTTATCTAATAGTAGAGGAGCCGAAGAGAGATCGTTCTTCACCCATCTGCCAACCGAATGAAATATATTTTTTAGTTAATTTTACACATCAACAAATGCATCTTGGCTAACTTGCCTATCAAAATATGTTCAAGACTATTTTTAATTAATTTAATTTTAATAATTTTTTTTTTATTACTTGCACAACGTGATAACCAAATATTTTTTTTGCAAATCAAAAGTTTGAACCTTACAGAATATGCTTAGTTGGTCTTGCCTGCTCATTTTTGTTCAAGACTACCTGGCAAGCAGGGGTGAACAGGTAAATTATTTCAAGTGAGTACACCGATCTGATAACTGATTGAAACCAAGTTTAAAATAAAGATAATTAAATATTCAACGCGATTATATACTCTTGCCTGCGAAAAAATGTTCAAGTGACCATATTGCCGAGCTTTAAAGATATAAAGCAAATTCAAAGTCAGGTGGTTATGCGTGAGAGAGAGTGCCAAGCGCCTGATAAGTGTATTAGAGGAGGACAAAGAATAGCCGCTGCGCTCAGCGTATCTGTCGAATTAGAGAGAGTGCGCATGATTGTTTTATATGGAACTGTGAAAGACAGAATTTGTGTATAGTCTAATAACATTTTGGAACGATTGATAATAAATTCATTTTAAATAATATTTTTAACAATTTCATATATTTACGTGAACGGATTATAATTACTTTATTAATAAAAAACTATTTTATGTAGAGGCATTGAATTATTCGCTGAAATTAAATGTTAGTAATTAATAGTTTATTGTTAATTTTGTTTTTCGAAAAAACCAAGTTGTAAGTAACTGAAAAAAAAAATACTCTAGAAAATCAGAGAAATAATGTTTATCACATTTTTAACTTGTAGGTAATCTTTATTTCAAAACATAGTACATAAAAAGTAATTAATTATAAAAATTATTAAGGTGATTACAGCACCCCCTTATAATTTTCGGACAAGGATATCTCATAAAGTAATTTTTTTAAAAAACTAAAATTTTGGCAAAATATATATCTAAAATATGCATATATTTTAAAATTTTAATTCCTGCCAGTTTCCGAGAAAAAAAATCAAAGGGCTTTAAATTTTAAAATATCATAATGAAAATAAATGCATTCCTCAACAGCACTATTATTAATATAATCTCCAAATTTAAGCTCTTAATCTCTTGTAAATGATTTTTTAAAATTCGCCGAAATTAGTGGCTAAAACGCCTTGTTAAGTGCTATTTTCTGGTTTAAACTGGTGTAAACTGGTGTAAATCGTTGCAAGAAACGAATGATGACTCAGAGTGTACGATACGATAGTTACAGACCCGTTACACTAGAAAAAAGCACATAACAAGGCGTTTTAGCCACTAATTTCGGCGAATTTTAAAAAATCATTAACAAAAGATTAAGAGCTTAAATTTGGGGATTATATTAGGAATAGTGCTGTTGAAGAATGCATTTATTTTCATTATGATATTTTAAAATTTAACGCCCTATGATTTTTTTTCTCGGAAACTGAAAAGAATTAAAACTTTAAAAAATATGCATATTCTAGATATTATTGCCTAATTTATTTTGCCCAAATTTAAATTTTCTAAAAAAATTACTTTTTGAGATATTCTTGTGCCAAAATTATAAGGGGGTGCTGTAATCACCTTAACATTTTTAACATTCACCATCGGATTCATCGGAAGTTACCGGTTGATTTTCAGACTCCGATAATTCATCATCATTTTCATTATCAGTCATTTGTGCAATGTCGTCGATTTTTAAAGGCATTTGATCACCAATAAATCCAATTTGAATTTTATATCTTTAAAGCTCGATACTATGGTCACTTGAACATAGTATATAATCGCGTTGAATATTTAATTATCTTTAATTTAAACTTGGTTTCAATCAGTTATCAGATCGGTGTACTCACTTGAAATAATTTACCTGTTTACCCCTGCTTGCCAGGTAGTCTTAAAATTAAATTAAGGAGGTCCTTTCGCCACCAATGTTAAATAAAAAATATTAGATTATGACTAAAATAAATTTTTTTCTAATAGTAGATGTCCTTATTTATCTAATAGTGAACTTTTAACTATACCTTACCGTGCAAATTTTTGAGAATTTTTTTTTTAAATGTGTGTGTTTGTACAGTGTCTTATGAGAAAGTAAGACTTCAACAACAATTTTCGAATTATAATTAATTTTACTATTATTTATTGATTAGATGGAGTAGAAAAAAACTAAAAATAAGGTTTTTTAAATATTTAGGTTTTGTTTTTTACAATAAAATATATAGGTTACCGTGGAATTTATTGAGAAATTATTATTAAAAAATCACAAAAAAATTTCAACTAGGTTACTTGAAAATTTTTTGTGATTTTTTAATATTAATTTCTCAATAAGTTCCACGGTTTACTCTATATATTTTATTGTATAAAACAAAATCTAAATATTTCAAAAACCTTATTTTTAGTTTTTTTCTACTCCATCTAATCAATAAATAATAGTATAATTCGAGAATTGTTGTTGAGGACTTACTTTCTCGTGAGGCACTGTACAAATACTCACATTTAAAAAAAAAAATCTCAAAAATTTGCAAGGTAAGGTATAGTTAAAAGTTCAGTATTAGATAAATAAGGACTTCAACTATTAGAAAAAAATTAATTTTAGTCATAATCTAATAACTTTTTTTTTAACATTTGAGGCGAGAGGTGTGGCGAAAGGACCTCCTTAATTAAAAATAGTCTTGAACATATTTTGATAGGCAAGTTAGCCAAGATGCATTTGTTGATGTGTAAAATTAACTAAAAAATATGTTTCATTTGGTTGACTAATGGTTGAAGAACGATCTCTCTTCGGCTCTTAGACTATAATTTAACCAATTTTCTGTTTCCGTTCAAGAAATAGCCAGGACCGAAGAGAGGAGGTAGCGGGGACTAATTCTCAGGGCCGGGACTCAAGTGGGGGGCCGGAATATTTTTAGAAGTTCGCTACAAGAGGGAAGACCTTTTTTGCTTAAAGACCTTTTATGCTTAAGGACCTTTTTTTAGAGAATTGACTGAAGAGGAGAAGAAGTTTTTGCTGAAAGATCTTCTTTTTAGAAATGTGATATTAAAACAGCTTAATTTTTTTTATAAAATTGTCACGGGGCCCAATCTGGAAAATTTTCCCAGGGCTCGACTTGGCTCTTGGCGGCTCTGGAAATATCAATACTGTCCCTATGAAATAGTAGGTACTCAGTATATAAGTCTAATTAATGAAGGTAAGTACCTACTCTCAGTTTGTCACAAGCCATAAAAGAATAAGAAAAATGTAAGTAATCTAAAAAAAAATATTGAAAAATGCAACGTCTGTAAACGGTAAAATATTATTTTTTATTATAAATATTTCGCACAAATAAATTAGTGTCTTCTGGCTCAATGCACATAAAGACGCATCAATATTTCGCACGGCTCAAAATAGACTTGGAGCGTCTCTGTACATAAAGTAAATGTTTTATGACCAAAAAACAGAGATCGATATAACGGTTGAAATAAAAATAAACATTACAATTCAGGAAAAACGGATTTAACAACAAAGAATAATTTATCTTACTCCTAAACGTGAAAAACAACCAACGTTTTGACATAAAAGAAGATTTTACGACTCATAACGGTAGGAAAACGTCCGGTCGCCATTGTCGGCCATCGTCGTTATTTTAGACTGGTCTGAGTAATCATACTAGTCATAGATGCCGTTAGAGGCAAGTTAGTAACCTGGATTACCGACCTTACCGTTATCTCGGCCTCCATTCCTGCCACTATAAAGTTTATTGAGTTAGATTAGCTATAGTTTACACACGTTTCCCTTATCAGGGGTCGTTTACTTAAATTATACATCGTGCTGTACCGCAGAGGCTCCCGCCACGTCTTTGTTTTACATGGGTGGACCTTCACTTCACTCCTGAGGGGGTAGCTCGTAATTTATATATAGGATATTTAGAAATAGTGAAAATTATGGCAACCCTAAACTTGTAAGTGTTGCTACTCTATACACAACGGAGATAATAGGTATGTATGAAGGTAAAACTTTGCAATAGAACCCAGATTACAATTTCTGAATGTAATTCCGGTTTATGATATTAATCAAATATATTTCTATATTTCTATTGAGGAAAGTCAAGAATTATTTTTGTACCTACTTGAAAATGTAGGCTACCACCTTGTTGCTATTTCTGGAAATAAAATGTAATTTATTATAACGAAATTATTCGACAAAAACGAGGTCAAGGATATGAACTAGGAAGGACCTCGTGTTAGATCAGGAGGAGGAAATGGCAAGGTGTAACAAAACGTCTCACAAAATGTCTTTGTTAATCATCACTAAAAATATGATTGGTTTATTATACAGGATGCTTTTAAATGACGCGCTACCAAAATAACACCTGTACAGAGGATCTTTAAAAATAATGATTTTTTGTTTGTTTTGATAAAACAGAAATTTTAAGACGTCATATTCAAATTCTGTTTCCCTCACAAGTTTACCATTGGTTCAGTTCTGCGGTGATACCATCTAACTCATGTAAAGGACACTTTATCAAGACAAAAGCTTAATTATTTTCTTAAAAAAATCAAATATTTAATGATAATGTAAGCGAATCAAGATATGGTATTAGATTTCTTCCAACAAGAGTACGGAACTGTTTCGAATGTATCTGCGTATGAGCAGTACGATTTATCTGTTCTATTTTTCGTACTACTCATGCGCAGATAAATTCCGAACGTTTCTTTACTATTGTTGAAGTTAACCTATAATTAGCAGTCATTATCACAATCTAATACCTAAAGGATTGCTCCTGTATGTTTACTTATAAGACGAGGAATATAAATTAATATTTTCAATTTTATAGCAATGTCCTGTTAACTTTATCTCCATCTGAAGCTTCAAATGTATTTAACGATTTCTTTGCAATAACAGACAGTATGTAAAAGTTCTGTAAATACAAATCTAGAGCATATGAATATTATACCCATTTCCATTAGGTAACTTATTCGAAGTAACTAAAACAAAAATTGTTGAAATAATTACAGGTTTAAAAAATAAAGTGGGGATGATAGTCTTAGTAACAATTATCGTATATTGTAAATAACTCGAGACTAAAAGTCGCGGTAGAAAAGCCTCTTTTCAAAAAAGATGATCGATTATTCGTAAAAAACATATAGACCAATTGGTCTTCTTTTAAGTTTTTCAAAGATATTTGAAATAGCTGTGTCTAGAAGATTGATCTCATTTTTGAATTCGAACATCATTGTAAAAACCAACATGGATTTCAAAAATCGAGATTTACCTACCTTCGGTTTTGTAAGTTAAATTCTCGATGCTCTCGATGAAAGTTAACTTGCACTAGGAGTGCTCTTGGATCTCTCGAAGGCATTTAAATGTGTGCACTACAAAACAGTACTTATTAAAATGGAAAAAATAGGAATCCGAGGATTAGTTTACAACTGGTTCAATATTTTCTTGAGTAATCGTCTCCAAAAAGTAAATATTACTGCAAATTTCACAAGTTATGTTTTGAATTCAAAAGCAATTACAATAGGAGTTCTGCAAGGTAGTGTACTTGGACCAATTTAGTTTTTAATATACGTTAATGATTTAACCAGTTTTGTAAATGAATCTAATGAATTATATATAACAATGATACACTATGCAGATGATACCAATTTACTGGTAGTTGAAAAAATTATAATTTTGTTAGAGATAAAACTATTTCTAACGTTTCTCTAATTTCAAAATGGTTTCAAAAAAAAACCCAATGTATACTCTTTAAAATAATCGTAAAATATCATCGAATTTTCGTCAAAAACTAAATTTTTAGGCGTTACAATAGATAACCATATGAACTGGTCGAACCATATACAACTTCTTTGTAGTAAACTCAATGAAACTTATTATTTCTTAAGAGAATTAAATACAGTAGTCAAAAAATATACACTTATTGATTACTATTGAAATTTTTATCCTTTATTAACTTATGGTATTATGTTTTGGGGTAAAATACACGTAGTCAAACTCCTTGAGAAAACATAGGATAAAATGGCGCAAGACAAAATTGCGCAGAACAAAATAGCGCAGGATAAAATAGCGTAGTACAAAATAGCGCAGTGCATAAAAGCATGTGTCAAAATATTCCAGTATTCTAATTCAAATTAAAAAAAAACTTAACTCATTTACCTAAACTGGGCCACTTGAAGTCATCGAAGGTGGCCTTGAAAAAAAATTACAAAATTAAATAAATAAAAAAATATATAATTAATTTACCTAACATGTACGGCCTGGAATCATATACAGCAACCCGCCATGGCTCCAGACTTTTTTTTATCGCTGAACCGTTTAAATACTCCTTTCAAACTGTCAATAAATGACAAACTTGTACTACTCTTGCATGACATCGACCAATTTCCCCATTGCCCCTTTAGCTCCCCACAGTCATGTCTATAATTCTTTAATACTTAAATATCCCTTTAGAAATTTTATTTGACGGCAATGAAAAATTAACATCTCATCCCTCACTCTTACCCAATAAATCTATGCCTCTCACTCTTACACATTGAATTCCCTATATGAGCTCGTAGTAGTCTAGAGTATCTACTCACAGGTTAGGTAAGTTAATTGAAGTTTTTTTTATTTTATTTAGATTAATGTCATATTTTGTCACGCGTTAATTTGCTTTTCTCTTTTTTGAAAACGCGCTACCTTGACTCACTATAATTAGACTAGGCGTTAATTGTTCTCACTTTATTTATCAGGCGCTAACTTGTCTCTCATGTATTTTTCCCTGCGCCAATTTGTCGCACCAAATTTGCCTCGAGCGAAATTGTTATGCGCTAAAATGAGTCGAATCCTAAAATGTGAGCTAGACGGAGCTACACATTCTCTACAAAGGCGTCGTCGGAACAGTATTTGTTACGCATTATTTCAATGAATTTCATTAATTAAAAAATCAAATCTTGTTCGTTACGAGCTACTTTATCCTTGCGCCATTTTGTCCTGCGCTATTTTGTCCTGAGGTATTCTGTCCTTGCGCTATTTTGTCCTTGCACTATGTTGTCCTGCACTATTTTATCTGCGATGTTTTGTCTGCGCTCTTTTGTCGTGCGCCATTTTGTCCTGCGCTGTTTTGTCATGGAGCCGCCAAAATGTGTGTTTAAAACAAAAGAGAGCAGTTAGAATGCAGAGGATTTTTTAGGTCCTTAAATGTTCCTGCTTTGTATGTTTATGGATGTTCTTGTTAAGTGTTTCGAAACAAACAATACTTTTTTAATTTTGTAATTGATCACAATCACAATACTAGGCAGAAAGCTATATTTAATTTTCTTTTACACAAAACATTACTGGAAGAAGGTTGCTTATATTGATGTATATCATTGTTTAATTTTATTCCCTAAATAATTATTAGCCAAATTGCCATGACAATAGCGCAAAATATGTCAGTCAATATTTATTTTTTATTTTAGTTCAATAATTATTACAAAAATCGGGTCAAATGTCATCGCACAACGACCCGGCCGCTATTGAAAACGATTATGGCACGCATGCAAAAAGTACGTGTTTAATACGTTTAAATGGGCCCACGTGATCGAGTGGCTCGTATTTCTGTCGCATGTTGGCGTTATGTGTAAGTGCATTGGGGTCCGGTCCACATAAGTTGAATGTCTTATTTGCTTTTTGTATAATATTAAACACGAATGCTGTTTACAAATCGTCCGAGGTAAACAATATAAAGAATCTGTTAATAAAGTTTTTTCTACGTACTCGCTCGAGAACAAAATCATATCAAAGAATTAGGAAAGCCTCTTCTAGAATTAGAAATCAGAAAAATGCACTATGCTTCCACCTCTAGTTTGCTTTAACAGCCGTATAAGTTTAATCGTAATATGTATTTAAAAAATAACTGGATTTTTGGATGTGTAGACCAGGGTCGATAATTTTTGAAACCAAAAAAAATAATAGTAGGATGAAACCCGTTAAAAAAGGACGAGAATATAATAAAAATGAAAGGAAAAATAATTTACGGGCGATCTGAGGTCGGGAAGTGGAAGGGGGTGAGTTTTTAAGGGTAAAAAACGGTGTATCTCAATTTCCGGCAAAACTACAAGTCCTATGGAAAAAAATTAAATGACAAAGTTGTAGGTAATAAAGAGACCTATAACTTTTGTAATCACACTTTTTTTACATAACCTCAAAATTTATGTGAAAAATTCAAATAATCAAGTTATTGATTTTTTATTTTTATCTTATGCAAAAAAAAATTTTTTTTCACGAAATTTGGTGAAAATTTACCCTTTTATGTCTTAAATACACTGTAATTTTTTTGATTTGAAATACTTATTTTTACACCTTATTTTGACTTAATATCGAAAAAACACCCTAATTTTCAATCGAAAATTCTCGCGTCAAAATATCAACTTTTTAAAAAAAGTTGGGGAGTTTTTTGTTCGTTGAAATCTCTTCTTTCTGATAATGTAAAAAAATATATACATTACTATGGTAAATGTTCTCAGAAAATGCAAATAAAAGAAAAAAACTCGAATCCGAAATTTTTTTTTAATCACTATGTACAATTTGGAGCTATTTAGTAAAATATACACTTTAATTACTTGAAAAACGTCAGATTCTATCTTACATTGATAAACAAAAAAATTACAAATCCATAAATCATAAAAATTGCAAGAAACATGCGAAAATAGTTGTTCTAAATATTAAAGATAGGAATTAAAGGGGGGATTTCAATTAAAAAATGTGATTCCTGCAATTTTTTTTAGTCAAAAAGTTGATTTATTAAATTCTAATTACATTTATGTCATAGAAAATCTCATAATATATGAATAGAAATGTAAATCGTACAATTGAATTTAGATACTTTATACTGATTATTATTATTCAAAATATTATTTTAAAATGCATTAATCTTCTTATTTATAAATCTTATCTTAAACCCTAATCACTTATCCATTACTTTTTGTCTCTTCGGTAGCATTTCTTCATCGTTAGATTCGACAAACCTTCCCGATTCTAGTAGATCTTCGAAATCTTCAACACCATCACCGTCTTCGTATCCAATATTATTTTTAGTCTGAATTGGTCTTTCATCCACAATTTCATCTGAATCACTAACTTCCTCGTAGGTTTTTTCTCCCACATTGGTGCATTTTTCAGAACCATTACAATTTAACCATAAATTTGTGCATTTTAAGCCATGTTTTCGGCAGCCACATTTTAAACTGTTAAATCCAGTTTCACAGCTGCAGCAAATAGTTTTCAGCAATATTTCCGGAATTAACTCCTTCTCTGTAAATTTGGGCATAATCCCACGTTGATGTTGCTTCCAGCCCCAATCTGTTGCTGCCAGTTCGTTACCTAGCCAAGTTTGAAGTTGATAATATGCCCTATAACAATGTTGTTCTGCTGCACCTTCTGTGGGTGGGAGATCTGCCAATATGAAAGATGATTTAATTTTTACCAATTGATATTTTTGAATTCTTATTTGATTCAGTTTTATATTATCATTTTTACATTTATAAATAGATTTGATTAATTGTAATCCATTTTTTTCGATATCTTTGTTTGCATCTTTTTTATAAAAAATATTGGTCAAATTTGACACATTTTTATCATCTAATAATGAATTTACAATACTCTTCTTTCCTTTTCCGGCAAATCCAGATGTTGTATCGCAACCAGAAAAACAATGCAGAAATGCAACGTAATTTTTGAAGGATTCATATTTGAAACTATTAGACGTGAAAAATAGATCTTTTACATTTCCAGACCTGGTTTGAGAAAATAAATGTCATGATTATTTGAAGTTAATTGATTCAAAAGGACCAATAGATCAATATCTTGATCCACAACATTGACAGTTTTATTGGTATCTCTGGCAATTTCTATCGAAGTTTCAATAATGTCTCCATCAGCATCTTCTTCTGCTTGTTTACAATAAAATCCTTGTGACTGTAATCTTTTCATTAACGTTTTTATTATTTTGTCCTTGTTTTTCTCGTTAGATAAAAATTTTTCTTGCAGAAATGGTATTTTTGTATGGGTTTTGATAATCAAACTCTGAAATATTGTCTGAGGTTTTACTACGACTACGTTCTCCTTTTTTAGTTGAAGTAGCTGCTGGTACTGTTGTCACAGTAACTGATTTTTTAATTTCGGGGTACCCATTAAAAACGATATAGCTACTTGCTGCGTAATGTTTTTCTACATAGCGAAAATATTTATTCATGATCTCTTCCACCGTTTCATTTTCCTGTCAAATTACTTTTTGCAGTAAAAATCCACCGTCGTTATTTGGTTGTTAATTATAGTAGTATATTTCGATTTGTATTTTTTTGTTTATCAATGTAACATAGAATCTGACGTTTTTCAAGTAATTTAAGTTTAAATTTTACTAAATAGCTCAAAATTGTACATAGTAATTAAAAAAAATTTCGGATTCGAGTTTTTTTCTTTTCTTTGCATTTTCTGAGAACATTTACCATAGTAATGTATATATTTTTTACATTATCAGAAAGAAGAGATTTCAACGAACAAAAAACTCCCCGACTTGTTTTAAAAAGCTGATATTTTCACGCGAGAATTTTCGATTGAAAATTAGGGTGTTTTTTCGATATTAAGTCTAAAAAAATTACAGTGTCTTTAGGACATAAAAAGGTAAGTTTTCACCAAATTTTTTCCATAGGACTTGTAGTTTTGCCGGAAATCGAGATACACCGTTTTTTACCCTTAAAAACTCACCCCCTTCCACTTCCCGACCTCAAATCGCCCGTAAATTATTTTTCCTTTCATTTTTGTTATATTCTTGTCCTTTTTTAACGGGTTTCATCCTACTATAATTTTTTTTTTCACTTTTTACCGTTTCCAAAATTATCGACCCTGGTCTATGACTGAAAAAATTGTTTTGAGTGTTTTGTTTGGGGGCGACTAAAATTTTGCCGTGGCACCAAAAATTTCGACATTACCGCATGTTATCAGAGCTAACAGATTGATAATTAAGCGGAGATTGAGATAGCTTGCGCTACAAAAATTATCTCCGATTGGGTTTTGAATATGTTGTAATTGCACACAGTACGTAATTGGTTATCAATTAGAAAACTGCCTACAATATTAATCATTTTAAAAGCCAAATTATGTTTCTGAGGTGAAATATGAAGTAAATAGAATGTCTTAAATATCAATGTATTTTCGGTTGACTAGCGAATTATTTAAATTTACAATATAATAGATATTGCCGTTAGCCATTCTATAGGAGAGGGATAGCCTGACCCCCACAACACCCTGAAGCCACCCTTGAATAAAATATTCCGATACAAGTAATTAAATAAACGATATAGGGAATCCAACCTTTTAAATGTGATCGCATTTTTAATGACAATGAAATTAAAACGCAAAATGTAATACAAACTTAATTGCCACCGATTTTCAAGTCTATAAACAAATTGAACTTTAAAAATATTTTTTCTATTTTCACGAAGATTTAGTGTTGAATAAAACGAAGCTAACTTGAACACAAACTGTAACAAATGTTACACCTTTTCCAGTAAATAACTATTTATTTGATGCTTGATTATAGGTGTACGTTGTTTACTCGGTTGTAAGTAAATCCTGAATGCTTTTTAAATTCTAGCTGCAACAGAATTTATAACTTTTTTTACTTTCCTATCTGTATACAGATAAGGAAAGTATAGATATCATGATTTTTTTCGACCTCCACTTTTCGACGGATTTTTACGTTTTGGGGTCCCCTGAATCCGTTTTGGCTATTTTCGCGATGATGTCTGTGTGTGTCTGTGTGTCTGTATCCATCATAACTCATGAACCGATACACAGAAAAACACCAAATTTTAAACTTAAGCTTTATTCCAGCGTCCAATGAACTGATTAGATTTTGGGCAGAGTCAGAACATCTGGGAGGGTACTTTACCGGTGGTCATTTTTATATTTTATGGAAGATATCTGTTATTTACGTTTGGAGAAGAAAATTCTTCAAATAAAAGATACTTCCAATATTATTATCTATAATATTTGTTTTATACAAAATTTTCCTAAAATGGTCCGTATTCGATAAATTTGACAAAATGTAAAAAAAAATAATTTTTTATAAAAATTGTTCAAATAAAAGTTGTTTGTAATATAATTATCTATAATTTTTATTTTATACATAATTTCTCTAAAATAGACCGCATTCGAGATATTTGACAAAATGTGTAAATTTCGAATTTTGAAAAAAAAACTCAAAAACGGTTAAAAAAACATTAAATTTTGAACTTAAGTTTTATTGCGGCCTGACGTGAAATGATTAGATTTTGGACAAAGTCGGAACATCTGGGGGGTGCTTTATGGGAGGCCGTTTTTATATTTTATGGAATATATCTGTTATTTATGTTTGGAGAAGAAAATTGTTCAAATAAAAGTTACTTCTAATATTATTATCTATAATTTTTGGTTTATGTCAAAATTTCCTGAAATGGTCCGTATTCGATAAATTTGACAAAATGTGCAAAATTCTGATTTTTATGAAAATTGTTGAACTAAAAGTTGTTTGCGATATCGATCTCTATAATTTTTGTTTTTACATGATTTTTCTTAAATGGACCGTAATGGAAAAATTGTAGGAAAAGTGCTAAATTAAAATTTTTTAGTGTTTTCGTTTTCAATGAATATCTATAGAAAAATGTTTAGAGGTATGTTGAAAATGTACATATTTAGTTTATCCTCTAAACATTTATAGAGGTGCTGCAATAGGTTGTACAAAATAACTGGAAAAAGCCTATAATAACTAGATAGGAAAGTCATGTGTTGGACACATCAGATTTTTTAGTCTGATGTTAGCTTTCAATTAATAAAGACATAATTATAACTCTGTTTAAATAAAAAATATTTTTTTTAAAAAAAGATTTTTCAAATCGTGTTATATTTTTCGCGTCTAAGGGATGACTCATCCGCTCACTTAAAAATGGTGGTTCTAGTTCCCCCTAACTCTATAGCATTTCTGCCAAACGGCGTTTTTCCACCTTTTTTATTTTACGAGATATTCGCACTGAAAGTTTTCAAATTGGCACCCTGTATATATTTACGCTTGAAGAAGAAAATTCATTTCATATAAAATGCTTATTATTCTGTATAATTTTTGTTAAATACATATTTTTTAAAAATGGGCCGTATTCGAAAAATTTGGCAAAATATTCAAAATTCCAATTTTTAAGAAAATTGTTAAAATAAAAGTTGCTTGTGATACCTTTTCTATTCTTATCCCATATATTATATTTCGATAAATATTTAAGGAAAAGTGCAAATTTCGAAGCATCTAGGGGTACTTTATAGGGTGTCGTTTTTTTACTTTAAGGAGTAACCCTGTTATTTACAATTGCAGAAGAAAATTTTTTAATAAAAGATGTTTGCGATATCATTCTCTATAGTTTTTATTGTATATATGTTTTTTTAAAATG
Organism: Psylliodes chrysocephalus; assembly: GCA_927349885.1. NCBI lineage: Eukaryota > Metazoa > Arthropoda > Insecta > Coleoptera > Chrysomelidae > Psylliodes > Psylliodes chrysocephalus. The sequence continues at coordinate 73,777,646 of OV651816.1, forward strand.
GACTGTTCAATTTGGGAAAATTTTGGAAATGTTTATGATTATGAATATGATTAAGTATATTAAAAAAATGACCCTAGTAAGATGTGTGTAGAAAATTTCCGTATTTATTTTATACTTTAAATAACTAGAAAAAGCCTGTAATAACTAGATAAGAAAGTCATGCGTGTTGAACACATTAGATTTTTATAATAATAGAGCACTAGTATTATTTTTTAAAATTGGTCTTTTTTAAAATAATGTACAACCTATTAGCAGAACAAAAATATTAAAGATACAAAAATCTGGCAAATGAGCTCTCTTCAAAATTGGATTTAGAATTAAGTGGTGAAAACCGCATTCTTCTAAGTTTAAAAATAACAAAGCTGCCGTCCAAAAAATGGTGTCGGCATCCCTTACGCAAGTTATAGCTCAAAATAAGTATAAATTTCAGCCTCAACCCAGAGGTCCCTTACGTACTTATATGAAAATAAAATTGAACAGTACTTACGATAAACCACATACTCCTAGAATGTCTTGCATATAAAAATATTAGACGTCAACTACTAATCAGCAACAATACAATGCTCTGCTTAACAAGTGAAATATTTATCAGAAATCTTCTACACTTCCTTAAAACGGTATATACAACAAAATATAAAGTTCTCTAACTTTACTATTCTTTACTCAGTAGACAATAAGACGCGATCGGAATACTTACGCAGAACATTTTATACCGAAACCGGCTTAAAAGTTGATATTTCAATAACTAATTGTGCATTTCCCCTTCCCTATAATCAATCCTATCTGTAAAGTGCTCATTGACAGTGTAGAACATGATAATCAAGTCGGTAAGTTTTTATTTATTTTGGATTTCTTTAGCTCATCAGGCAAAAAATGTCGAAAACATTATTGGTATTTCGAGTGTGGATGTTATTATTGATTGTCGTATATAGGTATGGGAATTCGGTTTATTTTATTAGTGACTACTTTCTGTAGTTCGATTTTACAAACTTTAGTAGTTTTTTCGGTCGTTTCTTTTTGCTAATAATTGGTAAACAGTTTTTTTTTAGTAGAATGGTCACTTATTCGATACAAATCTGTTGTATAGAAGAATAAGTATAGTATTTTTAATACAAATCCCGATGCACGTCAGAGATCATTTATGACGTCACGGCCTTGCAGTGTTGCCTAATCGTCAGAATAGTTGAGGAATTTAGAATTTTTTAAATTGTAAGGTTATGTATTTGTTATGTTACTAGTAGGAACAATTAGTTTTAAATGTATATAACTAATGGAAAATATTGAATTCCTTTATGAATAATAAAAATCTGAACAAAAAAGCTTTAAACATATTATGCAAGTCATGGAAAATAAAACTGTGAGGTAGTATATTGCAGATGGATCAAAATTGGTTTAGAATTAGCACAGAAAATATCTAAAAGTAATTTAATTTCACCAAGAAAGTTATTTAACAGAACTACATTTAAGTTATAAACCACAACACCCTATAAAATTAAAGAGGTCATTGAAAAAATGAAAACTACAAAGGCATGTGGAGGATTCATAATATCAGTAGATACCTATACTATACTTAAAGAATTAAAGTTTGAAATTGCTAAAATATTTGAATATAAGAAGGAAATTGTTAAAATATTTGAGTAGGTGCTTTAGTAAATCTCACTTTCAGTAACGGTTCTGTAGCTCAAGTATTCAAGATAGCCAGAAATGCTTCAAAAATAAACGGATATCGCTACTTCTTTTCAACTCTAAAGTTATCGAAACTTGTATGAACAATAGATTCATCACTCAAACATCAAGATTCTCCATTCTACCAGTTTCAAAAGACATTTGAAAAATGTTATTCTCAGTCAAATATTTTTTTTATATTTTGGAATAAATTAAATAAAAATACAGATATATAAGAAATATATTAAATTGTTTATTGTTTTAAAAATTAGACAATGTGTTTTTTTTTAATACACTATTTTCTCATAAAAAAACAATTATTCATCTACTAATCTTCATTATTCCTATTAAACTTCTTTTATTTCTCCTAATCCAGATCGCAAGTATTTAAATCGCAGTCATCGATATCGCTATTAGGGTTAATTATAATAAAAAATAATTACCAATCTATTAAAAACTCCCTCTCTGCCAATATGTTTATTATAATATTGCTTAGAAAGGTCACAAATAAGTTCAATGGGGTTAAAAATACAATGGCAGGGAAGATTACGTAATACTTTGTCTATATTGTTCTGCTTAGGTAATTATCTACCATATATTTCTTTGGCGGTTTGCACCTGAAAAAAGAATGTTTTATTTATTTCTATTTAGTTGCTATTTCGTATGTGTGTCAATATCGCTATATTCTAAATTGTAATATCAAAACAACACATTATATCAATGATTTAATGTTAGGTACACCGTTATATCAAATCTTGTAACTTCATTTTTAATTTTTTGATATTGTTTTAAAGTTTATTTCTGAAAAAAAAAGGCATTTTTGGGTTTCACTGTACATCTTGAAAATATGTAAAACATGTAGATGTTTATTGACCACTGTAATCAAATTTTTCCAATTAAATTGTCTTTATATGATTGCTAGAATACGTATCTACCATTAAATCTTCAATATGATGTGTCATTTCAATATTAATAATTTTTTTTACTTGATTTACACAATTACTGATACCTTAATTTACTTCAAATTTGGTGTTTTATCTCTTGCCATCGATTTTTGTAGGTCTAACACCCTTTGTCATTATTTTCCCAGGAGCTGTTTAATGTTTCATTTTGAACGATACATGTTTCATCAATGACAACGAACTGCTTCTGTTGTAATTCTATAATTTCTTAAAAACTGACCTATTTACAGTTCACGTCTTGGTTATCTTTTTTCCTTCATTCTTTTAATACAGTTGACAATGATGCAATATAGCCATTAAACATTTGCCTCTCAATCAACTTTTCTCTTAAAGGTTCCAAAGTTATATGTTGACCTGCAAATAAGTGTGTATTTATATTACTTTATACAAATTAAAACTTTTATAGGTAATATAAATAAATTATGATTGAATAAATAGATTTGTCTTTATACTTACTTGTTCCATACATATTATAAATACAACTTCGGATTCCACTTGTATCCAGTGTTATTGTATTAGTAGGTAATCCTTTGTTTATATGAATGCTTTTTAATTAGCGATTTTAATCATTCATTATTCTTGACTGCTTGCCAAATACTACTGACAGTAGAAATATTTTTATTTAGAGATGCAACACACTAAAAAAGACAAGAAAATAATTTCATATTTCTATTAAATTTTATAACTTGTAACTTACCTCTCTTACAGCAGTTAAAGGTAAACGTGGTCCATCATTATCACGCTCTCATTTAAAATAATAGATTAAAAAAGCTATCAACTCCTTACAAGGACTATTTAGTTTTTTAGGCATTTTGTATATAAAAATTAAACGACAAATAATCAGCTTATTCACTCTATGGTTGTTTTGAAAAACAGTTTTTTATAAGTATAACTGGCAAAGCTTAAAAATACAGGCAAAAGGATTTTAAATTACAGAAAACAAAATGCACAATCAATAATTAACTCAACATAAATATAACCTAACTAAATCAGTGAAATTTTTTAAAAATGGGTTGCAACACCGCAACAAGGTGTACCAATTGCTGTAATGACATTTCTTCTCTATAAATACGAGCTTCATGGGCGTACAGAATGTCAAAATTATTTAATGTAAAGTATTATTTTTTGAGTACTAAATATTTAATAATGTTTTTATAAATTCTATATTATCAAGAATTAGACATGTATAAACTAAATAATTTAAATCATTCTTAAAATTATCAAAATAATCATCATAAAAGTTTTCGACTTTTTAGTAATATGACATATGACTACGTTCATGAATGCTCGTGACTATACGTGACTTTTTCGGATTATTAGCTTAGTTAGGGACATTTTAATTAGTTGGTAGTACTATGACGAATGACCGACGTCATTGCTGACGTGCATCGGGATTTGTATTAAAAATACTATATTGGTTTGTTTTTAAAATATTAATTTCGAAGTAAATTCCAGCTGTAATAAGCGATAGGAAATTAAATTTTCAATTTATGAATAGATTCCGGGGGTCTTTCGAGGTATCCTAAGGTACGAATTTTGCAAAAAAAATATGAACATTTAAAACTAAATTTAAATTAAAATTGCTGTAAAAAACAGTATTTTTCGAGAAAAATCTAATTAAATATGTCAATTTTTCAGGTTATATTCACAAAACATTATTTACTATATATTACAATATTGCCAAGTTGTTAAGGAAATTGTCAGTTTTAGGATTATTTAAAATATATAAATTACGAGATTATAAAACACAAGAAGTCGAAGCAACGACTTAAACAAACGAATTAAACAAACATTAACTAACCTGTGCGGCCTGGAGTCACCACGGTTTGCTTCGCAAAAAATATACATAAAATAAGGAAAATTAAACCAAAATTAACTAATTTACCTAACCTTTGCGGCCTGAAGACATCTTGGGTTGCTTCGAAAAAAATTAAACATAAAATGAGAAAATTGAAAACAAAATGTGTATTTAGATATTATTAGACAGTGATTTTATATTCAAGTGTTTGGCAACGTTGCAAACGCAAGGACCGTATATGTCAACAATTGACAATTTCATGAATTAATTTATTTTATGTTTTGTGATAGGAAATAGTGAAATGATTCTAAAAGTTAGGTTAAAACAGACAAAAAATCGCCTTTTATTATAATATAAATGAAAATAACAAGTGAAATATAATTTTACTAATGTAATTTCAGTTAAAACATAAAAAATAAGTAACTTCTGTATACTAGTGCTAAAAGTTTAAACCTTAGAATAGTGAATAGTAGGAGGAAACCGGTTTTCAGCTCATAATCACATTTACTAATTTTTAAATGCGAAAGTTTGGTTGGATGGATGTTCGTTGCTCAATCATGCAAGAACGGCTGAACGGATCTAGATGAAATTTGGCACAAATATAGATTTTAATCTGGAATAGCACATAGGCTACTTTTTATCCCGAAAAAGCGTACGGTTCCCGTGTGATCGGTTTGTTTTTGTCTTTCACAGAGCAAGGAATCGGACATGATTTTTTGCATCGTGGTAGTGAAACATGAAAATTTGAAATTCTGCTACTGAGCCTAAATAAATAATGATATGTTTCAAGGTTTTTAAATTTTCACATTTTAAGGGGGAGAAACAGGGGTGAAAAGTTTGCATGGAAGTATCGATATTTTTATAGGTAGGAACTTGAAAATTGGAATTATAGCTACTCATCACAAATTTTATAATTTCTACAACTTAATTATTTTCAGTCTATTGCGGTTTTCTGTTACATTATGTGTGACTATTATTATTTGATCGAAACTCCTACGATTTAGATACCAACAAATCTAAAATTATGACTCTCTGACAAAGATTAAATAAAGTCTAATGATCTAGTCATTCAAGCTTTCAATAAAAAAAGAAGAAGAAAGAAGACATTTTGAATTACCTGGTTCTATAGGTCTATAAATAGCCTTCATAGGCCCAAACCATTTTTATTTATAAACATAATAGCCAATAGAATCCGCTTCCTACCATAAAATAAAACTACCTGGACTTAATACCTCTCATGAAATTTACGGTTGGTGAAACTACCTTACCTTGCTCCGCCAATGTCCTGTAAGCGGGTCCTTTGTTTTGCTTACTGAAGTAAGGGACTGCCGAACTTTAAGGCGTCGGTGATTATGGCTCTACAATGGCAAGACATTATATTATGGGAACATTCGCAAAAACTTTAATGGCGGCAAGAGCGAGAGGCTTTCCAATTTACAAAGGCACTGTTGTGAGAGCCCGAAGGATCTTGATTATATCGAGGGATAGATAGGGAAGAATCTAATTTCGAAAGGATAAGGACTAGTGAAATATTAGAGGAATGTAATATTGAACTGACACGTAATTTAAGTTGATCATGTTAATATCGAATGGTATAGAAAACAGAGAATTTGAGAATTAGAGATATATCAATACAGGGTGTCCCGAAATTAGACGGTCATATTTTAACAGCGTAATCTACATCCTAAAATAGGAGTTAAAGTTCATATAAACATAGGTCCGAGAACGTTTCTTTAGTAACTGGTTTTCCAAAGTTAAAAAAAAATATTTATTTTATTGGTACACTTTCGAATAAGATATCATTAACTTATCGTGAAATTTTTAAATGCTTTTCTCTTGAAAATGGTACCTCCTAGCGATATGCAACAAAGGTAGCTTTATTGTAAAAAAAACATTGTTTTTTCAAATTGTATAGTCAAAAATGTTAAAAGCTGTCAACATTAAACTTAGGGCAATTTTACCCTAAGCCCCCCTAATTTACCCACCTATGAAGATGATCAAAAACTGGGGTTTAGACCATTAAATAGAGCGTAAAAAGGTAAGCATTTTTACCAAATTTCACTTAATTATCTTAAAACGTTTAGAAAATATTTACAAAAGTGTGTCATCAAGACTTCACTTTTAACACCCTGTATCTCGAAAAAGAAACGTTGTTGGACCTATGTTTATATGAACTTTTATTCCTATTTTAGGATGTAGATTTCGCTTTTAAAATATGACCGTCTAATTTCGGGACACCCTGTATAGAGCTTTATTATTTTTTTATCATAGAAAAATATTAAGGTATACGGAAGTTAATTTCAACACAATTAGGCGATCCAAATCATGTGACTTTAAATGGTGGATCCTTGGCAAAAACAACAAAAGTACGTGCTTCTCTTGACAAAAACACTTCTAGTGAGGTTTTTTTGTGTCTAAAGTTTTTCCGTGTATTTAGTTTAGAAATAACATAATTTGAAATTTATTAAGAATATATGAATACTGATTGTATAACTTACAGTCAAATACTAATGAAAAAGTGAGGTTAACAAACTTTCTAGTTTTTGCCAAGGATCGGTCATTTTTGTTCATTCTGATAGGACATTGGATTGCCTAATTAATTGTGGAAGAGTAAAATTAAATTTAAACATAATAGTGGAAATTCTGGTATGGATACCATACCACTGAAATAAAATTATTTTTAGCCTTTTTCACAAAATTATGAAAATACTCTAAAAAGTATACCTCTTTTTTTAAATCAAAACAGGCTGATTTATATACCTTCATGCAATAATAGATAAAAGATTTTTGTCAAATAATTTGAATACTTATAGTTTAAATTTCAAATTTAATTATATAAGTTTTTATTAAATATATGGCATTGTTAATAATAGTAATAAGTAATAATAAACGTCTTTATTTGCACAAAATATAGATTATAAAAATAAAATGCACAATAGGGCCAGATTTAGCCTATGGCTACTCTTACATCTAATCCATTTACATTTACACAGAAAAAAGGTGTACTATATTCAAGATGAATGCTATTATATCAATGCTTTGTTGTATTTATATATCCGCAAGTAAAACTCGTTGAAATTTTAGTAATACTTGTTCAACAATAGCTAATAAGCCTTGCTTCAAGATTAGAATCAACTTGCCCTAATCAAAATACCTCTAATTAAATGAAGAGTATCTATTGCTTAATTGAAGTATTATGTACATCTTAAATGAAATAGTCTTAAGCGGCGTTTTCCTAACAACGAACATTTTACGCATCGTAGAACGTAATACGGCCGACGCAACGCAACATCCAACGTGTTGCGTAAAAGTGTTTTCTTAGGATTGTCAGTTGCGTCCAGATCATCGCGATGATTGGGTCAAATAATTGTAAAAAGAAATTTGCTTTGGCATTTTTAATACTGCAAGATGAAATTTTGCAAGAAGAAATTGACATTATGCCCACATTTTATCCATTTCGTTCCAGATTGTGTCCATTTTTACTACATTTGTAAATTCCTTCAGTTTCATACCCCAAAGAATAGGATAACCACTAACAACTTTAATTAATTGTTCATCTTCAGTAGCACTAAAACGAATTTGTTGTTTTTGTGAAGTTATTTTGTTACAAATTAGGAGCACATTCCTTTTAAAACGCAGCGTACGACTGAATAGACTTCTCTTCGAGCAGTCGTCCCGTTGCGTCGACCGTATTACGCGACGCAAGTCGTTTTTGCGCCCTGTAGGAAAACCACTCCATTTGAGTTTCATTAGACATGTCCTTAACGTTTTACGCCGACCGAATTACGTTCTACGCCGCGTAAAATGTGCGTTGCTAGGAAAACCCTGCTTTACACTTGTTCTAAATATACTTCATTTATATACAATAATACCTTGTTCTAAAATCCAATAAAACTAAATTTGTTACAATAATAATATGATCTTCGACATAAATATATTGATTTTGGTTGAATTATAGGATAGTTTCATTGAAGAAATTAATAATCTTGAAATAAGATCAGGCTGTTCTTGCTTTTTAATAGGGTTCTCACTGGTACCTATCCACCGAAAAACATTTTTCAAAATTGTTTTTAGTTAATATACCAAATTTCTCTGTTCTCTGAGGTGTCCCACCTATAATAAAAAAAAATAATTTTATAACTTCAAAACCTAAATGGAACATAAAAGTTTGTCCTACTAAGATAAGAGATCGTATCTACAAAATGAATATTTTTAGTAAATGTGGGTAGGTAGCAGAGCTAGGACGAATCCCCAAAAAATTTATTCGAATCACGAATCCGAATCACGAGATGTGATTCGAATCACGGATTCTATGGTCGAATCTTTTTGCAATAAAAAAGGATTCGAATCCAGTGATTCGAATCAATTTTTTTGGATACGAATCACTGTCAGTGTCATACCATGGTATTATGCTTAGACTAGGTCTAGTCTAAGGTATTATGTATGCTTCCGAATCTAATATCAATATTAATTATGTGTCTATTACGAACTGTAACTTGCATAGAAATGGTTGATACAAGAAAATGTTGAAAAAATATATATTTTTTTTTTTTTCTATAAATATGAACTATAAATAAATTAGAATCTACAAAAAATATATTTTATTTTAATGCAAAAAACAAAATAATAAACAAACAATGAAATAAAAATGTCTTTTGGTTGGCCTTACATAACACCAGACGAAGGAAGGTAAGTGTTAAATTTTAGGATTTTTTATGTTGGATATTCATTGCTAATTTGTAATGTCAAAGAAGGTAGCAGGGCACCTAGGCAATTTTGAGTTGAAACATATGCCATATTTTTAGGCTATTTTTATGCTACTCGTTTTTTGCAAAATCAAGGTGCTCTGCTAGCTTCGAACGAAGTCTGCAGAGCACCTCAATTTTTTATATTTTTTTCTAAAAACAACGACATAATAGTTTTAGTATTATTTTTAAAAAATAATATTTTGCTAGCTTCGACCGAAATCAGCAAAGCACCTCTGTTCCAACAAAGCACCCAGTATTTTTTAAAAAATACTATTTTTTTCGAAAAATTTTATAATATTTCAAGAGCCTAAAAATAGCTTAAATATGTGACATAAGTAGATGTTTCCAGAAAAAAAATAAACCGAGCTGCTCTACTAGCTTTGTTCCAACAAAGCACCCTGTATTATTTAAAAATAGCAATTTTTAGTAATTTTAAAATATTTCAAGAGCCTAAAAATGCGGTGTTGTTTGTAGAACAAAAAAGATTTAAAAAAATCGAGGTGCTCTGCTGACTTTTTCCAACAAAGCACCCTGTATTATTTATAAAGAGCAATTTTGGGTTAAGTTTTAGAATATTTTAAGAGCCTAAAAATGCAGTGTGGTTGTTTTTTTTAAGCTTTAAAAAACTGAGGTGCTCTGCTGGCTTCGTTCGAAGATAGTAAAGATTGATTTTTGCAAAAAAACGAAGAGCATAAAATTTTTGAATAGGGTATAAAACTTATGGCATGGGTTTCAACTTAAAATTGTCTAGGTGCACTGCTGCCTTTTTTGACATTAATTTGTAGATTTTTACGTTTATCTTCTTAATATTAACAATCGGTCTTAAGTCTCAGTCTGTTTTAGTTTAGAATTCACAAGTCAAAGCATGAGTCGACCGTTCGCGCCAGAGTAGTTTGGTCTCTAAAAGGATCCGAGACTAATATTGGTGATTCGAGTACGAATCCTTAAGGATTTCCTCGGCGAATCCGGATCACGGATCCTTTCTTTCTTAAGTATTCGAATACCGCTCGCGGATCCTCAAAAAGGATTCGAATCCCATGTGATTCGAATCCCATGTGATTCGAATCCTCCCCGGCTCTGGTAGGTAGATAAGTACGTCCTTTTAGACTCCGCAAATAAGTTTTGCATATTTTACTAACCTTTTATTATAATTATAGTAAATATTTTCTAATACAAATAGACCTTTATTATTTTGTGTTATAATAAAATAAAATGTAACCTTATTAGATTTGTAAGAATATTGAAATCAGGATTTTCGTAGATACGACCTCTTGTCTCAGCATGGCAGAATGTCATCTTTCCAAAAAGTCGTCATCCAGCATCATACTTTCTTTACGATTATAAATTTACTTATATATAATAATACCTAACAAGAAGTGAACTAAATATACTTACATTTAAATATTGGTATCAGGTCGCTGAGGCCCCATTTATTTAACAAACATTCCATTTCAATTTAATTTATTCATACACTTATTAATTAAATCACAAAGAATTTCTAACAAAAAGTAAAATACAACCCTAACGATACGATGCAAACATGTTAGAAAATGGACAATATAGGATGAACACGTGCTAATGTCAATTTGCCAGATTCTCTATAAATGCGTTGTGTCTCTGACTTCCGAATAATAAGTATCACATCTCAACATTCAGCTGACAACACCCTACAGTGAATTTGTACTAGCTAATCTTTTGTGAAGTACATAGGTTGTTGATTCGAATTGTTTAATTCTTGTTCTGAAATTTAAATGCTTTGAATCGAATCCTTTTATAACATTGAATCAAGTACGCAATAGACGGTTTTAAGAGCATATAATACTTATAACAGTGGTATAACTTATAACGTAAGAGCTTTCTTGGATTAATTCACAATTCTATACTCGAATGAAATAATTTATTCTCAGATTAATTATTATAACTTTTAAAATACAAGATTATGCCTATACTTCACTCACCATTTATTTTCTTATTGTATCGAGAAATATTATTTGAAGCAAACTGTGCTTTATTTCAAACAAATGTAATCTTCCAAGTATAAAGCTTCTCTTGAATGTAGATGATAATTTTTTTCTGTGTAATTAATAGGGTATACAAATTACAAAATTTAAAACAACAAATAAAAATTAAATACTTATAGTTATAAAACTTAAAAATAATTTACAACTAAAAAATTATGTATGCTGGGTATTTAGTAGATGTTGCTTTAATCTGGATTTAAAGGCATGGGTGGATAGTGTGTTTTTTTAACTCTAAGGATAATTTGTTATATAGACTTACCGCATTAAAAATGAAACTCCGTGTAAAAATGGCAGTACGATGAATAGGCATTGATAATGTTTTAGTGTCTCTTATGTTAACCGTATGAACTGATGTTCTATATTGAAATTTATCACTAAGATAGGTAGGCAATGAATCTTTGATTATTCTATGCATCATACTTAAAAATAAATATTGATAAACATTGTGAACCTTCAGCCAATGCGTTCTTGCAAAAAAGAAAGAAAAATGGTCGTATTTTCGTAAATTATTGATAAATCTACAAGTATTCTGCATTATTTGAAGCGTGTTTTTAATCAATGCTGTTAATCAATGGTAATAAATTTGTATTCCATACACTATTTTAGACATAACGAGACTTTGAAATAGATTAACTCGGATTTTTTATTTAATAGAATATCTTTATTTAAATATAGTAACCTTAGAGCACCATAACTAGCATTTAGTAGATGATTCACGTGATTGTCGAATCTTAAATTTTCATCGAAAATTAACCCCAGATTTATGGAAAACTCAACTATAGGTATTGGTTCATTACATATTTTTAAAAGTGTATTTTTTTTAGTAAATTCTTTAGAAACTTGATTGCAATAAAGAATACATTTTGATTTGGACGGATTTATGTGTAGGTTATGACTAATGAAAAAATAACTAATTAGGCTCAAGTCATGATTGATTTGATTCACAGACATGTGTCTTTTGTTTCAAACTGGTGGAATATTTGCGTGTCGTCAACGAAAAATTGGGCAGAACAGTTTTGGATTACTTTATTCAAGTCGAAAGTGTATAATAGAAATAGCAGGGGTCCTAAAACTGAGCCCTGTGGAACTCCTGATTTTGCGAACGAGGGTGTTGAAAACTGATTACCCACCATCGTAGTTGGAGAACGGTTAGCCAAATATGTTTTGATAAAGTTTAATGATGTGGAATCGAAACCGTAAAAAGAACATTTTGAAATCAGCAAGTGATGATTTAAAAGGTGTCGAATGCCTTACTGAAATCTAACAGAACAGCAAATTTATTTTTCATACGACAATTTAAGCACACTATCAACATTTACATATTTATGAACTAACAGACATCTCTTAATTTTTTGGTGCCTATCTTCACTGCTTTAATCCTTTTATTTCTTACCATGCTCCATATTTTACAATTCTGTTTCCAAATGTACATAAAGATAAAATTAAATCCCAATTAAACTCAAGCCCAACTATAAAAATTTATCGGTTTTAATTAAAAAGTCATAAGGTAATGAAACAATCCCTAATTGCATCTTGAGTTTAACATCTTGATTAAATTACTTTTCCACTTCCAATTAGAAGTTCGGCTAATGAAATCGCTGTTTCAATTTACGATATTAGGCTGAATCCTCGGGCGAGAATGAAACACTTCGAAATGAATGAGCAACTTTCAGCCGTATTATCAAATTATGAAACGCCCGTTAATTTAGTGTTGATTTGAGCATTCAAAGTCATACACCAAAGTTTTAATTCAATCACCAGTTCACTCCCATCTCTTCCGCCTTCTACCATTCTTCTCAGTGCGCGACCTCCATTTTTTTCCTTGTTTAGTGTGTGTAACTTTAAATTTAAAAAGCTGTTTGGCACTTTTTATGAGATTATAATTAATGAATGAGTTGAAAAGTTACACGGAGAAAATGTATTACAATAAACGTGACAGACAGTATATCGATCAATTCTACACGTAAAAAAGTAATATACCTAATATTTTTTGGAAGGTAAGTTTGAAATTATAATTGTAAAATATCAACATTTTAAAAATCTGTTTTCATATTTTGTCACTGTTTTTAAAAAAGGGCATAACTAATTTTTTGTCGATTTAAAATTATATAGTGGAGTATATGGAGAAAAGTGTATTTCGGCATATCTCAGTCAAGACGAATTATTATTTTTACAAATTTAATATCAGCGTCACATAAGGGCATATCTCAATTTAATACAAAAAAAAATAAATAAATAAATAAAGAAAGTTTTAACTCCTCTACGACTTTTTTCTTCAAAATATTGGTTTTGAAAGCATTGCAGAGTTTCATTTGTCACGGGAGAATTTAAAAATACTCTAGGTAGGTATTGGGGAAGCACACATTTAAATTCATAAAGACGAGATTCGTTTGCGCGACAAAATAACATAACCTCACAGTTTGTGTGTTATTGTCTCTAGTGAGCACATTATGTGGTAACTCTTTGACTATTTAAATGCTAGTTATATTGTATTTTTATTGAAGATTCTTTGTGAAATAACTAGGTATGTATTACTAATTATGTATATTAGGATTTTGATTAAGATTAACAGTTATTTTCATCGAAATATAAGCGTAATTGCAATGCGTGACATATTTATCCCAACAGTACCTAATCTACTGCAGGTTCATTTTTGCCCAGTTATACAGGGCTGAATGTAATTTAATTTTTATCCTTCACTATGAAAAAGTTAAATTTTACTGGCTTCAAGGAGATTAGACGTATATCGAATCATTAAAATAATAAGCTGTCATGTTTGATGTTTGTTTTACGACGCCATTTTTTATCCATAATACAAGTCCAACGGAGATTAGACGTTTATAGTTTTTGAAAACATTATTGAGTATGAAAAAAAGAATGTGTAAACCACTGCGCCGAGCCTGGCCACTTCTTGAGGCCTGAAAAGCACTTTACTGCCTAGGAATACAATATACTATTTAGCGGAGCACTCATCAAGGAGAAAAAAATATTTTTGTAATATGTAGGTACCTGTAATTATTATTTGTTTCAGATAACTAATTAATAATCATGGATGTTTTAATTAAATGGGAAGATGGAACAGAAAATGTTGTTGCAATTAAAGAGGTGTCTCTTATTGATGAATCAAACCGTTTCGAAAAAAAATAAAAAAGTAAAAATGGACTATGGTGGAAAATTCTACTATGGAATAATAGGTGCTACAGAAAATGATGATGATAGTGACGCACAGTACAACAGACCTGATGATAATGGCCAGGAGGAAGTTGGCTTATCAAAATATCCTTTAATGTGGCTCTGATGATAATATTCCTCCCATTGTTAAAAAAAAAAAACAAGAATTAAGTTGATGTACCAAACACACTTTTGAGACGGCCGATAACAAGAGAAGCTAAAAAACGAAAGTATACTCATACCAATAGTAAAAGTGAGGACTCACTATTTGGAGATTACAGTGATGAAGACCCTGATTTTGTTGTTTATGAATGTACCGCGAGAAAATGTAAGAACAAAGGCATTAACAAGTGTAGTGCATTATTTTGCAAAGAAGTTGTTTGTAATAATCATGATCTATGTCGGCATCACTTATTTAGTCTAAAAAGTTGGACAAATAAAGAATTAGAGAAAAAGTCTAGGAAGATAAATAAAAGAAGCCCGAAGGCAAATTAAGCAGCTAACTTAGGTAATGAACACACCAACGAAAAGCTCTGTAAACACCCAAATTAGTCATTTGAAATATACAATGCTTGTACCTGCTTAAAAGTCTTACTCTGTTTTGAACACTTTGAAGAAGATCATTAATTACAATCCGGAGAGCTTGTTTCCAGTCGAGGGTTAGAAGTTTCATTTAAAAAAGTCAGGAAAATAAATTCATATAAATTAGTCAAAGAACTAAAGAACAAAGGACAGTAAGACCGAAAACAATGAACCTCATGCCACCAAAATAATTGAGACCTCATGCCACCAAAATAATTGAGACCTCGATGCAATGGGAAATCATGTTCAAAACGTAATAAAAAATGTAGTCTTTTCAGTGATGGTAAAAGACAAGAGATTATGGAAGATTTTTATTCAATGGGATCCTTGCAGTTACAAAGAGAATACATTGCAAGGTACATCAAAATGGAAGAAATCAAAAAACTACACAAAAAGAGGTATCTCGAAGAAATAAAAGCAATTATTACTTTCTTCCGTTAGACGGCGACGAACTACTAGTTTGTAAAACATTTTTTATTAATACTCTGGCAACGACAGCAAAGACAACTGGAATTATAGAAAAATAACAGAGAGGAGGAAGGCATAAGTCGATCACAAGTCGATAGAGACATAAATAAATTTTGAAGAGTTGCATCTCATTATTGCCGTCCAAATTCAACTCGTGAATATTTACATATAAAAATCTTACAGCCGTATGCATAGTCAATCGCCAGCGACTCGCCAGCGACTCGCCAGCGATTCGCTGGCGATCCGCCGGCGAAAGCCCGAAAAGCTGGCGGCTCGCCGGAGATTGTCACCGGAATGTCATTTCACGAAAGTTTTCATGTTGTTTTATAGGGAAAAATTTGATATTCGTTCATTATTTTTTGAGTTTTAAGAAATGAATCATGAATAAAATGCGAGAGATACCGGTGATATTCCCTATAAAAGAACATGAAAACTTTCGTGAAATGACATTCCGGTGACAATCTCCGGCGAGCCGCCAGCTTTTTGGGCTTTCGCCGGCGGATCGCCAGCGAATCGCTGGCGATCGACTATGCATACGGCTGTTAGTCTACTAAAGATGTTTTCCATGTATCTAGCAGATGAATCTGGACCTTTAATGAAAGGAGCTTATTCTGTGTACCCCAAAGTATTCAAATATATGAACATATCCTTTCACCGACCCAAAAAGCATCAATGCAGCCTTTTTTTATGTCATATAATAATGACGATGAAGAAAAAAAAGCAGTTATCACTAGAATATGAATCACACATCGTTAGAAAAAATAACGTTAGAAAAATGAAAGATGAAAGTAAACAAATGGCTCAGCAACCGAATTCAAAGTATGCTTGTGCTGTTTTCGACTTTCAACAAGTTTTTTTACTTCCAATATCAAAGGAGAGTGCTGTATTCTACAAAAGAAGGTTGTCAGTTTACATATAGCTTCTAGAGACTGTGATTACTATTTGTGGCACGAGGCAATTAGCAAAAGAGGGTCATCTGAGGTTGCCACTTGCGTTTACACATCTATAAAAAAATTTGAATCCCAAAACAAAAGTATTATTCACTTATATTGCGATGGCTGTGCTAGCCAAAACAAAAATACAATTTTACCCACAATGATGCTTTATTGTATAAATAATAGCACTACATTTTGAGATAATTCCTTTGACAGTGCACTTTGCAATACTTAGGAATGATTCTGGTCCTATGAACTCAGATTCGGTTTCTCTTTTAGAGAGCTCGTCTGCTTTTTCATTGCCCTCCACACCGCTGGGTACTGGAACCCTGATCAAAGCAACTTTGTTTCGGGCACTGATATACTGAAAGGTATTTATACAATTCCAAACTAACTTTGAGCTAACTCTATTGGAGTTCAGAGCCTTGCTATCCTAACTTTCTCTCTAGTGTCGTTCCCAATTCTATAGCAATCATTTCTGCTTCGAAGATCGTGGCCGAAGAACCTAGGTTTATTGATATGTCAACTTTTGGCTTTTGGCCAAAAACTCCCACCCCCACCCATTTTTCACTTTTGGAGCTGTGTACAGTGCATAGTTCGCCTGGGAGAGCTTTATCCCCCCTGCTTGTAAAGACAAAAATAATTTAAAAATTGTTCCTTTAATTATTGAATACTGCACAAATTTTATACTTGAATTGAAGTTTCTGTACATGTCAAAAATACATCAAGGCCGTTCCGAATAACTTGTTGATGTCAACGATACAGAACGACAACATGACATCTGAAGTGAAATGACGGAATCATGACAAAATATTTAATATTATCTATTTCTTTAAAAGTTATAATTCATTTACAAGTTGCTTTAATTGAAGACATAAGTGGATAAAGGTGTCATGTCACATTTTTTTTAAAAAATATTTTTATTGCCTAACATACTTAAAATATACTATATTTTTTGTTTGTGATAGTTATGATTTCCAATTTTGATAAATAACGGCTATTCATCAGATAGGAAGGTGTCATGAGCCATATATCATAATGCAATTGTAAAACTTTAAACTTGTTTTTCTCGAAATACTTTTGTTGTTACATGACACCTTTATCCATTTATGTCTTCAGTTTATTTAAACGGTATAATTGATTTAAAAGTTATAATTCATTTAAAAGTTATAATTAATTTAAAAGTTATAATTAATTTATTTAAAAGTTATAATTCATTTGAACGTTTTAATTCATTTTAAAGGTTTATCTTATTATAATTCATTTAAAAGTTACAATTCATTTATTAATTATTCTGTGAAAAAAGAGTCATATAGGTAATTAGGTATCACAATGTAACGATTGTCTAATTTAAAAGAGTTTATGATATATTTACACTAGTACTAATTAATTTATTTAATACCTTATTCACATTTCTAATTTATTGTTACTATTTGTCTTTACTTGACAACAATTATATTGAAACCTAAACTTACACGGCGAAAGAATTCGCTTATATATAAAATTGTAAGAGTCTAGAAAGATCCAACCCTGACTAGAAGCTCGATGCTAGTCTGAAAGTTTTCCAAAAAACGTCCTTCACGCGACGAACTGCGTACAAGAATCATTCTAGTTACTATTTCGAGTAAATAGAGAACAAGGTCGGCTTCGCACCACAGTGAAATAGTTTATTCTTCGAATGTTAAAAAAAAACAAGTAAATAAGACGAACATATTTATTCTAATCAAATATCACGAACTGACATTAATTTTACATATACATCAAAACATTCTTAAATCGCAAAAATAAATGCAAATAAATTATATTCTTTTCCTCGCTTTAACTTAAAGATATTTATTTTCCCGCACTACTGCTAAAAAGTACACTTTACTAAACGAAAATGCATATAATATGCTCCTAGAAATGAAAACTTTCCACCTCAGTACGTTGACGTATATACTATTTTCCTTTCTTTGAGATTTTCAAACTACCCTCGCATTAACTATATTTCTACGCCCAATATAATTATCTTGGGGATGAAAATTTTAAGCATCAGTTCAAACACCTTACCACATCTCCCTCGGCATATCTAAGTATTGATTAAATATTAAGATGGCCGCCGTGGAGCGAGAAGAGATCTTATAGTTATGTAAGGGGAATTCGTGTCCATTACAGAAGTAATTAAATATATGCAAATGTATTCGAGGATTATTCCCTTACAGTGCCTTCACCCTTGCCTTTGGAACAATAAAACGTATACACCCCAGGACCGAGCTACAATTATCACAATACACACCAACTTCGGCCGGCAATAGAGAAGATATTTATAATTTACTAGTTTTCCAGCAGTTAGAAAGATACTAATTCCAGATTGGCGAAGATTAAGAATAAACCGCTACACGCAAACGGGCTATAATATTTTGAATACCAACAAAAATAATAGAAAATAATAATTACTTATTTTTCAAAAATAATCAGAAAAAATTTAGTTTAAAGCTAAAATTGATAAAAATTCCTTCAAAATTCCATATAATTATATTTTCAGCAAGTGTCAAAATGATCTACTTTATGTAATTAGTTTCTCGTTCATTTTGCGGGGTTTCGCTCCGTTCTTTCCACAAATATTGACCTGTAAATTTGATAGTCAGTGTTTACATAAATAGCGGTTTCAAAAAAAAGTGTAGTAGTTTGTTCAACAAGAGCGGATATGATGACACTCGAGTTGTAAAGTATATTGTTTCTACGACTCACTAATAAAAATCTAAAAATTTTAAAAATTTTTTCAACTTATTAAGATAAAATAAATAATTTTAAAATAATATATGACTTATACTAATTTATATAATAGAATAAACTTAAAAAAAATGATTTAATTTAATTACTCTTCAATCCGAAAATTTAACCCGGGACCTCTACATGAAAGCCAAATGACCTAGTCCCTGCTCCATCGCCACACATAATATTTTAGTTTTAAAGAATTGTTATTAAAGAAATAAAATAAAAAAACTAAGTAATAATGATGAGATATCAAAGCAATAACAAAACTTAAAATATAAAATGTCAGAATAGAACTGTCAATAATAACAATTATCAGCTAAAAAGTAATGTGTGAAACTGACTGCAATCTGACCAATCAGCAGTCTACAGATTTGCCAACTTAACTTCAAATCGCTCCTCTTAGTTTAAAAACAGAGTATAGTAATTAAATTGATTCCATATAGTTTTATTAAAATGTATGGAATATTTGAAAATATGGACAAAATAATAATAAAAATGCTATTATTAATACATTCTACACAAGAGTAACTCACTTTAATGTATATTCATTCTATATAACTAAAAAATATACTGACAATTAGTTTGACATTTATTTAAATTTAAAAAAAAAATAATAGTAACTGGGTGATCAAAATATTAACTGTGATTGACGGATTTCATTTTTTTGCAGTGTTCTTATTAGGTAGAATAGGTATGAAATATATTCGTTAAGTTGAACGCAATGACATACTTTTTCGTTTTGCAGTCTGTGCGCAGGTAAGCTAATATCCAGATGGGTGTAGAAAGTAGTAGTTTGTGCAACAAGAGTGGATATGGACAATCCATTCGAGTTGTACAGTATATTTTTACGACCCACTAACGAAAATTTCTAAATTAAAAAAAATATTTAAGTTATTAGGACAAAATGATTTATGAATTTTACTAATTTATAAAATAAAAAACAAAAAACATTTAATTTAATTATTCGCCAGCCCAGATTTAATCTCGGGTTTTTCGCGTAGATGGCACAAGCTCTGTCCTCACCTCCACCGCCAGTTTTATGATTTCAGTGTTAATACTCATAATTAAATTAAACCAAATAAAAATAGAAATAATATTATTGATCGATTCTACACAAAAATAACTCATTTCAATGTATATTTAATCTCAATAACTAAAAATTATACATACAATTAATTTGACAGAATCGTAACTCATTTAAAATTTTAAAAATAATAGTAGTTGAGTGTCCAAAATATAAACTGTGATTGGTTTTTTTATTAATTTCTTTATTTAGCTTTGCTAATACAAAAATAGTACAGTTTTTAAAACAATAAGTATAGTTTATACATTATGTATAGTGTCTAAATATGAACAGAAAAAAACAAATAAATTATTAGTGTCTAACTATAAACAAATATATACATATATATATATACATGTAAAATATAAGATTAAATTTATATCTACAATTAAAATCTCTCTATATCTACAATTAAAATCTTTTTTTTTATTTATACCCTTTGTGTCATCATAATATAGTTCTTAAGTTTACATTTAAAATTATTTAATGAGGTAGCATTATTAATTTCAACTGGTAATTCATTGTAAGCCTGCAGACCCTTGACAGAGACCGAATTTTGGGCACTCCTACTTATAACATGTCGAATATGAAAATTAGTCCGATTTCTTGAATTATAATTGTGAAATTGGAAATTGTAAACTATTTTTTCAATTAAGTATGAAGGCATCATTTGTAATTGAATTTTAAAAATAAAATTTAATGTTAGGTAAAGAATGTAATTTTTAACTGACATCCACTCAAGATCCTGTAACATTGTTTTTATATGAGTTCTTTTATCACAAGAAAGTATTATCCTCATTGCCCTGTTTTGAAGTTTCTGCAACCTATTCATTTCATTTTTGGTTTAGCAAATATAAAATTGTGACACAATACGTAAAATGGGGCAGAATTAAACTATTATAAAGAAGCTTTAAAAACCATTGGTTCAGATCTTTTGAGCATCTATATAAATAGCTGATTTTAAATGATATTGTTTTAATAACATAATTAGCATGTTCTTTAAATAGTAACATATAGTCAACTATGACACCAAGATATTTAAAATTTTTAACAACTTCAATATTACTATTTTCTATATTTACTTTTAGGTTACTAATATTATATTCTTGATAGTTTTTGTCATTTCCTATATTCATGAACTTAGTTTTATTGTTATTAATTTTTAAAGAATTAAAACAGCACCATTGAAATATTTCTTTTAGTGTGTTATTTATATTTTCAATTATTTCATGTAAATTGTCTGAAGCAAAATAGATCAAAGTGTCATCTGCAAATAAGATAATGTAACAGTTGCCTGTGACAAGTGTGATATCATCAATGTACAAGAGAAACAATAATGGTCCTAACACACTTCCTTGCGGGACACCTTGTTCATTTTGGATTTCATCTGATATAATGTTGTTAAACTTTAGCTTCTGTTTTCTGACATCTAAATAATTTATTAACCACTGTAATGCATCATCAACTATTCCAAAACTTTCTAATTTACTAATAAGTAATGTACGATTTACAGTTTCGAATGCTCTTTGTAAATCAGGAAATAGAGCACCAGTAATTAATTTATTATTTTTATTGTGCTTGAAGTGATCTAGGACATATTGTATTGCTGTTTCACAACTATGCTTTCCTCGAAAAATAGACTGTATACTATTAAATAGATTATTTTCCTCTAAGTAATGAATTAGTTGATTATAAACAAATTTTTCTAATACTTTCTCTATTGTACTTAGCATATTAATCGGTCTTAAGACGGAATTTGCACGCCAGGAAATTCATAACAAAAACTACAAATTAACTAAGTTGTCAATAGATGGCGATTAGATGCACTTCTGCGAAATAATTCAAATGTTGAATTATACCTGCCTGTTTGCCAAGTTGTGTAATCTACTTTCCAGTGCTCGTAACATTTTATTGAGACTTTAGGGATTGGTATGATAACTG
Source organism: Psylliodes chrysocephalus (assembly GCA_927349885.1). Lineage (NCBI taxonomy): Eukaryota > Metazoa > Arthropoda > Insecta > Coleoptera > Chrysomelidae > Psylliodes > Psylliodes chrysocephalus. The sequence goes on from OV651816.1 coordinate 73,799,757, forward strand.
AAGTTTTCAAGGCTGTAGGAACTATAGTCATTTCTAAGTAGGTGTTTATGATATTAAGCAATGGCAACGCTATGTTTGTAAAATAGTTTTTTAAAAAGGACGCATTTATTTCATCCGAACTTCCTTTATTAGGTAAGTCAAAAATAATTTCTCTCATTGTGTCAATGTCAATAAAGTTAAATTTTTTAAAAAAACACATGATTATTCTTAAGTGCTACAGGAAGATTTCTATTATTACGATTTATATTAGAAATAATTTCTTTTATACTATCAATATAAAAGTTGTTAAGAGCATTGGGGATCTCAATTATATCTTTTATTATTAGATTATCATTTATCTCTATTTCCGTTGAGCTATTTTGTTTATTTTTAGGCAAAAGGTCTTTCATAACTTTCCAAAGTTTAACAAAATTTTGTTTATTTTCACTTATTTGTCGTTCATAATATTTACTTTTTTCTTTTCTAATAACTGTAACTGCTATGTTTCGATTTTCTTTGTATATTTGCCTATTTTCTTCAGTTTTGTTAGATACATAACTTTTATAACTATCATCCCTATTCCTGATAGCATTTCTGACTTTCTGATTCCACCAGTCTTTATAATTAGATAATATCTTAACAGGTCTTTCTGGTGCCACCTCATCAAATACTGTCATTAAATTTTGGTAGAAGTTAATATATCTCTCATTAATATTGATAGTATAATTCCAATTGACCTGAGACAACTTATAATTTATTTTTTCAAAATCAATTACTCTACCTCGACTTTCTATTATTTGAGACTCCTTATTATTAGTTGGTTGAAAATCTCTATACACTTCGACATTAAAATGGGTACTTATTTTAGGAGTGAGACAAATTTCAGTCCTTATATTTAAACAATTGGTTATTACTAAGTCAATAAGTGTGCCTCCATTGTTATTGTTAGCAGGATGAGTAATCTGAGTTACTACATTTCTAAAATCTATATCACTAATACAGTTTCTTAGTCTATAACTATTTGAGTTATCAGATAGCCAATCTATATTAAAATCCCCCGTTACAATTATCTTATAGCTACTATCACATAAAAAAACTATCTGAAAAACTTTCAAAAAAATCTAAAATTGGTGGATTGCAGTGTTCTCACTACCTAGAATGGATATGAATAATATTCGTTCAGTTGAACGGAATAGCATACTTTTTCGTTTTGTAGTCTGTGTGTAGATTAGGTAATATTCATACGGCTGTAAAAACAATACATTTCGTTACAACGTATGAAAGAATAATGCATTTATGGATATAAAGTTGTCGTATTTGTTGACTACTTACCTATATTTGTTATATTTTAAGACAGATGATGTTGTACATTTTAAAAGTTTTTGTTTTGTTATTATCAATGACAAACAACTACTACACTAATTTGGTTTATAAAAACTAAATTGCCAACATTCACGTTGTTTATGGTTATAATTCGGAATTGACTTAACACAAGACTAAAACGCACAAAAATGTTTATAAATTACATTTAGGAAGTATATATGCATTCTAAGTACCAGTTGTTATCTATTATAAATGTCTTTTTCTGTTTGCTATTATTATTGCAGCTCAAAAGTATAACTTTGCGCACTGAAATGCATGCACGCTCGTAGGAAAACTTTATATCCATAAATGTATTATTCATTCATGCGTTCTCATAGGCGCTATCATAGGCACAACAACGTGGACAAAAAGTGCCAGTAAGTGAAATGAAAGAAGCTGTCGTGGCCCAAGTTGGTATAGCGACAGGATGTCTCGATAAAATATTATCGTTCGGAGCTGTATTTTTTATGATAAAAAAGTCGCCGTGACTTGTCATTGACAACGCATTGAACTTGGACTTAAGGGTTTATTATTCTTGGTGTATAAAACTCTATGACGTCAAAAAATAAAAAATAATAATGGCCTACAATTATCAAGACAAGAGCTCTGTACCTATGCTATTCAGCAAATACTTGAGGGGAGAAAGGAGAAAATTGCTCCCGCTCAAGCACCGTTAGAAAAGAATGTTCATTTAGAGTCAGACACAGTTCTTTAGTAGTGCTGGCGAAAAACCAGGTCATCTACTAAAAAACGTTAGGACCTGTCAATTTTTGATTTTAGGGGGAAACATTTGTTTGCCAGTTTCACCCCCTGAGCGGAAAACCTCTATCGAGGGTGACACTTACAAGTAAAATCTTAAATGAAAAGATGGGTAGAGTGATATCTTATTTTGAAGGTATTTTTACCTAAATAATAACTCCCAAGTTTTACATCGTTACTATCTATATAGCCCGCACAGTGGCTCACCAAAAGTACAAAACCGGTTTAACATAATTTTTACATTGTTATTAAAAAAAAGGGAATTCTTTTTGTAACAATTCTAGTTTTATTCTTGTGGCTTTCAATTATTGTTATCAGATGACATTCTTTGGTCGTCGTAAAGTAGTAAGGTTTAGTTTATTTCGTTGCAGAGACGGCATAAAAGTGGCATATCCGTGACAAAGGCTTACTCAATTGCTGAGAGGGTGCAAATAATTTCACTTTTTTGCGAACAATGAATGTGCTCATAGAACTGCCCAACTGTTTAACAATCAACATCAAAATCGGCAAGTTCATCGAAAGTATATATTGGAGTTGATTCAAAAATTTTGAGAAACTGGGTCAGTTGCTAACGTGAAATGGAAAATGCTGTAGTAAATGAAGCTGTAGGGGTGGCGATTTTAGGGCATGTTGTTCAAGAACCTACATTGAGTACAAGACAGTTGGCGATAACATCTGGTATTAAGAAAAGTAGGATGCAGAAAATATTGAAACAACAAATTTCATCCTTACTAAATGCATCTGGTAAAAGAACTTAACAAAGACGATTTTGATGGGCAATTACAATTTTGCGAAATTATGACTGAGCGGGCGATAAATGATCAACGTGTTTTTCAGACGAATGTACTTTTTCCTAAATGGTACCGTAAATCGTCACAACTGTCCTTATTGGTCCGATTCAAATCCCAGAATATTTTATAAAGTGCTTACGCAACATCCGGAAAAACTGAATGTTTGGGCTGGCATTTTTGATAACCGTATAATTGGCCTCATTTTTTACCTGGCACTTTAACCGCAGAAATGTATCTGGAATTATTAGAAAACGCCATTTATCCAGCATTACTAGAGTTGATTGAGAATTTGAATCAAACGTTTCCAGGTCAATGTATCGCAGGGAGAGGAAGTATTGGGTGGCCCCCACGGTCTCCGAATCGAAGCTCGTTAGAAATTTTATGGGTTCATTTAAAAACTAAAATTTATGCCACCCAGTCAACATCACTGGAAAATCTGCGACAACGGATAATTGATTAATGTCATCAAATCACCCCACAGATGCCTCAAAACCGAGAGCGTTTTGAAGAAATTCTCTGTTATTGCATGGGGACCCAGGGTCAGCATTTCCAGCATTTATTCGAGTAACTGGTAAGCTTTTACAGAAAATAAAAATCGTTAAAAGATCATGGCTAGGAAGACAATAGCGATTTAAAACTCAGGGGTTATAATCTATGTAAAAAAATCTACAAAATAAGCTATTATTCGACCCCTCTTTCCATTTAAGATTTTAGGGATAAATTTCATCCCCGCTAGGGGGTTTCCGTTCAGGGGGTGAAAGTAGCAAAAAAATATTTCCCCCTAAAATTAAAAATTAACGGGTCCAAGCGTTTTTCCATAAATGACTTAGGGTGCCCAAAATTGGCTCTGTTTTATTTTCAAATGGCCACCCTGTATATATACAATACTCCATTATATGTGTATTAATAAATCATCAAAAATCTCCTTTTAAATTCATGATAGTTACTAAATGTTTTATATTGTGTTTCTACTTATGTCATTGGTACTCTAGCACCGTAGCACCACTGAATATCCGCCAGTGGTGATAGCCCCCATTTCCCGCACTGAGGCCGAGCACCTAAAGAAATTTTTGAGTTCCGGCGCCTATGTGCGTTGTTAAAAAAATTATTTTAAAACAGAGGAATTTATGAATCTTTTGAGAAAAATAATATTTACATTTTGATTTTCTTTAAATCTTTACAACAACACGTTTGTAAAATATTGTGGAGGGGTTTAGTAGCACCCTGTATTGGTAAGCTTCAATATGTACTAAATAATAATTCATATAAACTACCAATGAACTACTGAAATGAATCCCAATCAATGACGTAATTTGTAGAATCCTGGCTCGGGATAAGCCGTTGTTTTATCTAAAGAGGGTAAATATCTAAGGGATTGGAATTAAGTAAATTGGAATAGTGTAAAACTAAGCTGTGAATATATACCTACAGTTGTCCTAAGTAAATAGCGCTACAATTGCCTTTTACTCATGAGGATATTTCTAAGCATCGCGGCAACGCCTGAAATACTTAAAGATGATGATGATGACAAAGCGAAGAGACAAAATTAAGGATGTATACAAGGGATATGAGTTTGGGTTTACACCAGAATGCAACTTCTATTCTATTATACAGGGTGTTTTTTAATTGAGTGCCGATACTTAAGGGTGTGAATCCTTAGGTGATTTTAAGAAGAAAAGTTAATATTAACATATGTCGTAACTCACTTAATTTTTCAGCTACAGGGTGTCACAGTTTTAAGAAAAAAATTACTTTTTTATCATAATTTTTTATCACTCCAGATATTTCTATGAAATTTTGTACACACGTTTTAATAATTAAGGAGCATTTTTTGACGTATAAGATTTTTTTAAATTTTTACCACTGACGTCCGTACGGGGTTTGAACTGAATATTTTTGAGGAAAAAAATGGTACGCCACTGCTTTTTCTGAAAACCAAAATTATTTTTGAAATCATCAGTTATTTTGGAGCTTTGGCTCATAGACTTACTTTCGTACGATGTACCGTTTTCGCGTAAAAAAATAAATACCATTGTAGTGGTTGGTCAAATTTTTTCCTTAAATTCATTGATACCTACTGCTTTTGATATTTTGTTGAAATCTGGTAGGCACCCACCATGCGTGGAAACATTTTTTTGGGACAAAAATTAATTTTCTACGTTTTGAATAGAAAAAAATGGTAAGCGCATTACTGCTCTCTTAGAACAAATGAAATAAACATTAGTAGGCTGGGTAAAGCATCATTTTTGACGTTTATTTTCATAAAGACAATAAAGTTGACATTGATTTTACATTATTAAATAATTATTATTAGAGTAAGAGTTAAAATCTGAAAAAAAAAACAGTGAATTAGCTGACATGCATTTTAGTTATGGGCTTGCAGACGGAAATGCATACGAAGCCAGACGGATATACCAAGAGCGGTATCCAAATCGCGTACTACCCGATCCGAGAACATTTTCTAGGATTCATAGACGTCTTCACGAGACCGGAACTTTAAAAGTAGACCACAGGGCTAAAGGAGTCCATCAAACAATAAGAACACCGGAACTTGAAGAAGGAATTTTACATGAAATTGAGGAGAACCCCGAAACTAGCACGAGGAGAATCGCGTCAACATTTGATGTTTCACATGTACTTGTTTGGAAAATTTTCATCGAAAATTTGTTATACCCATATCACATTCAAAGAGTCCAGGCATTACTCCCTAGAGATTTCCCGTTGCGCATTAATTTCTGTGAGTGGTTTCTTCAAAACCTGCTGAAAAAACCATTAGTTGACAGGCACATTCTTTTTACCGATGAAGCTAATTTTTCTCGAAACTCAATAATAAATTTCCATAATAACCATTTATGGGCGGATGAAAACCCTTATGCAATTGTTGAGTCAAATCATCCAGAACAGTTCTCATTAAATGTTTGGGCTGGCATTATTGATGATTATTTGATAGGCCCATTTTTTCTCCCAAGAAGACTTGATGGACAATCATATTTACACTTCCTTGAAGATGATCTGCCGCCAATGCTTGAAGACCTTCCTCTTTTATTAAGAAACCAGATGTGGCTAATGCACGATGGTGCGCCTCCACATTTTAGCTTACGAGTGCGTGAATTTTTAAATCACACCTATCGCAATCGGTGGATAGGTCGCGGAGGAACGCAGTCATGGTCGCCTAGATCTCCCGACCTTAATAGTTTAGACTTCTTTTTCTTGGGGCATCTGAAAAGCTTAGTGTACGCAGTGCCGATTCAAACCGAAGAAGAGTTACGAAATCGTATAACAGTCTGCTGCCAAACCATAAGAAACACCCCACGAATCTTTGAAAATGTGCGTCAGTCTATGCGAAAAAGAGTAGATGCTTGCATACGTGTGGGTGGAGGACACTTCCAACAATTACTGTCAATAATTTGGGTTCTTTATTTTGTTTGTATTCTCTTGTAATTTCGTTTTAGATTCAAAATTTTGAATTTTCATTTTACTATAAATAAATCCCGATTTTTAAAATACATAGAATTTAAAAAAATCAGAGGTGTACGTTTTTTTTTCTATCCAAACATTCAATATGATGCCTACGTGGCCGTCACTGGTGGAAGTAGAAAATTAATTTTTGCCCCAAAATAAGTGTTTTCACGCATGGTGGGTGCCTACCAAATTTCAACAAAAAATCAAAAGCAGCTTAAGAAAAAAAAAATTTTGGTTTTTATTTTTTTACGCCAACACAGTGCATCGTACGAAAGCAAGTATATGGGCCAAATTTGCTCAAAAATGAATGAATATTTCAAAAATAATTTTGGATTTTAGAAAAAGCAGTGGCGTACCATTTTTTTTCTTCAAAAATATTCAGTTCAAACCCCGTACGGAAGTCAATGGTGAAAATTTAAAAAATCTTATACGTAAAAAATGCTCCTTAATGATTAAAAGGTGTTTACAAACTTTCATAGAAATATCTGCAGTGATAAGAAAATTATGAAAAAAAATATATTTTTTTCTTAAAACTGTAACACCCTGTAGCTCAAAAATTAAGAGATTTACGACATATGTTGATATCAATTTTTCTTCTTAAAATCACCCAAGGAATCACACCCTTAAGTATCGGCACTCAATTAATAAACACCCTGTATTTTGGCCCAGTGTACATTCTAATTTTTTTCTACACCTATGATTATAATATTATCTCCCAACAAACAAAATATACTTTGTTATTCGAACGTGTCAAAAGATGTCGTTTTCGTCTAGAAAACATAATCGAAAAGTGGAAATTCTTTATACTTTAAATGAACTGTTGAAAAAGACCTACTTCGAAACAGGGGAGGCTCGTGACCTAAATTTTGGGGGTTCACAGTAGCAGAATATAGATCTCCGTACAGATGTAGGTAAAAACCATAATTCTATGTACAATTACTTAAGGACCACCCTGAAACACAGTTCATTTTCTTAAACTCTCTAAGACAGACCTGCACAACTGAGATTTTCAAAAAACCGTAGGTGTACGAGGGCCAAGAACGGATGTAATTTTTTTTTTGCGGGGGCTGTTGGTGTAAGCGAAGGATTTTCGCAGGTACAATGCTCAAATACGTTGATCTTGAGGCTCAAAAAAATTCATTTATAGTTTATTTTCAAAAGTTGCGTTTTAAATAAAATAAACATTGTTTATTAAGTTTTATATTAAATACTTACATCAAAGTTTTATTCAGTTTTACCACATATATGATTTAATATCTATTAAGGCAATTAAAAAATTCAATTTTGTTACTGAAAAATGTATAGTTTGACGTAGGCGGGCCAAATTGGTAAGGCCCGCGGGCCGTATGTTGTGGAGGCTTGGTCTAAAATAATCATTTTCAGATAAACTGTTCAGCTGAGACTATTTTCGTGCATTCGTGCACCGCATCTTTAAAAAGCTCTAGCGTCCTTATCAAGCATTTCTGTATGAGATAATTTACGCCATAAAATGAACTCTGGAATTTGCAGTTTTCTTGTGTTAAGAGAAATTGCATGTGAACATCGTGTATGATATTGCCGTGAACCTCCTAAATTCCATACGGCTGCTAATGAAATTAGTCGTCCGCAAAGGGTCTCTCCTATTCTAATAACTTTTCTTGCGAATTTAATTACAATATCCTTCCCGCTCCTTTGTTCCGCGAAGTAAACCCGTCGCCCATCAAACTAATCAAAACTTTTCCATCCTACCAGCGACCGAAGACGAGGAGAACCAAAATTGCAAGTATAGGCGAAACCGAGTTAAATTAGTGGGAATAATCCCCAGAGGGTTTCCTTCGCCGCACAGCCCTGATGCCGCGCTGCGGGGGAGAAGTCGGAGGGGGCGATGTAAGGGATGCTTCTTACATCCTGGGGCAGGGATCAATACAGATCAGGAGACGCCCTTACCCATGTCAGCGGCCATCCTGCCCTCGCTGCCACCCCCTTTGATGATGCTACTGCTTTCGGATTCCATCTTATATGTATATACCGATTTTACGTTGGATCGATGAAATATAAGTCATTCGGATGAATTTGGGAAGTTGCTCGGAATTATGGAATACAGTTACGCAAAACAAATTTTAACTTTTTGTTCACATAATTTATTAATTTGTATTCAAACAGACCAACGCGCAACGGCCTTATTACATGAATAAAAGTTACAAAGTTCATAAATAATAATTATGTGAAACATTTTAATTGACAGATTTACAAATATTAAAAATAAATGGGTTTGACATATTGTATAATGAAAGCTCTATAATGGGACCGCTGTAAAGATTCAAGTAAATTCTTATTTAAAATTGTAGATACTGGATTAATTAAAAACTATTAAAATTAATATAACTACTAATAATAAAATATATTGTTATGTTTTTTATGTGGGTGAAATTGGAATTGTTTATTTTTATGACTAACGAAATACAATAAATTAAAGAATAATTTTTTTTTTTAATTTTATGTCTGAATAACTTTTAATCTAGCAATGAGACTATGAGACTATATAAGAATTGCAAGAAAATGTGGGTGTTGATATTAGTTGTTTTTGGAATTATTTTAATAATAGAAGAGAAAACTGCACAGTAAATAGTAATTTTATTTATCAAGGAAATATAGTGGAAGATCAAAAAACCGCAGATGTTTTTGCGAAATTTTTCTCTTCTATATATGACATTAATAAAGCTGATTACAAGTTAGATTTTAATAACGAAGTGAATAATATTTGCGATTCTTTTTTAATTAAAAAAATTTCTGATGTTGATTTTGATAATGCGGTCAAAAAATTAAAGCCGAAAAAAGCTGAGGGTACGGATGGTATTCCACCATATGTTTTAAAAGGTTGTAGTGAATGGCTAAGAAAGCCCCTTACTTATATTTTTAATTTAATTCTCAACACAAAAGTATTTCCAGTGCAATGGAAAACTGCTGTCACTACACCGATTTATAAGTCTGGTGGAAAATCAAATGTAGAAAATTACCGGCCTATTTCGATAATGTGTGCCCCATCTAAACTATTTGAACAGATAATATATACCAAATTATATAAATACGTAGAAAAATACATAGTATCTCAGCAACACTGTTTTATGTCAAATAAATCTATAAATACTAATTTGTTCATTTTTGGAAATCAAGCATTCGAAACTTTGGGAGCTAAATCTCAAATGGATACAATTTTTACAGATTTTCGAAAAGCATTTGATCGTGTAAATCATGATGTACTTCTAAAAAAACTAGTAAAATTTGGGTTGTCTGAACACTTTTTAGAATTAATAAAATGCTATTTAGAAAGCAGAAAGTTTGTAGTTAGACATAGTGGAAATGTTTCTGGAAAATATCATGCAAATTCCGGAGTACCGCAAGGCTCTAATCTTGGACCTCTACTATTTAACATATTCATTAATGATCTTTCTTCTGTTCTTAAGCACGCTGAGTGTCTTCTATTTGCAGATGACCTCAAAATTTACAGTAGAATAAACTCAGTTCGAGATTGTGTTATGCTACAAAAAGATATACATCGGGTTTATGAATGGAGTGTAACAAACTGAATTTTAACATCAGTAAATGTAAAGTGATAAGTATAACTCGTTCCAGGGAAGCAATTTTATTCGAATATGAGATGGGAGGGGATACCTTGGTAAGATGCATAGAAACTAAAGACCTTGGTGTAACCTACAACAACGTCTTTTCATTTGCTACACACGTAAAAAATATAGTTACCGCAGCAAATAAGATATTGGGATTCGTAATAAGACAAACAGCAAATTTTACAAACATTAACACCATAAAGCTGCTATATTTTACTCTAGTAAGACCTAAATTGGACTTCGCATCAACTCTTTGGTTTTCTGAGTACACAAGTTGCTTAAAAACAGTAGAGAAAATTCAAAATAAATTTCTTCGATATTTATATTACAAAAAATATCGTATTTGGCCTGACTACAATACAGTTAGATCAAGTCATCTCAGAAATGAATTTAAAATATTATTGGAACAAAGAAGAACTTTATCTGCTATGTTCCTGTACAAAGTTATCAACGGTAACATTAATAGTCCAGAAATCCTCTCAGTAGTTTCATTCAATGTTCCCGGACTGCGAACACGCACAATGTTAATGTTTCATATACCACATATACTTCTAACAGTTAGGGCACCTCTTGTAACTATTTTGAAATTAATCAATAACTACAACTTGTTTGTGGATATAGATTGGTCTCTACCTCAAAACATATTTTACAATCGTATATTAAGTCACATTTTAAATATTTCCATATAATTGTATTAAGCCACATTTCAAAAATTTCTATAAAAAACTTTAACAACTCTGGTGAACTGTTTAAACCTCTACAATTCTTAGATAAAATAAAATAAAATAAATGTTAAATAGGATAATACGTATCGATTTGTATTAACCATGTAATAAGGCCATTTTCTGTTTGGTTAAAAATAAATAAATAAATAAATAAATAACTGTTCATATTTATGTAATTTAGTTTTGGGCCAAAAATTAACTTATCTGAGGGGAATGTTTCTTAATTGGGTTCAAAAAAAATATTCGTTAGTCCTCGTATCATTAATTTCTACCTTCTGAAGATTCCAAGTTTGCCAACGGCCATAACGAAATAATTTTATAGCAAATTATCATTTATAGAAGAAAAATCGAAATAGAGACAAACGTTATATAAATTATAAAAAAAAATCTACCTAAACATTCATTCTTCCACATAATTGCCATATTGCCGTTGGTAATACGAGTACGTATGTTGCAGTATCGATTTTTTTATCTTTATAGGTTATGTGAAATATTTTAAAGAGTATGATTAATCTTTTAAATTATCAATGCTAATGAAATTACAACTAAACAAATAAATAGTAAGTATTACAAATTTAAATCAATAAGTGCCTTTTTAAAAAGTTTATTGGAATTGGTCACAAGGGTCCTAAAAACCAATATTTCTTCAACAGTTACCAGATACTGTTTTCTTCTTCTCATGTCATCTGCAGATGAAAATATGTCCAAAAAAGCTTGCTAAGTTCAGGAATCAATCATAAAATATGATAATATTTCTAACAGGTAAAGTAAAATCACCTTTCATTAACACAGGTACAACCGTAATTAGTAAACTTATTGTACCTATTATTTTGAAACTCACAAGTGAAACTGTATGCAAATTAATTAATTTGTTTGGTATAATTTCTAATGTTTATTAAAATTTTAGGAGGACAAATTCAAAAAATATTTTCTTGTTAAATAAAATCTACCGACAACCCATTTTATTTGTTTTCAAAATCAACAACTGTTAAGTTTCGAGGCATCTAGTAAGTTGGAACTTATCTTTGCCCAATAGCAAGAAAAGGATTTAGTTATTTTAGAAAATAAGTTCTTTTTATCAAATAAAGGTAAGTATGTATTAAAACTGTTTATACTATAACTTCAAAATGACTGTATTTTATAATATTGTTGTCAAAACAATATCCTGGTTGTCATATTTAATTAAATTGCATTTTTGTAATATTCTAATATTAAGTTGTTATGGTTTCTTACTAAAATTATTAAATTTTATACTGTTTCTATATTTGTCATCTTGTTTTTTATACTAGATGATATTATTAAAAAGACCTAAACATAATTTATTTTTATGATTTGCAACATTTTTAATATTTTTATTTTTGGTTTCTACAATACCATATCAATATACATACAAACATACATGTCTATATCGGCAGACCTTCACCTACTAAGATCATTGATTTTAATGAAATAATTAAAAAAAAAAATTGATTTGCACATTATATCGGAAGACATAAATATTGATTTAGTTAGTGAACAAAAGATTCTAAAAGGAGAGGGTTACAAATCACTTATAAATCAATATACTTGGATACAAAATAATTTTAAAAACGTATTAAATTAAATAAATAATAGCAATGTGGAAAATTTACTTTACTGGAAACTTCTCTTACTTATCACTTTACCACCATGGTCCAAATTGTTACCCTAGAAAAAGAAAAAAAACTGTATTTTAAAATATAAAAGTTAAAACTTACATTAATTATGACGCTCTAGCGAATAAATTAGAAATTGGAAAATGAGAAACCGTTCTATTTGAAAATATTTGCCTCGATAATATGACTCGATTAATATTGTTAAAATAAAAGAAAATGAACATATTAAGTAGTTTTAATAATATTGACTATCTACTGCATTAATCATTCATACATTTTAAAATCTTTTTGATCAAATGTTAATATAAATAAAATTTCATGCCTTGCTTACAAATTAGCATAAATATGTTAAATAATAACCACTATTTTGTTTAGTTAGGTAACCTTTTTAATTTAAATAAACAATAGATATTAAAACTATTTTTCTTTAATTGGGTGCCTAAGATTATTATAGAATAAAACTGCGTTTTTGTTGCTTTATTTTATTTTTTTTTGTAAATTATACTGTTCATATATCAAATAACTAGAAAATAACAATTGTAGTTTGCGTAACAAGAATGGATATGGACAATCCACTTGAGTTGTACAGTACATTTTTGCTACCACCCACTATCGAAAATCTACAAATTTAAAAAAATATTTTGGGTAATTAAGACAAAATAACTAATTTTAAAATTATTTATGACTTTTTCTCATTTATAAAATAAAGTCCGCAGCCGAGATTTGAACTCGGATCTCTTGCCGGGAAAATAGGCTCCGCCTCCTCACCTCCACCGCCAGATTTAGGATTTTAGTTCTAATGCTCGTAATTAAATTAGTTTTATATAGTTTGATTTTAATTTTAAATTTATTTTAAAATGTGGACGAAACAAAAATAGAAATGCTACTATTTATCGAGTTTACACAAAAATAACTGATTTTAATGTATATTTAATCTCAATAACTAAGAAATATACTGAGAATTAGTTTGAACTTATTTAAAATAATAGTAAGTAGTTGGGTGGCCAAAATATGAACTGTTGGTGGATTTCATTTTTTTGCAGTGTTCTCAATACCTAGAGTAGATATGAAATATATCCGTTCAGTTGAACGCAATAGCATAATTTTTCGTTTCGTAGTCTGTGCGTAAATAAACTAATATCCATGTGGGTGTAGAAAAAATATATTTTCTATTTCCATACCTTGTATGTTTTTTTTAAATATTCTCCATAAAATTATTTGTAACTATTTTCTACTAAAAACTTCCTGTACCTAATAAACCCTTTTCTCAATAGGTAATGTAGGCTCTTGCTCTTGGCTGTATTTAATACTTTTAAGGAACCATCTTATCTGTTTTCAAATGTAGGGTGAACAAAGCTACAATTAATTTAAAAATAGTGAATGATCTTTGCAGAATAATACTCTAAAACCATCTTATCTGCTTTCACATGTAGGGTGTACAAAGCTACAACTAATTTAAAAATAGTGAATGATCTTTGCAGCATAATACTCTAAAATCTTACCATTAGCCTTTAACTTTAGTTTATGCTTGATTTTCAGGATATAAGCAAAGTGTGATCTGAATTTGGCTCGGAGGCCGTACCCTAACCCAAAATGTTTAGAATAAATCATTCACAAAATATTATTTCTCTGTATAATCAAAGAAAAAGTAATTCATTTGAAATTTAATGGAAATCATTACATGATTTTTACTTGCTGTTTTGTAGCTAAATAACAATAAAATATTTGATTTTTTTAAAAAACTAACGTAAGACCACAAGTAGAATATTTTCTGTCAACTCTGGTTTTCATTCCGTGACGTCACTGCGTCCTTACCAACCGTGATTTACTTTTTACGATGTCCTTTTTTTTAGATGGGAACACGTAAAGGTCTTTTTTTACCAACTTTAATATGTTATGTTCGTAATTATTATTTTCTTCAGTTAATTTTTGGCATTAATTTTAAGGTCCATATATTTTTATTTTCTGCATTTTGAAAATAATTGGATTTTGGTACCTTAATTGATTTCAGTATATATTTAAATACAGACTTAACATTAATTAGTTCTGAATTGGTGTCTTAAATTTTCAAAAAAAAAAATGTTCAGCATATTTTTATTATTTATTGAATACTTTTTGATACCGTAAGTTAGACTTCGCCTCATGGTGTTTATATGCATTGAACTTATATTACAAGCAAAAAGCAAATAAAGGCTTTTTATTATTAATATCAATACCACTTCGTTCCGGTGTGGTGATGTCTTCATTGTTGAATATAATTATTGTACAATTTCCTCAAGGTAATTATTAGACAATTTCCTCTGCGGTTTACAAGGGTAACTTCAATTGATTTTAATTCCTTTATTTTTATTCTCTATTTCTTAGTCCAATGTTCAACTTTAGGGAGGTGAGTTTGGAGTATGTTTTTATATTTTGGAGGATCCAAGATAATTATATTTTTTTCTACAATCACTATCCAAAGTAGGCTTTTGCACATTCAAATCTTACTGAAAAGTTGACGTTTTCCATGAATTGTCATAGTTTGACATTATTGCTGCAAATAGGCGGAAAGTTACTTTTTGAACATTAGAAAATTTTATTAGAAAGGTTGTTATTATAAAGCTAATCAGTATTTCAAAAGAAAATGTACACTAATCTTTTAGTTGAACATTTAATACTCAAACTCATTTTCCGTAATATTTAAATAATAATTAAATATTAAAAATAAATTACCTTGTTTTTAACACTCATATTTAACATGTCTTGTTGGTGTAGAGCCTAGCGCGTTTGTCTTTCAACCTAAAGGTTGTGAAAGCAATCCTTATCGGTTTTTTTTTATTTTAAATTGATTTTTTTATTTGTAAAATTAAAACTTTTAAAACAGTGGGTGATCCATCAATTTCCGATTAAGAGTATTCTAACCGATCTTGGAAGTTATTTTTTGGATATACTTACTAACAAATATTTTTTATGCTAATCATAAAATTAATCTTCAAGTAAGCAAGCAAAACAATATACACATAACATACTTTTCGTTTGCTAGTCAAGGTAGCCGTGTCTGCCAAATTAACGTATTAAGATTTGAATTCGGCAAAATAAAACTATATACTTTTAATATCGTGTGATCGTAGAAAAAATATTGTATTTAATTCGAGCGGAAAGCTATTTGCCTCTTACGATAAAATGTCGCACTTCGCTGCCAGTCACGCGGCAACTTTTAATCCTTATCTTAATACACAAATAGCTATTGTTTGTAATATCAAAACTCATACTAATAGAAAAGTAAGATATATCTTTTTTGTCCGGTCTTAAAAAAATCAGTATATTGTGTAAACAAACCCAGGTAGGGTATATAAATAAACGAAAGGCATACGTTTCTATCAACATATCGAATTACAAAGTTGTTGGGATTAGAACTAACAAATCTCCAGGTGGTCTATTAATTTGCTTACCTGTATTTGATCAGGTTACTAATATAGTTTTTAGGCAGACATTACAGATGATCTGAAATTAAAACGTATCACAAATTTAGGTAACGAATTTTTTAAAATAAATAACAAAGATCAAAAAAAAATTAAAATTAATTTAGGGAATAATAACACAAACATTTGAAATTATGAATTTTATTAATAATACAAAAAAAAAGGTCTAAAAACAAAAATTGGCCTTAGTCGCGATTTAAATCGAGGTCCTTGGAACGGGAACGCTGTTGCAGTAACAAATACCAAATTTAAAACAATAATAGTAGACTGGTCACCAAATATAATTTGTTATTAGTGACTTTTGCTACTAACCAGGTGCTGTAGGTACACCTTACGTAATACAAGTCACTAATCAATAAGAAAATATAAGGTTATTTATATGTATAAAAGTAACCTCAATCAAAATCTTGCAATAATAGTCTGAATATAAGAGGAGAGCAATAAAAATGGGGATATACCGTCACAACACATATGCATATTTTGCAAAATAAGGTGACGACATATAAAATGGTATACACGCACTTCGTTGATTAAATTTTTAATGAAAGAAAAACAAACTGTAACCAATACATTAGGGTCTATCAAGTTTTCCATTACTATGTCCACATGAAAATGAATTTTCCACCTTTTTAACATGATCAATGCATTTTCTCCAATGTTCTCTATTTACATCTGAAACTACCTTCAAAATCATATTTGGCACATCAGGCAATTTAAATATTGCATTGTTTCGAGAAACACAACCATTTAATTGTGACCAGATCAGTTCAATTGGATTTAACTGTGCGTGGTAAGAACGCAATCTGAAAATTTTAATTCGTTTTTCTCGGGCCATCTCGGATGTAATATATTTTTTGAATTTGGTTTTAGGTTGCCTTGCTATTACGAGTAATTCTGCCCTCAAGGATTTAGCAGAATTGATAATAGTTTTGGAATGAAGCCATTTTGAAATACCTCCTTTTTTCCAAGTTTTTATAGGTGGTGACTCCTTTAATTGACTGTGATAGGATGCATTATCCAAAACAATAAAGGAATTTTTTTAATGTTCTGAAACCAATTTTCAAACATATGAGTGGTAGTCTTTTCTTTTCTTTCACTTAAACATTAATAAACCATCTGGTAAAAATCCATCCGTGCTTCCAGTGTGGGTTATTATTAAAAGATTTCCTTTTCCTGTTGGATTTTCTAATCCATATAGGCTTGTTTTTTAGTTTTAATGAAGATATTTTGCCAAATTTTTGTTACTGTATGTCAAGCATTAACCCAAGATTTATCTAAATAAAATACCTATTTATGCTGATTCCTTGCGTCCGCTATTTTCCTTACATAATCATGTCTCCACGCAATAATTTCCTCTTTCTCTGTTAAAAAGCTGTTTATGTCACGTTTTTGTAAAGAAAATTAAATTCATGTAATAATTTTTGCAGATGAAAATATGATATAGTTGGAAGAGAGGAGCAATTTTTTATTTCTGAGTGTAATTTTTTAAGTGTAGAAATTTAATTTTGAAAAAAAAAGTAATGTACCATTTGCCTTATTATATTCTTTTCCCAAGTTTCAAAAAAGGTCTTGTTTATTTTTATATTTATTATAAAGCTTCATAATACACATATTTTATTTATTCTTATTTTACTGAAACCATTTTATTTCATAATCTCTTTACTTCATTCTTAAGCAATTATTTTTTTCCAAATAATTTTTTTTGAACACACATTCTTTTTTTTAAGATTTAATTCTTTTTAAATATTCTATTCTTCTTTAACATTCTATTCTTCTTTAATATTCTATTTCGTCTTCATTTGGATACTTTAATCTTTTTTATGTTCTCTTTAAATATCTCTAAGCAATGTCTTCTTCTATTTTTTAAAAAATATTCCCTAATTTATTAAACTATTAAGTTATTAAACTATTTAATACTTCCATTTCCATTTAATTTTCCATAGTCTATTCTTATTTTTATTTTCAAGTTTTTCGGTCACCTATTTAAATGTAAGTCTTTTACTTGACTTTAGTGCTTACTCTTTCTTCCTCCCATAATCTTCTATTTTTCATTATCGATCCCAATGTTTCATTTTCATTTTCCTCTGTCATATATGTTTCCACTCTTTCGTTTGGCACTAAATTTCTTTTGTATACTTTATATTTCTCATTTCTTTTTACAATTTTTTCCTACGTTTTTATATTTCTTAATTACTTTTTTTTAAATATTTCTTTTCCATTTATATTTCTTTTACCTTCCTTGTATCTTACGTTATCCTGTTTGATTTGTTTTCTAATTTCATTTTTCTTTCACGATTTCTTAAATCTTTATTTTTTGTTTTTCCTTTATTTTGTTTAGTTAAACATGCTTCTTTAATTTCTATTCCTATCTTTTCTATTGTTTTGCTGAAATCTATTTTTTAAATTTTTTGTTTGACTATTTCTATTTTTATTTCTTTTTTCGAAAGTTCTGCTTTATCTTCTAACTTTCTCGGTTTCTCTCTTCTTTATCATTTCTCCTATTTTCATCAATGTTTTTTATCTATTCCATTAATTTTCTCTTCTATCATTTCATTGTTTTGGTTCATTTATTTGTCCAGTCCATCCATTTTTCTGTTTAATGTTGTTTTCCTTCATTTCCTTGATCAGCAAAGCAAACACGCCCCTAATATTTTCTTCTCTCTCCTTCTTTCTTTACTGATTCTTCACTATCCTTTCCTTGTATATCTGTTTTTTGTAGATCCTGTATTTTCACTTGTTTCTCCTCACTTTGTCCCATTTTATTAATTTCTTCATCCTGTTCATCTTCTCCATGGATTCTTTTTCTACCTCATAAATCCATGTTATACTTAAGTTCACGATATCTATTTAATTTACAAAAATATTTTTGTATATAATCTGATTTACTACTTTTAGTACCTTTTATTGTACGCCAATGCCTTTATTTTATTAAATTTAACTTTTTCAAGTCTATCCAATATTGAATATCTATCCTAATAGTCTACTAATTAAAAAAAACTTACAATTGAAAAATGTTAACACCTGTCAATTTGATAGCACCATGTTGGTTTTTATATGAAAAAGAGTGTTTACTATGATAGTTTATTACTTCCCACAACACCCTGTAATAGTTAACTCAGAAAATTTTATTTAAATTGAATTTTTTTTATTTTGATTCTGGGTTGGGGACAATTAACTTTTAAATCTTTTTTATGTTTATTTTAATTTATAAATTAGTAGAAGTTATAAATTATTTTGAAATTAGTTATTTTGTCTCAATAACCTAAAATAATTTTCAAAATTTGTAGATTTTCGTTAGTGGGTCGTAGAAAAAATATACTGTACAACTTGTGTAAACTGTTCATATTCACTATGCACAAATTAATAATTTCGGTGCATAAGACCTGACAATTAAATCTTTATATGACAATCCTTCATTAATTCCAAAAAATTCCCCTTTTTGACTTTTGACTTTTTTCGGAAACATTGATTTTCTATCTTTTCAGGACCATAATCTATGATCAAACACAGATTAATCGAATTTTGCCTTATCCAAATTACGGGTGGCACAAAATTGATCGAAAACATTTGATCGAATACATTTGATCGAAAACATTTGATCGAATACATTGGATCGAAAAAACATTTTATCGAATTACAATTGATTGAAAAGAAAAATGATCGAACAGAAAAATGATCAAAAAGAATAATGATCGAAAAGAAAATTGATCGAAAATAGATTTGATAGAAAAAGCAATTGATCGAAAAACCAAATATTCATAAAATTATAGAATAATAAGAAAAATGAAAACAAAAATTTTAACTAATTTACCTAACCTGTGTGGCCTAGAATCATCGCTGGTTGCTTGGCAAAAACAAAAAATTAAAAATAAAATAAAGTTAAGTAACGTACCTAACTAACCCAACTTGTGCGAGAGCAATCAATTAAATTTGAAAAGCTAAGGTTAGGTAAATTAGTTTTTTATTTTTATAATTTTTTTGCGAGGCAAACCGCAACGTTTTTAGACTGGAGCAATTTAACCGATTGCTCTGATACAGGTTAGGTAAGTTAGTTAAGTTTTATAAAAATAAATAAAAATAAAGAAAACCTAACTAATTTACCTAACCTGTGCGGCCTGTGGCACTTTAACTGATTGTTCTGACAGAGTTTAGGTTAGTACTTAGCTAAAACTTAACTAACTTACCTAACCTGTGTCAGAGCAATTAGTTAAATTGCTCCAAGCCATACAGGTTAAATAAATAGGTTTATTTTTCTTCATTTTTCCCTTGTTTTACAATATTTTTTGCGAAGCCACCCTCGAGGGCTCCAGGCCGCACAGGTTAGATAAATTAGTTAAAGTTTTTGTTTTCAGTTTTTTTATTTTTCCATAATTTTTTGCAAGGATAACCGCTCAAAATCCAGGACGCACAGGTTAGGTAAATTAATTAAATTTTTTATTATAAAAAAAACTAAACTAACTTATCTAACATACGCGAGAGCAATCAGTTAAATTTAAATAGCACAGGTTAGGTAAATTGGGTAAGTTTTTATTTTTCCCTTTTTTGTATAATTTTTTTTGCGAAGCAACCCTCGAGGGCTCCAGGCCGCACAGGTTAGGTAAATTATTTAAAATTTTTCTTTGAATTTTTCTTATTTTTCTATATTTTTTGCGAGGCAAACCGCGACGGTTCCAGGTCGCACAGGTTAGGTAAATTAATTAAATTCTTTATATAAAAAATCTTAAAATAATTTACCTAAAATGTCCCATCGGGATACAACTCGACCTTATTGAAATACATATTTTGTGCGATTTAATCACATTTTTTTTTTAATCCAAATGAAGATAACCGTTTAGCTCTAAAATAATTATTTTTAAATTAACAGTATTGTAAGGATAAAATTTGTTAAACGAGGTAGCTATCATTTGAAATGATTGAAAAATTTGCCATTAGTACCTAATTTTGATAGCAGCTTAGTTTAGTTTCCCTGGTAGTAGGGATTAGACGGACGGTTGAATAGTATCGTTTGATTTTTTGATATTTTACTATTTTTAATGTTGATTTTCAATATGAATTTTCGATCTATTGTCTTTTCGATAAAATGTTATTTGATAAAATATATCTTCGATCAAATGTTATTCGACCAAATGTATTTTCGATCAAATTCCATTCGAATAAATGTATTTTCGATCAAATTTCCAATTCGATCAAATGTTTTTCGATCAATTTTGTGCCACCCCAGATTACGTCATTAACTTTATCATAACATCAATATATAATGATGGAAAAGTTAACAGTACAACTTTAAATGACTGACAAACATGCAAACTGTCGCTATTTCTTTAATAAACCCGTTTAACAAAAATCATCATAAACGCGACCCTTCATAATATCAACACAATCAAAAATACAGCTTCTCTCGGTATACATGTATCATGTAATATCTGCGTTCCTAGAATTGAACATCCCCAGAGCCCAATTCACACACACACTGCTCCACAGAGACGCCTCAACGCAGGTTTCGGATGTGACTGATTAATATGCACCCTTTACTTCGAGCGTTAAGAAACCCAAAACTGAATAATGAAAAAGTGACCAAACACTGACCTTTCACTTGAACTCCGGCTAGGAACCTGTCCCGTCTCGTCAAGGTGTGGATGCTTCGGATGCTGCATCTTGAGAATTTCTCATGGATTTAATATTAACCGTTAGTTAGTTGTTCAGTGCAACTAGTTTTTATTTAGTATTTAATAGCTGTTGTCGTTGTGTAACGAATATCTACTAACCGATTTTTAAATTAACGGATTTTAATTTTAATTTACAGGATAATGATAAAGATAAAAAACAGTGCTCAATATATTATTTACTTGAAAAATT
The DNA here is from genome assembly GCA_927349885.1 of Psylliodes chrysocephalus. Lineage (NCBI taxonomy): Eukaryota > Metazoa > Arthropoda > Insecta > Coleoptera > Chrysomelidae > Psylliodes > Psylliodes chrysocephalus. Next base: position 73,821,391 of record OV651816.1, read on the forward strand.
ACGTTTGGCAGAGTTATTTTTTTAACTATTAAGTACAAAAAATAAAGTATCATAACTAAAAATATGTCTACATTGTTTTCTAAAGTAAATAATTAGCTAAAATGGCGTTTTTTTAATTTTTAATAACCCCCTAGTAAACAATGAACCTTACTTATAACTTTTACTAGCCGGTGTTCCTTTTTATACCTTTCACTGTGTTTTAATAAAAATGTCGAATTTGTCGGTTATTAAAAGTTGAACCCAATACAAATTATAAATACGGCACTAAGGCGCGCTTACCAACTGGACTGTCTCCTTTCGGTGCTAGCTGCAACCATTTCTATATGAACAATGAAATTCCAACACCTTGTAAAAAAACAATTTATTGTGCAAAAACGTTGCACAACTTTTTAAATTTTTACATATTTACATTATTTTTATTTAACAACTACCTACATGCTTAACACTGCATTAGGGTTTCACAATTGTCTTGATGTCAATGAGAGCACGTCTGTCTTCTATCGAAGCACAGACTTGCCTGGAGTTTTGTGTCGTTTAAAAGAAAGAGATACATACCGGGTCATTCTATATGGGCGGAACACTTGACTTATGGCTTAACTATGACTTGTACGATTATTTGACTTTGATAAAAGTTTTTGTACATTTTCTGCACTTTTTATTGACGTTTACAGATTCCTTGCATACGTAATGATTTTCAAGATATGACGTCATCGGGCAATATTTTAAATGGATCACCCTGTATTTATATTTTTTTTCGAGTTCGTATGATCTGTCTGATTTCATCAATGGTACATTAAGTGGGTCCCAGATTTATTTAAAATATTGCCCGATGACGTCATATCTTGAAAACCATTACGTATGCGGGAAATCTGTAAACGGTAATAAATAGTACATAAAATGTACAAAAACTTTTATCTAAGTCAAATTATCGTAAAAGTCATAGTTCAGCCATAAATCAAGTGTTCCGCCCATATAGAATGACCCGTTCCGCCCATATAGAATGACCCTGTATATGCCTTTAGCCTTGAGTATTTCGCGCCGATGTGGCTTGGCGAACGCGATTATTGTCATGTACCCATTTGTTTACAGCTGCTAGTACTCAGCCTAAAAATCTGGTTAAAACTTTCCTCTACTTGTATTTCATTTTAATTTAAACTTCTCTCATCTTGTGTCGAATTTCCATGCAGAACACAAAAATATGTTGTCGGGCCCCCCTTACAGCGCTGCCGGGCCCCCATTTAAGCCCGGGCCCTGGGAATTAGTCCCGGCTACCCCCCCCCCCCCTAGTCAGCCCTGCTCATAGATTTGGTGTTCCAACAAACTTCGGACTCGAAACTGTACAAAAAGCTACTGTTCCAAGTTCCAACACACCCAAACCTAATCACAAACCAGTTTCTGTACTGTCAAATCAGTTCCTGGGTCTGAATGTGAACGAATTGTCAAGACATGCGCAAAACGAAAGTAAGCTCGTAAATAAACCACGACCAAATCTGGAAATTTATTGATTATATTTTTGTTTTGATAGCATCGATCGTAGTCTTGATCCAAGGATTATATTACTATTATCGATCGTAATTTAGTTTTCATTCATTATCATTATTTATAGTCTATTATTGTATACGTGTATCTGTTGACTTATTAATAATGAGTTTTGGAGTGAAGAAAGTGAAAAGAACTATTATTCTGAATTAATATAGTACACAACTAAAATAAATAAAGTATAATGTACTAACCAATCAAATAATCAAAATGTATAAATCTTTTAGGGTGATTACAGCACCCCTTATAATTTTCGGACAAGCATATCTCAAAAAGTAATTTTTTTAAAAAATTAAAATTTTGGGAAAATGAATGAGGCAATAATATCTAAAATATGCATATATTTTAAAGTTTTAGTTCCTTCCAGTTTCCAAGAAAAAAAATCAAAGGGCTTTAAATTTTGAAATATCATAATGAAAATAAATGCATTCCTCAACAGCAGTATTCTTAACATAATCCCCAAATTTAAGCTCTTAATCTCTTGTTATTGATTTTCTGGTGTAAACTGGTGTAAATCGTTGTAAGAAACGAATGATGACTCAGAGTGTACGATAGGATAGTTACAGACATTTTAGCCACTAATTTCGGCCAATTTTAAAAAATCATTAACAAGAGATTAAGAGCTTAAATCCCAAATTTAACATTTGTTAAATATGCTTTGACTTTGACGTTATTAACAGAGGGTGTCTGACAACACAAAAATGTGTTCCAGCACATCAAAGTTTCGAATCGCATCTCAATCCTTAACAGGTCGTACACAGGTCGTCGAATATCAGTCGTCGACAATAAGTTGTGGACTGGTTTATGTATGGTCCCAAGATTGTTGTTGGAAAAAACCTATAGAATACGTGTGTTATAGTTAACTTATTGACATTTGAAAATCAATCTAATATGTTTAAATTTTAAATTACGACAAGCAATTCAAAATTTCAAACAAGCAAAAACTAAATTGCTCGAGGAAGCTCGAGAGAAACGAGAAATTCTCGTTGAGAGATGTTACTCTTTCGTCTCGTCGAGACGAGACGAGAATCTTTCGTCTCGCGTCATCATTATTTCTGATCATACTACATTATTAACAAGACATTCGATTTATTGTTATTGAGTAAGGACTTTATTAAAATGGTAAAAAGAAAACCTTTACATGAAATTTTCATTTCAAAATTGCCATATCGTTGCGCCTCTCAATAGCACCATCCAATGGTCATTTGCTAAAACTTAAAAAGTAGTCCTTGTAAAATGCAATTGCTAAGAAAATATTCAATCTTCACTGAATTTTTGTTTACAGAATAAATTAATTTATAAACCTGTTTATCTATAGATAGTAAAGATATAATAAAAAGGACTAAAAATCAGGAAACTAAAATGTGGATACTAAATGCAATACAGAATATATATTTACTTTTGTGATATAATGTGAGCCCAACGTGAAACTTGACGATTAAGTCGATAATACAAACAAAGACAAAGTAGTTTAATTTCTCGTAGAGTTATGAGTTCTTGTTTAAATTGAATCAGGAAATGAAATCCCTTGGACAAATGCGGCTTCGTTTCTACTTAAACTTCCTCTCCTTTCACGCTGTTATTTATCGGTCACTTTCCGCTCGGTCTTCCTTTATTTCCACAGCCCATGCCCTCTAGACCTGTACAACTTTTGTCCGCCATTGTTCATTCCGTTGGAAAGGACAAGTTAGGTTGACGTTTCTTCAGATTTATCCTTTGCGAATTTCCTTGGCACTTTGTTACTTTGCTGAGTAAATGACTGAAAGCTAAATAAATAAAATGTTTTTATTAATGACTGCAACTCTCCCTTTAATCATCTGACAGACTGATTTATTTTTTAATTTCTACGTTATCCATGATTTATATAATTATGAACTAAAAAGCTTATGTAGTAGGTAAGTGGCATAAGTCTATTAATACATTCTTTTTTAATATTATTAGATGAACTGGTCCGAATATAGGCCATGTTTATAATATGGGCCATACAGATAATTTATAAAGTTGCAGCATCTATTTCTAAGTATCACAAAGTGGACTATGCTTTCTTAAATTAACATTTTTAGCATCCACTATTTAGTAGCTCTCAGTTGTATGAATTTTTTAGCCGATTTCGAAAAATAATTTAAGGTAAAGGTTACAAGTATAATTATTAGATTTCTGTTAGTTTACTTAAACTTTCTTAAGTGCAATGCTATTGCGATACTTATATATTTTATAATTCTGGTGTATTTCTTGTTTTTTTTAAAGAAATTTGAGTTACAACCTTACTTTTATTATATCATAGCCATGTTGAAATATGGTTCAGCGGCCATATTAGGGTAACGTTACTTTAATTTATCTTTTTAATGGAACACGGAAAAAAATTCACCAACCGGTACTTACCACAAATAAAAAGTTGTTTACTATATGGGACGGGTAAAATAAATAAAACAAGATTTCTGAAATTAGCCACTTGTGGTTAGTGAACAGTTTAATTAGCATTTAGATGACCTACAGTTAGTAAACTATTTACTTGTGGTTAGTGTACATTAGTTTCTTACTATAGCTTAATAATTATTTTTCTAACTCACTTTAATTATTATTCTACTATAGAAGCTGTAGAGCAATACGAATAATGTTATCTTTTTAAAAATATAATTCCATTAATCTGATGCTTATAACTTTGAATTGTATGCCATATTCAAATGTCTCTTATCAATTATTTTTATTTATAAAATCAAACACAGGTTACTTCCGATATACTTTTATATTAAAACTATTTTCAAGAATGTAACACTTGTGTAACAACATTTAAAATCCAAGTCACTGATTATTTAATTTATGAACATTTCTCCAGAAACAATAACAGGATTGGTTATTTTTAATTCTATTTGTGTTATCTGTGTTGTAACTTGACTTTTTACTAAATTTGTGTGTTGTGATATTAGCAAACTAGCTAAATTAAGGTATTTCCTTCATTTTTTAAATATCGACATCATTTTTAGATAAAGAATAATAAATAATATCTAACCTATACAACCAGTAGGTATGTGAATTAATTTTTTTTTTCGGGATTGCTGGAAATAGCTCTTACACCTGAAGAAAACTGGATCCTGGAGAGTAAGAAATAGTCATAGATAACTGACCACGATATCTCTTACTCGTATGTTAAACCCCATATATAATGAAAAAATCAATTTAAATTCCTTTTTTCTACGTTCATGCAAAAAACAAAACTTTATTGAACTATATTTAGTGAAAAAAACTGGTTCTTTATTGCACTACTGCAATAAAAATTTTATTGCACTCATCTGTAATTTTTCTACAGCGTTTTATGATCATGACAAACATAAAAAATATTAATATTGAAAATTGTACGAATTGTACATTTACTTTTAATATTAGTAGCAAAACAACGCTTAAGCTTAATTATTGTTCATAACACAGTTGTTCCTAAAGTTTTAGTTAAATTATTTTTCTTAACATAGTTATAGTACCTACTTGCTAATTATTAGTTATTAAATATTTTGCTATTAAATTACGCTTTTTATTCTTCTGCACTTAGTGTCGCCTAAATAAAACCTTTTTTGGTTTTTGCATTAACGTAGAAAAAATATTGTATGCAACTCGTGCAAAAAGTGTTTATTGCACTCGACGTATTTCACGTCGCGTGCAATTAACACTTTCTTTTTGCACTTGTTGCATAAATAACTATTATATAACGAAGTAACCTGTCATTAACATTCGTTCTAATATAAAGTGATCACTGTTAAATAGTAGGTATAATATTGTTATGTGAGCCATTTCATTATTCAGTCATGCTCTAACCCTACAAGTCCCTCTCTGTCTCATTTGGCCTTTGAGGCTCAACTTGTCCGATTATTATACAGAATTAAACCCCTTAAGACCAAACCTATGGGACGGCTATGGTGGAGACACTTTCGCGAACATTCCAGGGTCAACGAGATACTATTTCTAGAACGTGATAACGTTTCTGGTACATACTGGCAATTTTGGTGGGGGAGCATTCTAGATCATCAATTTGTATATAAATTGGTGGAGGAGAGCCATCAAAATCAGTTGATATATGGACAGTGAAGATAAATAGTAGATAGACAGTGGTAAATATAAATAGTGATCAGTTTAAAGACATTCGAAGTATATATAAATTAAAATAGTATTGTTTAAAATAAGTAAGTGTTTAAATAAATTATTAATAAATAAACTGTTGTTTGAAAATAAACAAACATCACAATATATACGATTCAGGATAAAATAAAATCATTTACGACAACTTAAACACACATTTTACAGAAAACTGTTTGAGTGTGTTATGTTAACTATAAACTAAAGTTTTACCTCTCCACCCTGATTGCGATGCAAATTCTAGACTTGCCTCTCGTGTCCAGGGTTCGCCAACTCAAGCAGTTCGCTATAACTTGAGACCCTACAGCATGGAGTATTGATTAATATGCGGGGGATAACAGTGAGAAATTAATTAAAGGAGTTTGCAACCTTCATTAATAACCAGAAAGGAGTTAGTCTTGTTCAGTATCAGCAGGGCTGCCACCAGGGTTACCACCAGCCAGCGCAGCGACTGCAAAACGCCAACCTCACGCCACTTCTAACATTAATAACGTATAATATGACCTATGCACGTTGGAACTTTTACATTAGTTAAGGAACTTTGGGCTTTATCAATTTTCGGACGTGGCGTTTGAGCAATTGCTTTTAGATTTTCCTCAAGTTCCAATTACTATACTGAGTAATCATGAAGTTAATACATGGAATACGTCCTTGGCGTATATCAAGTGAAAATTTACAACCGAAAATTTTTAGTTTTAAATGAAAAATTGAAAAGGTATGTAATTTTAAACCAAAGGCGGCTTTAAGCTGAATTTTTGCAGGGGGGCTATTTTAGCTAGGACTAAAAATAGTTCTATACTTAAATTGAACGTGTGAAATCATGAATATATGGTGTTGCAGTGGCGGCTTGTGGGCACTAGCGGCAGTGGGGTACACACTGGAAAGGAATCCCGGGATTCGTTTTTCCCTTAGGAAAACAAGTTCTCCGCTTAATTAAAATTAAATATATTCCAAAACAAATTAAATATTACAAAATTGAAGACTAACTGCTAGGTACCGCTGCAATTGTATACTATTTCTTATAGTTGAAGTCCATTCTTCTAGATTTTTGGCTAGCGAAGTGATCGATGACCAGATTATTAAAATTTGGAATGGACCGAATAAATATTTAGCAAATTGTGCATCTTTTCTGGCTTTTTTTCAAAAGTGCGTACAACAACAGTACAACCGCATAACTGATTGTACAACTTTTTGTACAATTGTACAACCAGGAACAACACTGCGCACGAGTTGAGAAAGTACCCAACCCGCCCTTAAATTTGTAAGAACAAAAGTCTTTCTATGGTTTTTTTAAGCTATTGCCAAAGAGGTTAGAAAGGGTAGAGGTAACATAGGAAGCATTTCTCGCTGCGCGAATTTTGCCAAAACCGAAAAACTGGGTGGAAGGAGTAGGGAGGTGTTCTGGGCCGGACTTAAATATTTGTATTGTAGTACCTAATTTTGGTGGGTAATTAAAAGCTGAAAAATTATGAGACGTTTGTTTGACTTTATTTGTTAGCACGATTCTTGTATGATGAGGGCAATAACACTTTATCAATATATAACTAGCTAGGGGCCGATTCCACCGTTGTGTCAAACGAAGTTTAAATTATAAAACGAAGATTAAAATGACATTGTTAATATAAAAATGTCATTTTAAACACCATTTAGTAATTTAAACTTCGTTTTTGTTAATATAAAAATGTCATTTTAATCTTCGTTTAGTATTTTAAACTTCGTTTAATAAAACGGTAAAATCGACCCTAAGTAAAAGTTTATAAGTACTTTTTGCTCGAATTACACAGAAGATTTTTTCTACGATCACACCAAAATAAAATAAATAACTAAATTTTATTAGAAATGGGTTACCTTTTCGTTCGTTATAATATTTTAAGTTTATTTGACATAGGCCTACTGTTCTAAGAGAAAAAAATGTTTTGGTACTTATATCCTGGTAATTATTTATGATTTAATTATTTACGGAAAATACCGTCCAATGAATTAAAATATTAGAAAGTCAATTAATAGTTATTTATGTAACCAGTTACGAAATTCCTTATTTTGTGTAACGAGTAAATATTTGCAAAACGAGCGGAGCGAGTTCCCGCAACATGAACGACTTACACAAAACGGCATTTCGTAACGTGTTTATATACAAGATTTTTTCTAATTTTGACGTGAATATTTATAAAATTGTGTTGAAAAATTATTCACCATCATTCTTGTGTAGGTACTTCCAATCAAATATTTTAGAAAATTGTTGTATTTGATTGCCCTACGACGTTTTTTTTTTTCAATAGTAATAATAAAAATAAGGGACATGTGCAGTGTTGCCGATCCAATTTTTGACATTACCCGCGAGAAATTTGAAAAAAAAAACATTTTTACCCATTATCCTTAAAGAAGTACGTCAAAATTTTACCCCCAACATTTCTGGGCAGTTTTCAATAACGGTGTTATTTTAAAAATTAAACGCCATTTTAAGCTTCTCTTTTTTTGTTTTTAAACGTAATGTCATATTTTCAAATGTGAAATGTCACTATTCATTGCCTCTTTTTCGATATTTGGTTTTTTCGATTTTTCGTTTTTTGGATTTTTGGATTTTTCAATTTTTTATTTTTAGATTTTTCGATTACTCGATTTCTCGATTTTTCGATTTCTCGGTATCTCAATTTCTCGATTTTACGATTTTTCAACTTAGAAACCAAAAACGAGGCAGTTTTATTTATTTTCATTTCGTAACTGGTGACATAATCAACTTTTCGTAATCAGTTGCATAATGTTCTACTTTATGCAAATGTCCATATAAATATTCATTAAATTTATTTAAGCCAAAAATTATTGCAAGGATCTCTCTTTCAATTTGGGAATATTTTTGTTCGGACTTTGATAAGGTACGCGAAGCAGAAACTATAGATTTCTCAATATTTTTTTTTTTTTTTTTTCAAAAACATGACATATCATGGCCCTTATTCCCACATTTGATGCATCTACGAATAATTTAATCGGCTGAAAATGCACAAGAGCATCATTTATTTTTGATTTATTCCAAAGATTCCTTGCAAAAATTATCCCAAATCTATTTCACCCATAAAAAATTAAATAAAAAAAAGTCCTAAAGCAAAATCATATCCTCCTTCCTGTTAGTGACTTAAAAAAATTACTTCCCAAAAAAACGGTCCTCAAGCCAGGTCCCTCCATTTTGTGGCGATAGTACTGTTTTTTTTTTATTGTGATTATTTTCTTCGCGGAAACTTTGGCTTTACACTTAAAGTAACACTATTATAGAGAATTACTAAATAAATAGTTTTGAGAAAACTATTGAAACCAGTTGTGAAGTTTGAAACGAATAAATTGGCAATGAAATTGATATTTTTGTATTTGATTGTATGTTTCTCTTTTTACTTCCTAAAAAAAGATTCCCTATGAAACAAGAAATAGTAAACAGTTTATAATAATAACCTTTATTTGCTACTTATAACATGTACCAATGACCAAGTCCGATTCTGTTTATTTTCAAATCAACAAATATGGACGTCGACAGAATCTTTAAAAATTAAATATCTCACCGAAATAAATATAAGTTTCTTTTATCTCCGTCACATTTCGCAGGTTTATTATAAATAAAGCTTTTTACAACACATCTTGGCATTTTCAACGTTAATTTCCAAAATTTAAGTCACTAAAATACCAAATTAATTCTCGTTGACACATTAAATTTGAATGGACAACGGTCTGACATGTAATGTTCTCAACTGTGATTGGTGGGTGTGAATCATTTTGAAATGGGATTATGCGCAGTGTCTTATGTTCCATCTAAGGTTTGTATAATCTAAGGCTATTGCATAGCTTTTATCGCGGGCTTTGAGTAGCGACCGAATCAAGAAATTTCGTAACACCGTAACAAAAATAAACCTAACACCCCCCACTCCGACCGGCACAGCAGTGTGACGTTAAAGCCATGGAATTATGGAATAATGTTATATCCGACCCTATTCGTATAAGTATGAAGCGAAGTTAAATATACGTCTGCGGACTGGAACATTTGTGCAATACAAGAACTAGAAGAGCTTCTAATAAATTGGCATCACAAATGTTCCCGACAAACAATTAAAAGTTTAGGTAATTCTAAAAATACTAGTAATTTAGGCAGACACTTTTGAGAGGGTTTAATTGCCGGCCAACATTAAAATAAGTCTTATTTACTGTAGAAAGAGATTTTAAATTCATATTTCGGAGTGTAATAAAAAAATGCATTTATTTAGATGACTTATGTTTAAACTTTTAATCTCTCAAGATTAAAAATTAATACTATTAAGTAATAATGATACTTTTATAGTTTTTTAATCATATATTTATGTGATTCCATTAAGTTACAATATAGGTATCATTTGACATGATAAAATGTTTCGTAAATATTTGTAATAAAATGTTATATATTATTATAAGCGATTCCTAACATCTATTAATATGTCCTCGGTAGCGCAAAGCGCACAGTGGTCGTAATGTGGATAGTGTGTGAAAATTTTATTTAATTTTTTTTTAATGGAAAAATATTAATGTTTTATTGTTTCACAGTCTTGGATTTTTAAAATGTTTATTTTTTAAAAATTATATACTTATTCAATGCATAGTGGCGCATAACGAGGTTCTCTTAATTTCAGCTAATTTTAAAAATGCAAGCTACCAGTGGAGACTTCGTTTATTTAAATTCAAAAAAATAGGAATAGTATATTACATTACAAGTGTGGAAAGTGACATTTTTCACACGAGGCACAAGCCGAGTGCGACTATCACACGAGTGTGGAAAATCACTGAATAAGTATATACCTTTTAAAAACTAAACATTTTAAATTACCAAGACTGTGAAATAATAAAACAATAATATTTTTTCTTTTTTTTTAAGAAAAAAAAACTAAAAGTTTCGGGGCTCGAACCACCAACTTGCTATCTACACTATCCAAATCCAAGTAGGTGTATGTCATCTATGTACAACAGTGAATAGCTGTACGCGTAAAACTTGTGTATAAAGTGTTTTAAATATGAATAAACAAAGTCAATTTATTAATGAAGAAAATGATGAAAAAATAATGAAAGAAAATGAGTGAGTACTCTATGTACATACATTTTATTATTATCACAAATGAAGTATTTAGTACCTTTTAGCCCAAGAGCCCACTGCAAATTTCGACGGTCATCTGATAACGACATGAAATATGCTCCAAAGACATGTAACAACATTGTACTTTACCAAATTGCACCTGTGCCAATCCCTATCCTGAGCGAAATGGTTAAAAAAAAATTATTTTATAAACCTCTAGTGTCAATAATAAAAATAACTGTATTGTAAGAAATTAAAAATATTTTAAACAATATTAACTTCTCATTTATTCAATTTATCGGTCACCACGCTCAAAAAGTGTAACTTGAATTAATATCAAAGAAAAAACTTGAATTAATATCAAAGAAAACAAAATACTGCAGTCCCCCCGAGTGCCACAGGTTTTTTTTTAACTAAAAAGAAATCCTCGTACAATCACTACATTCATACGTTTTTTTTTTTTTTTGAATACGTTACATTGTGAATACAAATCTTAACAAGCTAACAGAATTTAATAGAGTTGTTAAAAATATTTAGTGAAATGAACGAAACTGGTGAACAAGCCATTTTAGATGGAGTAAAAAATAGATTAACCCCCGAGAAATTGGTACGGTAGAGAGGAAAATTTATTCATTTAAATTTACCACCCCTTAAAGCCCGAAATCTAATACTTGTTCGTATTAACTGCTGAAGTGAAACAGAGAGATAATAGTGAACCAATAGAGCAAAACTACATTTCCAAGGTTCTACGGCGGTCGGGATCAAAACTCTTGTTTCGAATATATATTCAAATTCCCAAATGAGCGAGAGCTCCGTCTGAATATATTTGCTTTGGGCCGTTATCTGCGGGCCCTTACAACGTGGTTTCCTAGATGAACCGCCTTTGATATTGTAATTCCCTAATACCGACTTCATGATTTATTTCCTTCGCCGTACTGATATTAATTTCTTATACTCAGCCATAAATTGCAATTAGACTAATTGTTATGAGCGAAATTTGAATCACGTTTGCTACCTTGAGCGCGGAGATTTCTACGTATTTTCATAACGCTTGAAATAATATGTTATGGGGTCTGGTTTGGTATAATTTGTGTTTTTTTCTCCGAAAAGTCAAATATTTTTCAAGAATATAAAATTTTGCTTGACATTAAAGGTTAAATTGAGAAATAAAACAGGAAAAACGAGTAATATTATACAGATACGGAAAATTAAATGCAGACACACTATTTTAAAATGAATTAGGCATAATTTAAAGATTGGACGACTTACCTGAAGGCAGTGCCGGCGGAAGGAATATATTTAGATCGAGCAAGCACCTTGACTGGCGACCCTATAATTTAAGGCTCTTATGACCCAACGCGACAGGTGACGATTTTTTTAAATTTTTATTTTGTTTTCAGTTCCTTAACCAAAATTATTTTTGTTGACCCATTGCTTTTGGACGCGTAGTTTAGTTTAGGTCCTCAAGTCCTTTTTGTCACGTATCAGGCAATTCATTTTTTTATAGATATTTTTATATCTTAGTTTTGGTCGATTATGTGCATAGATATATAACCAAGACAGATAGGATTATTTACAAAATTTTTGAAGAATGAACGGTGGTGTCCGCGGTAGGAACTCAATAATCGGATTGAACATTGATGCCAAGTTTACGTGCTTTTAACTATAGATATATATAACCAATACATATTACACAATTTCTGAAGTCAACGCGGATGATCCTCGACAGAAATGCAATATTTTGATAAAATTAAAATATTGATGCCAAGTTTGCGATGTTTTTAACTGTAGTAATGTTATTGCGTTTGCTTGAATTACTGTTAGGTCTTTAAATTGTCCAAAAAAAAAAAATAATGTCTGACAACAGCGGAAGTAGAGTAGACCGCAATTGTGGAGAGTCGTATATTGTTTCATTCATAAAAATTCCTTCGATACAGTACTAGTCCAGGAGCCAGTGAATTTTTTCGTACTTGTTTTCCCGGTCCGTGTATATTTAAATAATCTATTCCCGGTGAACTGTATATTTAAAATGGAACGCCAATCTATTAACAAAAGTAAGCCAGATTGAATTCTCGCATTACGTCACATCGATACAAGTGAGATTGTTTACAAAGTGCCTTTGCAGGCCTATTTTGCCCATTTCATGTATTTGTTTTTAAATCATGTTAAATTACTATTTTTGAAACTCAACAAGGAGAAAATCCAATTAACTCTTCCGTTGTGTATATATAATAATAATAATAATAATAATAATAATAATAATAATAATAATAATAATAATAATAATAATAATAATAATAATAATAATAATAATAATAATAATAATAATAATAATAATAATAATAATAATAATAATAATAATAATAATAATAATAATAATAATAATAATAATACTCTCCCTAATTCACCCCCTTACGAGTGAATTTTAACCCCAAAAGCTGAGCTTGTCCGGGGAAAGGGACGGCTATTATTATTATTTGCCGTGGCGCTCCGGGGCGACTTAAAGATGATTGATGGTGCCATTTGACTTACAGGTGAGGAAAACCCGGAAAACCTCACCCACCATCATCGAGACGGTAATGTATGGCGAATTTTTTTAATCTGCATGTCATATCAACAGAAATTGAATTTCTATTAATACGCCACACATCAAATCCTAAACCGAACCATGCAATTTAATTAAAAATCCACATGGTCTGGTCTGGGATTCGAAACCCAGCAGTCTCAGACTCATAAACTTGCCTATAAATGAATATAAGCGCGATAGACCGCTACACCACCGTGCCCGATATATAAGATAAATTAACTGAAGTTTTATTAGTAAAGTATTAATACTAAAATTTTAATGTAATTTACAGAAAATCGCTAGGTATGTATTTGTTTTTAAATAATTTGATAATTTATGAAAAAAAGGAAGTAAAAGTGGAATGACCAGTGGCCAGTAGGTCAGTCAATACAAAGTATCATATATTTCTATTATAACATAACTAAAATACCTACATCTTTTAATCATAAGGACATATAAGTTAAAAATCATTTTAATATATGCATTAGAATGAAGTAATAATAACTTAAAGAGACAAGGTCTTAAAGTAATAGCTGGTACAGCATGTTTTTTAAACGTTTCCTCATTACTGCTAGAATGAAATCACCTACTATGAAATATGCTCTAAAAACGGCATTTATAGCAGTCAGTGTTCAGTCTTAGGATCTCTTCCTAAAGCCCTCATCCAAGCTGCATACATATTAAAAAATAATTTAAAAAAAAACATATTATATACCTATATAGTTTTCGGTTCTGGGTGCCCTAAAAGAGGACACTTAGCCGACAATTTGCTTCAGATAGCTAAAACCCAAAAGTCACACCCCGAACCAGGACGTATTGCTATCCTTTTAAGTAAAAAATAACTACAAATAACTTACCTGAAAAATGAAGGCGTCTAACTTTACACCAAAAAAACCATACACTTTTTCCCATTGTTGCAAGCACCCGATGACGATTAGGTAGATATCAACTAGAAGCATGTACTTAATGGTTATAAAGCTTATTTTAACACAAAAAGAATAAAGCACTAGTCGAAAAGCAGCAATCAAATATAAATAGACCACAATATTAAAATTCAAATTAAAAACTATATAAAAGCGCAAAAGATCAGAACCAAATAAAATGAATAACCATAATAACCTAAAAATCACACTAAAATTGCAAAAACTATTACTGTAAAATCATGAGATTACATCAATAATGCATATGCGTCGGAGTATCGCAAATGTCAAAAGTACAGTGTTTCCATGAAAATTTAGCTGTTTTTAGCAGTATTATAGGACCATTTCTACCACGCGCATCCAACGATATTGGCGTTCCACAGTTCACTGTATTTTCCTCACACCTCTAGTATAAATGATTTGACATAACGAAACTAACAATAATTATAATTAATGTAGAGTAATAAGTGATTCGTGAATTCTAAATAAAACAATTATTATATAAAAGGAAATGTAATTTATTTCCCTATTTTCTTCTGTAATATCTTCAATTATTATGTTTAATTTCTATAAATAAACGAACTGGTTAGGTGGAACATTGTGATATAAGATTTTATTTATGTGTCCTATGCGTACACTTTAATATACAAAACACCTGGAACATTCTTTAAATAATTGTGGTCGTAGAAATAATTGTGTACATAACTCGTTTGAAAGTGTATTTTATGCACTTGCCAAATATATTATCCATACAGATTAATCAGACTATTTTTTTACTTAACTTCAGTACATCTCTTACTACTAAAACTATTTTTATCAATGGAAAAAAAGGGCCGTGTTCTCGTATGTTTTGACGCATTTTCGGCCTCAGCCCATCGGATCCCCCCTCTAAATATATATGAATTTTGCTTAGAATTGCTAATCCTACAATTCTCTATTCGTGCTTGCTGACTGGGAAAATAAATACCGAAAATCGTCACTGTCTCCTGGACTATACAATAGATGGTGATGAGAACTTCACAACAAATACACTTTTATGAATTGCTAGTTGGGGATGTGATTGTGTGTCCCTTGCATTAAGCGCCCAGGATAGCTATTCACTAAGTCATGGGAGCGCTCCCATGGGAGTGCTCCCATATATTTTGCTCTCTTACTCTTAGGTGGGTATATCGTGCTTACTCACTTTTAGCCCAGGTACATGCGTAGTAAGGTCAGATTTTATACTATGGGAGGGAGAATTGCGGGCTTGCCAGATTAGGTCCGTATTTATCACAAAGCAAATTTGAATTACTAAGGGCTGATTCCACCGTTGAGTTAAACGGAGATTAAAATGACATTGTTAATGTAAAAATGTCATTTTAAACTTCGTTTAACACAACGGTGGATCGGTCCTTAAATAGTAGATCAAAGTTATTCTGTCGACTTGGCAACGTTGGCATGGGAGTATGGGAGCAAGGGAGTGTGGGAGTGCTCCCATGAGTTAGAGAATAGGTATCCTGGACAGCTGCATGGCTCTGCCTGAAGGAACTTCAATCTGAATTATTTGAATTTATATTCCTGATCATTTCACACTGTAGTTATACTATTGAGTGCGGTGTTTCAGGATCATTTGTACCACTAGTCGTTAATAAATAAGCGAAGTTTAAAATCACGTTACGTTATCAATGACGAGATGGCAATTTAAGCTTGTCTTATTTCTTAACGACAAGCGGTGCAAATGGGACTTCACAAGTTTAGAGACAAAAAACAAGGTGGGAAATCTTTCCATTTAAAAACTACTAGATCTTTATTAAAACAAAAAACAGTAAAGTTTCATAGATTTAATACAGAATGGCGCGTAAATGTTTTTTTCGCCTACTATATGTGAAAATTAATCATATCAACCCTAAAAATCTGACCGAAAGTAACGTATATCTTCCTATGGGCTGCTAAACTCATAACAGCCCGATATTGTAGTTTTTCACTAGATATGCAGTTAGCTTTGACTGTCACTTGCGTACTTTGACGTTTCACATAAATTTTGATTAAACGTCAGTGTAAGTCTATTAGTGAACATGAATAGTCATTCAGACAGTGACAAAGAATGTACAAATACTCCACCAAACTTGCAAGAGGAAGCCAACAATGTTTCTCTAAATTTATTACCTACTAAGTCAAGAGAACGGTACAAAATATACTATGAATGTGATCACCGTACCTAGAATGGAAAAGACTCTAGGGCAAAGAAGTTTTGTATATCTCGGTCCTAAAATATTTAACTCACTTCCGGTGGAATTTAAAAACCTAAATTCTATAGCTCTTTATAGGTCTAAATTACAACAATGGATATTAACTAAGCAACGACAAAAATTTCATAACTTTATTAATTTAAATATAACTAAAATCTAAAACGAACTTACCTGCAATTATCCAATTATTTATGTATACAATAATTATTTATAAACTATTCAATGCTGTAGCTAATTTGTCTCTATAATAAATAAAAGAAAAAATAGTAAAAAAAAAAGAAATGCTATGTAGAATATAATTCTCAAAGTATCCCACGCACAAGGTTCGCCTTTAGTGGAACCACTATTTATTCACATAGACAATTTTTTTAGTAAAAAAGCAAGAAACCTAACTGAAAAATAAATTCGTACATTTTACTACTTAAGTTTCTTTTATTTGTAAAATTAAGGATTTTCGTTAAATTTTCCTTTACTTTGTTTTTTTTTTTTTTGTAGGCGAAAAACAATTGTGTGTCACACATGCAAAAAACGCTTTAGCAGCCCTTAGCTATCAGCTGCCCTCGCTTCGCTTCGATCGCTCATGCAGCTAATAACCGTGGGCTGCTAAAGCTCATTTTCTGCTCTTGTGACACAATATACTATATTTTTTGACTTCTTTTTATTCATTTTTAAAATAAATACTTCTCGAAGGTTTACAAAAAAGCATGGTTTCCCTACCTTAAGATTAATTATTATTGGTATTTCCTGAAAATTTTATACATTCTCTCCGTTTACTTTGCTACACTTTCACAAGTAAAAATATCTTAAATTTTTAATTAAATTAAAATTACACGAAAAAAAGTATCAACTATCTTAATAACTGGTTAAAGTGAGGACTTATTTGAGGAAGATTCTTCATATGTTTCAAAAAACGGGTAGTATTTATGATGCTAAACGATCTGGTGGACCAAAAATTAGTGATGACAAACAAATTGATGTAGTTGTAGAACTAGTAGTAAACCCAACCTCTTCCACAGCCCATCTACCTGTGAAGTCAGTCAAAGTAAATAACACAGGGCGTTTACTAAAAACAAATTTCACCCATACAAATTTAAACTACCTCTGCCGAATTTTGTGAAAATATATTCACTAAAATTGGCCAACAGCCAGACTACCTGAACACAATTTGTTTTAGTGACCACAGCCACAGTACTTTCTTCATCAAAGAAAATGTTAATACTCAATGAAAATAGATGACTTACTTCTTTTGCTGGTTCTGAATGATGCATATACAGTGATGGGCAAATGTGTGGAACCAAGTAAATATCTCTGGAATTGTTAGAGAAATCGTAATGAAAATTGGAAGGTAGTTATTACATTAAATTGCCTATTTGATTTTATTTTTTTAACAATTTTAAACTTCCGGTTTAACGGAAGTAATATCGATTTTAAATTTTTTAATGAAACACCCTATATGTTATTTTAATTTCGAATAAAGTATTTAATTACGAATTCAAAAATATTGTGTTCGATATTTTTTATTACAATGCCAACCGAGATTTAACAAAAACATTACTAAAGTAAAATTAAAAATCGATATTACTTCCGGTTAAACCGGAAGTTCAAAATTGTTAAAAAAACAAATCAAATATAGGCAATTTAATGTAATAAGTACCTTCCAATTTTCATTTCGATATCTCTAACAATTCCAGAGATATTTACTTGGTTCCACACATTTGCCCATCACTGTATAGTTGAATGTCTAGTTCTAAAAGTTACATGTTGATTTCTTGTAAAAGATTTATAAGGAATTTCTCGATATAAGAATTTATGTTGTTTGCAGAATTCTTTATTAGTGAGAGTAGTTGTACATGTTGTTTACAAACTGGCTTAAGCGTTTATCTTATCATAGAAAATATATTTGAACACAAATACCAATCTTTTAACCATAGCGTTGTGTTTTGCTGAATAGCTGATGAAAGAATAAATAGAAATATATGAGATTTATAAATTCAATTGCATGACGATATGATTATCAAAATGTTAAACTACGCCCTCACAGACTGATGATTATTTTTATCCAATGAAATTCAAGCTGTCCACCTGACTTACTATTATTGCAACGGGAAAATTAACGTTTTGCGGAAAAAAGCTATGATTACGTTACGCCCGCGCACTACCATTGACCAGGGCCGACTAGAGGGGGGGCAGCCGGGACTAATTCCCGGTACCCGGACTCAAATGGAGGCCCAGGGGCCCGGCAGCGGTATAAGGGGGGCCCGATGACGAATGACTAATGACTAATTACGAATGACGAATGACGAATGACGAATGACGAATGACGAATGACGAATGACGAATGACGAATGACGAATGACGAATGACGAATGACGAATGACGAATGACGAATGACGAATGACGAATGACGAATGACGAATGACGAATGACGAATGACGAATGACGAATGACGAATGACGAATGACGAATGACGAATGACGAATGACGAATGACGAATGACGAATGACGAATGACGAATGACTAATGACGAATGACGAATGACGAATGACGAATGACGAATGACGAATGACGAATGACGAATGACGAATGACGAATGACGAATGACGAATGACGAATGACGAATGACGAATGACGAATGACGAATGACGAATGACGAATGACGAATGACGAATGACGAATGACTAATGACGAATGACGAATGACGAATGACGAATGACGAATGACGAATGACGAATGACGAATGACGAATGACGAATGACGAATGACGAATGACGAATGACGAATGACGAATGACGAATGACGAATGACGAATGACGAATGACGAATGACGAATGACGAATGACGAATGACGAATGACGAATGACGAATGACGAATGACGAATGACGAATGACGAATGACGAATGACGAATGACGAATGACGAATGACGAATGACGAATGACGAATGACGAATGACGAATGACGAATGACGAATGACGAATGACGAATTAACAACGAAAAGTTCCACGAGATAACAAAGCTGACATTATTTTATATTTGTGTTTATTCATATATTTCATGTTAATTACAGGTTCCTGTATTATTTGAACCTGTTGTTTTGTTGCTGCTTTACTGTTCCAATAAACCAGTTAGTTGTGTATATAGAGGCTATTTTTCGATGACGTCAAAAAACCTACATAATCAACTTTATGTAACAAGTTACATAATAATATGACTAATAACTAGTAACATAAAGTAGATCATTTTGATACTTGCTGCGATTACAACAGATGGTTACTTTAATGTCATAATTATTTCTGTAATTCTCAACTTCCATCTCTATTTTTATAGTTAAAATCGTTTTTATTTATTAGTGTTACATACAGGAAAGTAGAAGGGTAATGAACGCTCTGAATATTCAATGAACGCGTTGTTATTAACGCAACAAACTAGTTTTATATCCCAAGTTATGAATTTTCAGAGTGTTCATGAGTTTAGTAAATTCAGAGTGTTATAAATTTAATCAAATAGTGTATGTTTTGCTGTGACCACCAATTTCAGCGAAGTCTAATTCTCATAAATGATTAATTCAAGCAAAAGCTCTCGGAAAATCATGTGAAATAGTACGCGGCAGAAACTTTACAACCTCTGCTTTACTTGTTTAGATAAATGAGCCGAGTTTTGCCTATCTTGTCTCGTCTTTCTATGTGTGGTTTCGTTTGAACAGTATTCTGGTTAAAAATAAGTTGGATGTTTGAGTGCACAATTAATGAATTTATCAGATATATAATAAACACATTAATTGATTATTCAACTCGTGTACCAATGGCACGTTTGAAATAATTTATAGTTTGTATGTTTATCGAAATATTTTTCTGACTACCTAAGTTTTATCTCTCAAGTGGATTTCACAATTATGAAAGCAATCTATACAGGATAAACACTCTTTAATTGGTTTTGTGTTTAATCCAAGGCAACCATTCTTGTGGGAAGCAATTCGAGTAGTTTGAACATAAGTTCCAAATTATTTATTTCCAGAATTAAATTTAATAAATTTTAAGAAATTTGTTTGCAAAAAACACAAAACCTATATAATTTTGAACAATTTTTTATTTGTTTTAACGAAGACTTTAAATTCTCTTTTAAAATTATTCATTTATTTGAAATCACAAATTGATAGATATTATTCGTATATAAACGTAATATGGTGTTGCTAAGGACTATTGCAGCCAATGGCAGAGCATTTATATTTCGTCATAGTTTCTCGCTGGGTGATCTTATTATCTAGACACCGACTGACTCTAGTTCAAACTAGTAGTAGATTTATACAAATGATTTGCTTGAATGAAAGAAATAAATATTACTTTTCTGTCTGAAATTTTAAAAAATATTCATTTTAAATAAATACATTAAAAGGGTTTTTAATTCTCTATAGGACGGTTTAAATTATTTTAATTCTGCTGTATTAGTTTTTGATGCAATTAAATTTAAAATGTGAAATAAACTAAACTGATAACACGTCACTGACGGCACTGGCTTATTAATTAGATTACATCATTGTAAACTGAAACATAAGTGTTCAAGTGCTTAAAATGCTCTCCATTGTTATCTTGACAGATAAAGATATTATTTACTTCTCTCACATTTTGAATATAATTAATTTTAAAACTAAAAAATCCCAAGAGTCCGAATAATATGGCTATTAAAAGACAATACAAACATTTCAGAAATAAATTAAATACTTTAATAAAAAAACTAAATATAACTATTTTACAAATAAAATTCAAAATGATTTAAATGGTTCACAAAAATTATGGAATACTGTACAAGAAATAAGTCATACAAAAAACTGAAACCTACCATAAATATTATTAAAAATGAGTTAAACCAAAAATTAACAAAAAAAATTAATATCGCAAATGAATTTAATATTAGATTTAAACAAATTGGTAAGAAGTTGGCACAAAACATTAAAACTAACTGTTTCTATAAACCTCCACGTAAACTTGTCCCAAACTCATTTGTCTTTACTCCTGTAGAAGAACCTGAAATAAAAAACGCAATAAATGAATTAAAAAATAAGAAAGCTGTAGGTATTGATATTATAAAAACTGAAACAATTAAATTGATTACCAATTTTATCACTAAACCATTAAAATATATTTTTAACGAATGCATTAAAAAAAAAGTATATCCGACTGGCTTCAAAAAATCAATATTATCGAACTTCACAAAAAAGGAGATGTTTCAGATGTAAATAATTATCGACCAATTTCTTTGATAACACATATGTCCAAAATATTTGAAAAAATTATTAAAAACCGTTTAACATCTTACCTAAACAAATTTAACATACTATCTAATAGCCAGTATGGGTTTAAAGAAAAAACGTCAACGCAGGATGCAATATTGTCCTTAACATCTAAAATAATTCGAGCAATTAATGAAAGTACGCCATGTTTGTGTGTCTTTATAGACCTTATCCAAAGCGTTTGACACAGTCAGCCATGACTTACTTTTACAATCTTTGGAAGACTTAGAAATAAGGGACAATTATTGCTTAAAGTTTTTTAAAAGCTATCTTACTAAGATAAGTCAAGCCGTGAGAATAGATGATATTGTCAGTAATTATGAATCTGTTGAATGTGGTGTACCTCAGGGCACTGTATTAGGTCCAATTCTTTTTAATATTTATGTTAATAATTTATTCTCACTTAGAAGTTCTGGTGATATTTTAGGATTTGCAGATGATACTGCAATATTTTATGAATCTGATATCTGGGATAATCTTAAATTAAAGGTTGAGACTGATTTCTGTAACATAAAAAATTGGATAGAACATAAATTATTAACGATAAATATTAACAAAACTAATTACTTACCTTTTGCTTGCAATTATTTGGGTTTACCAACATTAAACCGACTGTGGATAAATGCTGAACAACCTTTTGAAATTTTACCTGTAGATAAAATAAAATATTTGGGAATTATTTTAGACCAGCACATGAAATGGAAATTACATATTTCATATGTTAATAAAAAACAAATTTAGAGTACTTAAAGATTTACTACCTAAACAAATTCTCTGCGTTAGTTGAGAGCCATTTACGATATGGAATTTTAATTTGGGGATGTGCTTTAAAGTCTTTAAAGACCGATATCCTTCTGATACTCTATATTGTGAATCCCAAATTATGGATGTAAGGCAAAAGCAATATAAGATATTACAAAAAAAAAAATTTGCTACAACTCCCTCACATTGTTATAAGTTATAACACTCCCCAACAACATTTTTTCCGTGTTCCATTCATGTCTAAAACTCTTACGCAACATTCCCAATTATTCATAGCACCTAAACTATATAATAGCCACTTAAACAAATAAACAATAGACACAAATTTAAAAAACTTTTAAAAAATTATATTTTTGAAATTAACAGGAATGCTATTGCCAGTTATTTTGATTTATAAAATTATTTATACGTAGTTTACCTAATCCATTTTTACTACTTATTATACGTTATTTTATGGTATGTTATAGTTTATGTTTTTAATTTACAATATTTTCTTTTATTAATATTTTTTAAATACTATTTATTCTTAATATTTTATTATGTACACATATATTTTAATTTTTTCATACCGTTTTCCTTAATAGGAATTACTATCGTTACCGAAACAAGTGCGTATGCACTTATCGGTTACCAGCTTTATTTATATTTATAAGTTATATATATATTGTAATTCTGATTGTAATTTGGTGTAATCTAAATAAAGCATTATTATTATAATTATTTAAAATAACCTCTTTCAAATGAACTATCAGTCGACTCGTGTCGTCATGCAACTTAATTTTTAAGTATATTTAGTTTAGGTACTTCTTTCGTTTCCATAACCAACTTAACAAATGATTATTTATTTTAACTAGTAAGAGAAACTAAACGTTATATACACGCGCCAAGGATTCTTTCTAAAACCACTTGTTTTGTTAGCTAATAAATACTCGACTCAAAATCCTTTTCCGTTGGCGAAGCTGCAGTAGATACTAATTTCAACCCATAGACGTACTTCTAAAATTAAAAACAACATAAGTACATATAAATAATCTGTAATACATCATAACCTCTCAAACAACCCTTTCATTATTTATAACTCTTTTAATATGATGTTAAAACAAAACCATATTTTAGATATTTTTTATAAATGTTTCGTGTATGTTGGCAACCAAAATAACCAGAAAACGATGACGGAGAGCATGATGATAATTCATGACTATAATTATTTATCAAAACTTTCAAAATGCGCATTTAAGAATCATGTACATTGAGAGGTGTTAAGACTAGAAAATAAAACCAAAACAACAAAATATGAAATCAGAAAGTATCAAGATAAGAAATCAAAAAATTGAGAGAAAAACGATAAATAATAAAGAAATACAAACAAAAAATAAAATTAATAAAGAAATGAAAATAAACATGAAAATGGCAGAAGACGAGAACAAAAGACAAGAAAATATTTAGCATGGAAGGAAAAATGTTAGAAGATAAAATGTAGAAAAACAAATAAAAAGAGAATTTAATGAATATCGAAATTTTAGTATATGATTAAGAATAATGACATATGATGGAAATTGCACCCTAAACTATTCATAAAAATGCTGAAAAATTAAATTAGGGGAATAAATGAAATTGGGACATAAGAGAAATGATCAAAGACCATTTGGAAAACCAACCTCTAATATGGTTTGCTGAAAAAAAAACATTTGCCAAGAAACTAAAAGAAATACTATTCACAAATCTTAGAACAATATAAGCAAATAAGAAAAGACATGAAAAATTTAAAAAGTGCTAGAAAAAGAAAGAATTAGAACAAAAGTGAAAGAAAATATACATTTAGAAAAAGGGAATTAAAAACAAGAGAATTAATAAATTGAAAACAACAAAATTTTGAAAATTATTAAAATATAGAAGATTGGAGGCGCAAGAACAGAAAAAGTTAAAGTAAATAAAATTTTATTAATACTATGTTCGAGAGAAAGGAGGAAGAAATTAAACTGATGTGAAATAGAATAAAAATTGAAAACAATAAATGATGTAGGGCTAATAAATAAATCATTTAATACTTAAATACAAGGAAATAATGAACAAAATGATTAAATAATGTTGGTAAATTATAGTAAATTATTAGAGAATTATTAGTGAATTAATAGTAAATTAATAGTGAATTAATAGTGAATTAATAGTGAATTAATAGTGAATTAATAGTGAATTAATAGTGAATTAATAGTGAATTAATAGTGAATTAATAGTGAATTAATAGTGAATTAATAGTGAATTAATAGTGAATTAATAGTGAATTAATAGTGAATTAATGGTGAATTAATGGTGAATTAATAGTGAATTAATAGTGAATTAATAGTGAATTAATAGTGAATTAATAGTGAATTAATAGTGAATTAATAGTGAATTAATAGTGAATTAATAGTGAATTAATAGTGAATTAATATTGAATTAATAGTGAATTAATAGTGAATTAATAGTGAATTAATAGTGAATTAATAGTGAATTAATAGTGAATTAATAGTGAATTATTAGTGAATTAATAGTGAATTAATAGTGAATTAATAGTGAATTAATAGTGAATTAATAGTGAATTAATAGTGAATTAATAGTGAATTAATAGTGAATTAATAGTGAATTAATAGTGAATTAATAGTGAATTAATAGTGAATTAATAGTGAATTAATAGTGAATTAATAGTGAATTAATAGTGAATTAATAGTGAATTAATAGTGAATTAATAGTGAATTAATAATGAATTAATAGTGAATTAATAGTGAATTAATAGTGAATTGATAGTGAATTAATAGTGAATAAATAGTGAATTAATAGAGAATTAATAGTGAATTAATAGTGAATTAATAGTGAATTAATAGTGAATTAATAGTGAATTAATAGTGAATTAATAGTGAATTAATAGTGAATTAATAGTGGATTAATAGTGAATTAATAGTGAATTAATAATAAATAAATAATGAAAATGTAAAATGAAGAATATAAGTTATGACACATAGTGATTATTAATAGTGAAGCATTGAGTAATAAAAGTATTAGGAGTTAAAATGAGAATGGGTATAGTATTTATGGAATGTAAATTTATACTGAAATACTAAAAAGACAAGAAAATAAAATGATATGAAATGTTTAAATAAACATTATAGTATTGTTAGTATCTAATAAATAAGTATTAATTTCATAAAGAGAAAATTTGTAGATACAATAACTTAATTAATATTAGTATTCTCAATTTGATTTTTCAGAATAAAATTGTAAAATTAAAGTTTTGGAAAACTTAAATTTAATATTATCATTTAGTTATCATAATATGATAATTGTTAATAAATAAACTAATCAATCTAACTATTTAAAATAGATGGACTAGGCGAACTCGACTAAATTCGTCCTCCTATAAATTATTTGGCTACTTATTTTATTTTGTATTGAATAGATTCTAAATAATTAGAAAAAATAGATTTAACTGGTTTTATTTCGTGGTTACATATTGTCAGATACATATATCTTTCTCTTTATTATAAATGATAATTATTATTTCTTAATAATTCTAGAAATCTAACCTAACTAATTAACATAAAGTAGATCATTTTTACACTTGCCGTGATCACAAAAGATATACATACACTACAGTATATTTTTTTCGTGTTTGGCATACTACTAGTATATAAGTTAATAAAATGGCAACAGCCGTTTGACTAGAATAAGAAGATATGGTTGTGGGATATTAGCCGAACCGAATATCAGTGACAAAATCAGAATATATAGCGATAGCGGGGATATCTTAGTTGCCACATGTTCACTGTGGAAGCACATCTATGCCTAATACAAAATAATAAGCACTGTATATGTCAAAATTAAAAAAAAGTCCTTTATGTATTACAAGTGATAAAAGAGCCTACCAACCTACGTATGTACTTCATACCATATAAAACTGTTACTTATAATTAAAAAAATTCTAAAACAAAAACCCATTTTCTAGACATCGGAAAATTATTCATGAACGCCCATGGCTCAACATCAGATTCTTCGGGCAGATTCTTACAACGAGCCTCTGCAGAATATCGACTCAAGAGCAAGGAAAGGAAGGGGCATACCGGAAAAGGAGAGACAAGGACGAAGAGATCTGAAAGCTTCGGGGTATGAGTAACCAAGATGGCGTCCGTCCGGGCAGGGGTCCCTTGGCATCGGCTTACCGCTCGCAATAAGATTTGCCTGTACAGTTCTGGTCATTAATATACATGAGTGGAGGCGCTTTTGCACGGAGTTGGTACGGAAAAGCTGAGGTCGAGGAACATATTATGAATGTGCCTGCAGAGATTGCACTTGCTCTCGACACACTGTTTCTGTTTAAGTTACGATCTTCATTAATAATAAAGCTGAAGAAGACTTGAAAGCCGTCGTTTTACGTTTGAATTATTAACGTAACTAGAAAGACACATAAAGAAAGTCGTACGAGATCGGGTACCGTAAGATAACGTAGCTTTGACTGAAATTAAATATTTATTTCGGATCAATTTCGTAAGTGTTGCCTTTAAAACTAAATTTAGTGATTTTTATTAAATAATCGAAGAAGGAAATTATGCGAATAATGTGATATTTAAATACGCATAACATTTCCTCTTTAAAGCGTAACTTACAGCTAATAGTTCGTCCCTGGGTCGCCGTTAAACGTGTTTTTATACGATATCCTTTGTTTTGCCGAAAAAGAAAGAATATCTACCTCCAACTATACTTCGTTGATACAGTTTTATAAGCTGTGGTTTTATCGCGAAGTCCATATAAAAACCCATACCAAGAAATATTGAACAGAGTCGGCGTCAGGCCGCAAAGCCCGTATATAACTATTTATATCCATTATAATATTAATTAATAATAACGTTCACTGCTACTAGCATTTAGTAGCTACTAGCTACTGCAGCTAGTGAACGAGAAGACAAATCAGCTATCAAAAACGTTAAGTATAGAAGAATACATAATATTGTTTATGATATAATGCAATGTTGTATCGTGGTAACCAATCTCTGTTTATGGTTGTTAAGGGAGTCATAACGGGCTAGCCTGGTAAAAAATGTAAAAACAGTTATCACTGAAATGGCAGTTGTAACTGAACTGTCATTATTTTAAGTCACATTCAAAAATTTGTCAAATTATAAAATTTGATTTAATCCTAAATTGTAAAACGTAGTAAATTGCAGTATAAAACGTTGTACGATACGCGCCGTTATCTGATCTCTACGTGCTCGCATGTAAAGATCTAGGTAACGGGCTTATAACGTAAACTACTCTTTTATTTAACACTACTTTTCTCAAGTTTACAGTTGATGTTGTTAATTTACTATAATTTAGATTCCCGTAACATTTCTGATTTAATATCAGTAATTTTTAAGTATTATTTCTATTTTAATTCTCTTATTTTAAAAGAATATCATTGTTATAACAAGAATATTCTTCCGTAAAAGTTGTAATATTAGATATGTAACATTTACATTGTTTTATATAAAATTAACAAAGAATAAAAGTACTATAAATGTAATATATACCGACTATAAAATTGTTGTTAATAGCTGACAGAAATTTGTAATTATCTCAATTAAAGATGATACAGGACAAAATTATCATGATTAATTTAACAATCAATCTAACAACTTGCTACCAATTAAAAATGAACGAATAAAAATTAACGCTTTCTTGCAATATTTATATTATTTATGTTAAATTAATAAAACGTATTCTTTAAAACCTTAAGAGAACTTAGTTTATTAAAGAAGTATATTTAATGTTTTGAGTGGGGAGTTTACCTATATCTATAGGTTACTGGTAGCCAGTTTGGGGACTTGGTAAATTTATACCTGCGAAACTTTAAATAGATAAAATAAAATAGAAACGAAAACATTGTAAGCACACATAAATACCTATAGGTATGGGCAATATAAACAAATAAAAAATAAACGATTAGCCTAAAGAACGTTTTTAATTCAGCATTCAGATAACTAATAAAAATGAGAAAGTAGGTATGTCACAATTAAGACAAAAAAACATCATTGAACTTGGCACAAAATTCGATCGTTGGCCACAACTACTTTTTTAAAATAATCTACTAAGGTTATTTAAATTAGTTATCTAAAGGTAAATTATTCAGAAACAATAATAAATGTACTTACCACCAATAGAATTGATTATTAAAATTTTCTCAAACGCATCGGTGCTTATAATATAATAATGTGTTATAGGTACTCGTATATGTACCATGCTTTGTTATGTGAAAATGGCGAACGGCTACTGCTGTCTGGCCATTTATGATCAACGTCAGAAAACGTTGGCCAATAGCAGAATTCTATGTTGTTCACATGACTTAGAATTTCTACAATATTATAGAATATTTTTGAACAAAATTGAATTTTTTTCATAAGAAGGGATGTAAAGTATTACTATTTTTTGTAGAGAAAATTACCATTTTTTGTAGAGATAATTATTAATATTTGTACAAATTTTTACAGAAGTTAGTAGTAGTAATTACGATAATTGTAATAAATTTCTACTTCTACAAACATAGTAAAATATACTAAACATTGTGGACTTCTTTCCTATTGTTGTAGCATTTTATTCGACAATTCAATTGCTACAATAATTAATAGTTTTTAACTATAAATTGTAGTAAAATTTTTTACAAATTGTTAATTATTTTTCTACAAGTCTACTACTACAATATTGTAGTAAAATTTTCTAGTCACATTTTTTTCCGTGTACTAAGGTGAACGTCAATCTTGGACTGATTTCGTCCTTATTAAGATTCTTTAGCAAGAAATAGCATTTTATTTGATTATTGTCTTTTTTCTTATTATTCTTGTTACATTTTTTACGCTTCTTACTCGTATACCTCTCACTATTTTATTTACATGTTTATTAGATGTTGTTTTCTTTTGTCCCATATTGTCAGATTTTGTTTGATTAGTTTTTTGAAATGCGTATTGTTTTCTACTTTAGCAAAATCTAGTGCGTGTTTCTGTTTTAATTAACTTCGTGAATGAAAACAAAATGTATGATTTTCACATTTTAATGAAGGCAATTACTATTTATTCTTTCTTCAATAAATTTACAATATCAGTAATATTTCCCATTCTATTACTATGATAGGATGGCTTTTCGGATACACATAATTATGTCAAGACATAAGGATAAACAGTTATCCAAAATGCATACAAAATGAATTTAATGCATTCATCCGAAATGATTAAACTAATGCAGAGAACAGAGTCGAGAAAATATAAATCTACACTCTCCACATAAGGATTTCATCATATTTCAAGCAAATGAACCGCTACCCAACAGAGAACAATAACACCAAAAGTCATTTATAGTTAAGTTAAATTCCTGTTTAGTTCCTGTGGGGCCTGAAGAAGCTCCAACTAGAGGTGAACAAGCCGAAGTAGAGTATGGGAATAGTTGAGATGAGTAATGGATATATCGGAATATAAAGGCTTAATTTCGCAGGAGGGTTATTGTGTAATAAAGCATTGTTCTCGTGAGATACCGATTATAATGCTCCGATCTGCCCGCCTTGTTTCTTACACCCTTCCAGCTCAACCACTTCCATTATCTTCCTTCCTTTTGGTCCTTTTGGTATTGCGTTTCGGTTGCGTCAGTGTCAGACGCTACTACGGAATGATAAAACAAACCTTTTATGAAAGATACTGTAATAAAGTAAGTTTCGAATATCGGAAACTTTGATAGTTATTTTATATACAAAATTATCCATTTTGAAAATACAATTAGTGCCGTTTTTAGTACTTAGTTAAAATAGTTGTAAATAAATGGAATATTAAAAATATTTAGTGATATCTGGAGCCTTTTTTCGATTATTTTATTAGTAAAAATCTGATGTGTCCAACACATGACTTTCCTATCTAGTTATTACGGGCTTTTTTCGGTTATTTTGTACAACCTATTGCAGCATCTCTATAAATGTTTAGAGGATAAACTAAATATATACATTGTCCACATACACCTACCTCGAAACATTTTTCTATAGATATTCATTGAAAACGAAAATGCTGAAAAATTTAAATTTAGCACTTTTCAATTACGGTCCATTTTAGAAAAATCATGTATAAACAAAAATTATAGAGATCTATAGCAAACAACTTTTAGTTCAACAATTTTCATAAAAATCAGAATTTTGCACATTTTGTTAAATTTCTCGAATACGGACTATTTCAGGAAATTTTGACATTAAACAAAAATTATAGATAATAATATTAGAAGTAACTTTTATTTGAATAATTTTCTTCTCCAAACATACATAACAGATATATTCCATAAAATATAAAAATGGCCTCCCATAAAGTACCCCCCTAGATGTTCCGACTTTGTCCAAAATCTAATCTTTTCACGTCAGGCCAAAATAAACCTTAAGTTTAAAATTTAATGTTTTTTTCTTTCAGTTTTTGAGTTTTCTTCAAAATTCAAAATTTACACATTTTCTAAAATATCTCGAATACGGTCCATTTTAGAGAAATTATGTATAGAATAAAAATTATAGAGAATTATATTATAAACAACTTTTATTTGAACAATTTTTATAAAAAAATATTTTTTTTTACATTTTGTCAAATTTCTCGAATACGGACCATTTTAGGAAAATTTTGTATAAAACAACAATTATAGATAATTATATTAGAAGTAACTTTTATTTAAAGAATTTTCTTCTCCAAACGTAAATAACAGATATATTCCATAAAATATAAAAATGACCACCCATAAAGTACCCCCCCAGATGTTCCCACTCTGCCCAAAATCTAATCAATTTATTAGACGCTAGAATAAAGCTTAAGTTTAAAATTTGGTGTTTTTCTGTGTATTGGTTCATGAGTTATTTGACATACAGACACACATACACACACACAGACAGACATCATTGCGAAAATAGTCAAAACGGATTCAGGGGACCTCAAAACGTAAAAATCCGTCGAAAACTCGAGGTCGAAAAAAATCATGATTCCTATACTTTCCTTATATCTGTATACAGATAGGAAAGTAAGAAGGAAATTTAATAAATACTATTTAAAACAAATTTTATAAGATTATTTTCTGAGTAATTTTGTATCGTAGGCCTTTTACCTTGTCCATTATCTCACAGAATACTAAGAAGAGCATTACGCTACGCCCATGAATGTTTACCTGTTCTCACTCTACATCACGGAAACTATAATCTGTTGTTCTCTTCTCCTCCTCATGAACATATCTATGTACGCAACGTTGCCATTTAAGTTTTAGACGCAGAATATCAGTCAAATTTTTTATATTCTTTTAATAAACATTGATGCTGCTTAAAACATTTCATTGACAGGAAGATACTCTAACGAATAAAACACGTGGTCCCTTATTCTATGGCTATTTATAGACATGTGAATGATTAAAATAGAAAATGCTCAAATATCTAGAATTACAACATGACAACAATGTTTTCGTTTCAAGGCAATATTATTTTTGAAAATTTAGTGTCTACTATTTTGGAACTGAACTTGAGGCAATTACTTCAACTGTTACAATTGACATAGAATTAACTTAAAAAAAAACTGTATACAGGCAATACAAGATATTCTTAATGAGGTAAAACTTATACAACAAAGATAGTTTCTGCTGGAAGTGAATTTGATTAAATCATTCCGGACAAATATTAACGTAATTGCAATTTAGACAAATACAAAATGGACTCGGTTGCCTGCCAACTGGCAAAAAAAAATACGTTAATATTATTTATTTTTATTCTCAGGGTTGATTAAAACAGAAACACTTAGTAAATCAAGCTTGAATATTTTGATGAACTATAAAACATTAAGAGAATTAGACATAGATATTAGTTTTTTCTTAAAAAAATCTATTAACTGCAAAAAAATATCCTCTGGGTACATAACACATAATAACAATAAATAATAAAAAAACTTTAATCAAATTAAAAATGTTACTTTTAACGATAGCACAAGACATTTTTTCACAGCACCATTTTTGTGGTAACAGGGAATATTTTTATAATAAAAAACGAATACTTTAACAAATTTAGAAAGACATTCATAGCATAAAAATAAGAAAAATAAAATTTAAATAATGCTTTAATGTTCCCCCTTTGTAGAATAATATCATTACTTTATGTGCAATTTTGTTTTACCTATTTATTTATACTGCAATCCATTTACATATTATGTGGTAGAGCGGCACTTACAATTACTACATTTAAAATAATTTAAAACACAATGTAACATTAAAAGTTGTGCCAATTATTTTGTTTAAGAATACTTTTTATTAAAATGTATGTTTACCATTATGTTCATTTGTTCATAGACAAATAAAAAAGGTTATTTTTACTGCTAATGAGAAATCTAAGTAGTATCTGTTTCTTGTGAATATTAATTGGTCTTTGTTTCCTTACTTGTTTCAGTAATAAATTTTATTATTTTTAAAATAATAACTTTAATCAATAACCTTTAATCTATTAACTTTACTAAATTAACTCCAATGTATTAACTGTAATCTATTAACTTTAATGTACTAACTTTAATCTGTTACCTTAAATCTATTACCTTTAATCTATTTAATTTAATCTATTAACCTAAATATATTGACTTTATTCTATTAACTTTAATATATTAACTTTAATCTATTAACTTTATTCTATTAACTTCAATCTATTAATTTTAATTTATTAACTTACATCTATTAACTTTACTTTATTAACGTTAATCTATTAACTTTAATATATTAACTTTAATCTATTAACTTTAATCTATTAACTTTAATCTATTAACTTTAATCTATTTACTTTAACCTATTAATTTAAACCTATTAACTTTAATTTAATAACTTTACTCTATTAATTTTAACCTATTAACTTTAATCTAATAACTTTAATCTATTAATTTTTATGTATTAACTTTAATATAGTTAACTTTAATCTATTACTTTCAATATATAAAATTTAATATATTTAATTTAACTTTAATATAATAACTCTAAAATATTAACTTTAATCTAATCTATCAACATAAATTAAATAACTTTATCTTTAATCCATTGACTAATCCATTAACTTTAATCTATTAACTTTATTCTGTTAACCTTAATCTATTAACTAATCCATTAACTTTAATCTATTAAATTTATTCTATTTATTTTAATCTGGTAACTTTAACCTATTAACTTCAATTTATTAACTTTAATTTATTAACTTTAATCTATTAACTTAAATCTATTATTTTTATTCTATTAACTTTAATATTTTAAATCTAATAACTTAAATCTATTAACTTTAGTCAAATTATTTTAATCTAGTAACTTTAATCTAATAAGTTTATTCTATTAACTTTAATCTATCAATTTTTATCTATCGAGTTTAAACTATCACCTTTAATATATCAAATTTAATCTATCAACTATAATTTAACAACTTCAGTCTATTAAATATACTAATGTTAATCTTAAAAGACTACCTTAAGTTTCTTCACCACTTAGTAAAGTTAAAAGTAAATGCTTGCTGATTAGGCTATAGGTTATAGTTTCCTAATATGCCAAGTGAACTTACGTGTAACATATTTCGGAGGTCAAAAAGTCGAGCCTAAATCTATTAGTTTTAATATGTTACCTTTAATCTATTACATTTAATATACTAACTTTAATCTATTACCCTTAATCTATTGCCT
This sequence comes from Psylliodes chrysocephalus, assembly GCA_927349885.1. Classification (NCBI taxonomy): domain Eukaryota; kingdom Metazoa; phylum Arthropoda; class Insecta; order Coleoptera; family Chrysomelidae; genus Psylliodes; species Psylliodes chrysocephalus. The sequence continues at coordinate 73,855,590 of OV651816.1, forward strand.
TTAAACTATTACCTTTGAACTATTATCTTTAGGGCCAGTCTTTTCAGTCTGAGTAAAGTTGAAAGTAACTACTTGCTTATTAAACTATAGGGCTATTATTTGTTAATCTGTCAAGAAAACCTATATGTAACTTTACTCAGAGGTGAAAAGATCGACCCTTAATATATTATCTTTAATATGTTACCCTTAGGGTCTTACTGAGCCCAATATGATTTAACAACTGGAGAAAGTTTCGATACTTCTTATCAAGTAGGTCGACGATTTTACTCTTTCCATTATCGCATTCTCTTTAAAACCGGATCGTCCTCTTGGTACAAAAATGTCACGACATTGTCAAAGAAATTCCTTTAAGTAACTGCAATCATTTGCTCGAATTTGTCATTGGAATTATCAGAAGTTTTTGTCTAATTGATTATGGAAGTTACTGGTACACAAGTTTCAATTCTGGTCTCTTTTTTGATGGTAATTGGGTGATCATTAAAGTTTATAAGACGAACTGGAATATCTTTTCGATCAGAATACCTCGTCCAACCTCTTCATCGTGGTTTCAAGGTTCCATCATAACAGGTGTTCCTTCTTCCATAGTTTCCTCAAGCCGTGCTACTATAATTGTTTCATTTCTACCCGGTATCACCGTGTCTTCCTGTACAGCTATTGGCACGGTACTGTTCCCATATGAATGTAGGAATACCTATTCGGCGCCAACTTTGATCACTCTGTTCTTAAAGTCCAACTGGAAACCATGTAAGTTCATTACATCCATTTCAAGTATAACATATTCTTCGATATCAGCGACAATAACAGTATGAGTGAACTTTTCTCTACCAATTACCAATTGAACCTGGATTTCCCTACGAATGTTGGCACTTTCACCTGTGACAGTCCGCAGTCTTGTTGGTAGAAGTTTCTTACGGTTATTCATAGTTGTTGGTCGTATAATGGTCCTAGTTGCTCCAGTATCCACCAACAGTGTATACTTTTTACCACTTACTTCGCCGTATACGTCTACGTAGCATCGCGACATTTTAAAAAGGCTATTAGTATGAGAGGTTCTTTGGAACAGTTTTGGGTCGAAGCTGCCCTTCTAAGCAGACCCACTCTAGTTTTCCTGCGGTGTGCTGTCTTCAGTTATTGGGACCCTAGGGCGTTTGCACGAACTGCGTACATGTCCCAGTTCATCGCAATTCCAACACCTGATGATATTTGTCTTCATCTTTTTATCAGTAAGTCTCTTCATCATGTTAACCAATTGGACTATTTTATCTTCCCCTTCTTCCTCTTTTACAATCCTCACTTTACTGTATCCACCAGATGCGTAGCTGCCTAATACTCTAAAGCAGCGGAGAAGACATCGATCAATGTTTTGTAAAGGGCTAAGCGGATTGTTTTCTGTATCTCGTGGTCACGGAGTCCATCAACAAATGTTTTCCGGAGCTGATGGGTAAGCAAATCACACCAACCTAGCAATACCTACTTCGTATTCTTGAAGAGGCTCGTCTCGTTTCTGTTTGCGATTATTTAACTGTGACTGGTAAAAATGCTCCAAGTGGCCATATCGCATGTTTAATCTCTTTTTGAGTTGTTCAAAATAATCCGTCTCTTCCACAGGTATTGTCTGAAGAACATCTAAAGCGTCTCCTCGAAGGGCGATGGCCAAATTGACTGTCTTCTCTCGTTCTTACCATTCGTTTGCTCTGGCAGCTGTTTCAAACTGTTTAAGGTAGTTGCTCCATAACATCTTTCCGTCGAAAGTTGAGGCTTTAACACGAGGAGAATTTACAGCTCCTTCCAATTTCACTTTTGACTCCACCTCATGGCACTTTAGTTCAGCGTTCTTGGTTTGGTCTACGTGTTCCATTTCTTCTATCTTGTCTCTATATTGCCAGCGCTAGACTTCATACCGTGGTCAAAGAGTAAACAAAGCTTTTACGCGACAATATTAAATAAAGTAGTTTGCATTTTAATTATTATTTAAGTATTAATTGTAATCACAAAAAAATATGGTACACATTGATAACTATGCAAAATATTTGCTTCACTTACTGCGCTTGATACGTAATATACAATTTAGCTACTAGAATATTTTTATTGGTAGGTTAAATAACTGAAAACATTTAATTATTTTTAATTTCCTTGCGTCCTCTTGTAGAGATATGTACACTTCTTGCAAACATTGATGAAAATCAGTATATATTAATATTGATAATTTTTTCACAAATATTAATCAACATTTAAGGGTAAATTCGATCGAGGTAATAAATGCCACATGAGTGACATGTAAATTTGTGCTATTAGATTTGCCTACTGGATTGTGCGGTATATTAATTCGAGGGGTTTAAGGTGTCGCAAAGGAATTTGAGGGGTCGTCCGTGTCACTCAGTTGGCTCTGCCTGTGGCTAGCCAACGGCTTATACACAGACTGACTGACCCTGCTTCCGAAATGAAAATCTATACTATAAACTCTATACCCAATTTTATGTAGTGTAAAATTATATTGGATATACGTCCAGTTTGTTAATTTGAAGAGAAACTATTATAATTTACTTAACATTAGAGGGTGTTCCATTGGTGGCTCCAAATACTTTTACACCGATATGCGACACACTTTCAAAATTTGTCTTTTTTGTTTTTTACAAACGCCTTCTACTTCTACGAGTGAACGCATTGTTATTACAAATGGACAGTTCCCTGTAACCATACAATGATAAATTTCTGGAGATATATGTTTTCTTTTTGCTTTCGTCAGGGTCGCGTTAGTTACTGTTATGTGACCTTAACTCAAGTTTGTTTTATGAAAAAATAATTTGTAAGTAGTGTTTATAAATATCACAATCTTATCAAAAGTTGAGCAATAAATGTTTTTTTTCTAACAACCTTACTTAACTAAAGTTGTAATCTTAAAAATATGAATAATATGACAGTCATATTAACGTCAATAGGTGACACTCGAGACACACGAATGACGTTCATTTATTGTATTGGTTAAAAAAAATGGCTTTTTAAATTAAACGAAAAACTTCTAATTTTAATTATTTAACCAAAAATTAATATAAAGAAAATAAACACTGAATATGGCAGTGTCGAAGTGCTTTGTTTTCTTTTTCTGATACTTCTTTGTTTTCTAACGTTTATTCGATCAAATCTGAGATTTTATGACCCCGATCTATGGTTGAATGGTTTTCTCTAAAGAACATACGGATAGTTTAGAATTTAATTTCTTCATTGACGGGTTTCAGTCTTTTCATAAGTATTTTTTCAAATAGTTTTGATAATATAGACAATAGAGAGATTGGCCTATATGAAGAAATTTTGTTTGGAGATTTTCCTTGCTTGAAGATTACAATGACTTCAGTTACTTTGCAAAACATAGAGACACACCAGGGGGGGATATCGCGCATGGTGTCATGGCGGCGCTGACGTCATGCGTAGAGTATGCGCGTTATAATTATCATATGACACATGGACATTGCAGATATTTGTAATATATTATGTTGTAATGTAAACTTTGTTCTTTGTGTATGGTATTAGTTGAACCCATTAAAAAAATGCGGTACAGATAAAACCTTAATTATTAAAGTAAATTATTCAAGAACGATATTGTGTTTTTTCCACTTTCCTCGACAGTAAGAGCCTAGGTAAAGTGAGTAGTGGCCCAAAGGTGGCTCCAGTTAGAGCCCAGTGGCCACGCCTTCCCCTAGACTAAAATTATTACAATTAAAAGAACCTTTTATTAAAAAAAAATATATGCTAAAAAGGGAATTGTTATAGGCAATGCTACCCGCCTTCTCACGAAAATTCGACATGGAGCCGACCTTGCAGTGGCTTGTGACCGTGCAGATAAATTTAAAACAGAAAATTGTCATATATATATATATATATATTCCAAGCACTTTCAACCTTCCAAATATAAGAGGTACACCTAAAAGCAGAACTTCACATTGGTTTATTTGCAACTCGGGACTTCTTCTCTCTACCCTTTTAAGGCTGAAAATTTCGCAGTATAAGTAAAGGTGAAATTGTAAATGTCGCCAAAAAAAATATACTTGTACTTGATAAATGATTTAAAAATCTGTCAGCGACTAAGTCCAGGAAAATGCAGTGACAATTTATTTTAATTTTGTATATGTACCCACCATGTAGCAATTATTTGTATTTGGTACATTATTTTTATGCTTTGCATTATATTATATTAATGAAAAATATATTTTTTAAATCTATTATCGTTATCATCTTATTAAATAAATAAATCTCATCTTTTTTATAAAAAAAGTAGGTAGTTAAGTATATTCAAATTGCATAATATAATGCAGGTAAATGAGTCAGCAGTTACGAATCCTAATCAGGTAAAAATTTCCTGCTATACAAAATTTTTACCCAGGGTCCCCAGTTGGGAAGTTCCGAGTTGCGAATATTCCCTTCTCATCATCCTGGTCATAGGATCTATTCTTTAGAAGTCGAATGTTTCTCAAAATTAAAAACCTGGGTTCGAATTTGTATAACAAAAAAAATCATTAAAAAGAAAAATAAAAAAAAACTTACTTAAAATAAATATTTCTTTTATGTATTTGCATTTATGTTCCCTTCATAGCTTCATAGTTTAGGAAATCTAAACTATCCCATAATAATATCCTTAGTTATTTCATGTAATATTTTAAATATCCTTTTTTATTCATGAAATTTCTGTAAATCGTATTTATTTTCCTCACACTCAGTCAGTATTTTTAAATTCGCGCCTATACAAACTCTACGCGTGACGAAATGCGCGTGGCCGTCCTATTTTTGACACTGTTGATATCCTACCTTTTATTTTTTATACCATGGAGACACACCACATACCTTAGTTTGAATGAGGTATTAAACAGGTGTATAAGTTCTATTATGATTTTATTTATTTTAAAACGTCTCCTGTAAATAAATTAAAGCCAGGAATTTTCTTAGGATTACTATTTTTTTTATATCATTTGCAATTTCCTTTGGAGAGGTTGATCTGATAATTGAGTACGGTAATTCTTGAAAGGTATTTTATAGGTGCTCTCCGAACCTGTCAATTTTTTAAGGTAAGTATAATTGTAGGTTATTTAAAGCCCAACTGTCATCTGCATTCCTGATTGGAGCATTCTGAACAGTGAGCTTTATGAAAAGCTCATTTGCTTTTCAAATGGGATATTCAGTGGCCTTATTATTTGTCAACTTAACTAATAGTAAATTAAGAAAAATGGAAAATAAGGAAAATAGAAAATAGGGAAAATGGAATATAAGGAAAATAGAAAATAAGGAAAATGGAATATAAGGAAAATAGAAAATATGGAAAATGAAAAATAAGGAAAATGGACAATAAGGAAAATGAAAAATAAGGAAAATGGAAAATAATAAAATTGGAAAAAAGGGAAAATTAAAAATAAGGAAAATAAAAATTAAAGAAAATAAAAATTAAAGAAAATGGAAAATAAAGGAAATGGAAAATAAGGAAAATTGAAAATAAGGAAAATGGAAAATAAGGAAAATGAGAAATAAGGAAAATGGAAAAATAAGTAAAATGAAAAATATGGAAAATAAAAAATAAGGAAAATGAGAAATAAGGAAAATTGAAAATAAGGAAAATGAAAAATAGGGAAAATGGAAAATACGGAATATAAGGAAAATGAATAATATGGAAAATCAAAGGTAAAGTCTTGAAATAGTAGTTTGTGCAACAAGAGTGGATATGATGGCCATATCATCTAAGTGCAATACGAACAATCCACTTAAATCGTACAGTATATTTTTTCTACGACCCACTAACGACCATCTGCAAATTTTCAAAATTATTTTATTAAGGTAAAATAAATTATTTAAAAATAACTTTTCCTAATTTGTAAAATAAAATAAACTTAAAAAAAGATTTAATTTAATTAGTCTCCAATTCTAGACAGTCATTTTAACCCAGATATTTTCACCTTTATCAGATGGGCCACTCAAGAGTGAAAAATGATATCCATCTTCCAGCGCCATCTATAGTTTTTGCGAAAAATAAAAGAATATAACTAATAATTAGTAATTTGTTCATGATTTATACCTGGAGGGCGTTAGGTGTTAATAACAAACCAGTACCGCCAGTACTAAGTTGAAAATAATAGTTTTTCGTTCTTTTTCACTTAAAATAATTATATATTCTATATATTATATTCTGCACTAGACATACTTAGAAGAATATAATGCATTGAGTTATATTCTGTGATATATACAAAAATATGAAATATTTTAAGTTAAAAAGAAAAGGAAAAATTATAATTTTAAATTTGTGGAACAAAATTAAAATCTTATTATGACGTAAAACACAATTATAACCATATATTTTTAATTCTTAGAATTAAAATAGCACGAATTGTTATTAAAGTACACAATAATAAAGAAATATGAAAATAAAAATTTTAGGAAGTTCGCCATGGCTGTTTTGGTATTCAGTAGAAGTTATGCGAAAGTTCGTGTGGCAAGTCTTGAAGTTGGCGCTGGCTGCTGTTGTGTCTAATTGTCACTTCCTAATGTTAGGGTCTCTTTTTTTGTGTGATTGTTGGCATTGGATGGATTCCATTTGCCACAGATGCGTAGTAGAAAAAGCATAAGGGAATAAAATAATAAAATTTAAAGTTAGAGGTCTAATTTAATTGAACGTAAAAAAATTAACCAATAAGTCAAAGATGCCTTTATTGCCATTGCTTAATAAGAATGTTAAATTGATGAGGCTAGGGCGATTTTTATTTCTTATAGCTTCTAGTAATTTGGTACTTTTTTGGTGGTTATTTTTAGATGCAAAAAATATGTGATTTAAATCAGCAGTATACAATTATTGTTGTAAGAACAAACGTCAGTATTTAAGACACCTATTTTACGTAGGCGAGGTGGAAATTTACCGTGATTAAACTTAAGGCGTGTGATAGTCACTGAATAAGCTCTATTTACATTACATTCGCTAATATGCGAGATTTTCTAGGTAAGGTAGGATATATACAAGTATAATGATTATTGGACATATCTACGAATTTTTCCCAGACTGATTCCCACATTTTATGGGCTTGATTTTTTCTATTTATCGAATCCATATATTCTATGAAATGATTAGGAGTGGTTGAGAGAGCTGTAGCTTTCTTTGCTAAGAGATCAAGGAGTGTTGTTACCAGAAATCCCTGCGTGGTCTTTCATCCATACGAAATGAACAATACATCTAATATTATGCAAGTCCTGGAGTAATTTTTTGACGTTACAAATAGTGTTTGACGTAGCAAAGCTGGAAAAGGATGAACTATTTTTTATAGCCTCTAAAGCAGATGTAGACTCTGACACATTATTAATGCATTGTAGTGATTAAGCATTAACCACTTCAACGCATTTTCTATAGCCATAATCTCAGCGCAGGATACAATTAGTCGCAGGTTGGGGATACATTTACAATTTTCTGTATTTTATTCTTAAATACATTGCTAAATTTTAAGAGTATATATTACTATTAAAGAGTATCCATTTTGTAGAGTAATTTCAAAAAAAACAGGGATTAGCGAATATTTTCTGAGAAAAATTGAAAATCTTTCTAATTTTCTGTACAATTTTGCAAATAGTTTCAGTTAGACTTGACTCAAAAAAAATTTTAAAAATTTAGAAAATAATAAAATTTTAAATTTTTGAACTGATATTCTTTTAATTTCTTTACATAGACTCGAAGCAGCAAACACTGAACAGAGGGACTCCAACTTAAATAATCTTCAATTAATGCCATTTTAGTAGAGGCTCAGGAGCCTCGCTTTGAATTCAGAAGGTATTTCTTGTCCTATAAAAGAGTAGTCTTTGGAAATATTTTCAATGTGTTAATCCTTTGAACATTAATATTTTTCAGTTGTACACTTCATCAAATTTCTAGAGGTGTTCGACGCCCAGACAGAGAACGCGCTACGTGTGACTAAGATAGCTATTGTACAGTCTGCTAAACAAGTTATTTTAAATAGTTTTTAATATTTTTAGGTAATTAAATTTTAAAAGTGTGGAATAGTTTAGGGATTAAATTGGTCTGATTGGACTTTCTTAGAACGTTTTTAAAAGCAGCTAAAGATAGTATGTAGAATTGAAAATAATTATTATGCCATAAAAGGTGTTTTGGAATTCCTTCAACCTTTTGAAATTGAGTCAGAAAATATAAATTTTATAGGATAGCGGAAAATACCTATAATTTTTTTGTAGGCCTTTGTAAATCGTGGAAATAGTTTATATTTTATTTCTACCTTATTAAGGAAAATGGTACCTATTATTAATAACGGTTGTTTCTGAAACATTACTAAAATTTTCGAAATTTTGTTTTTCTACAAAATAATAAACTATACTATTTAGAAAAAAATTTATTTCTCTTATAATTTTATAAAAAATAACAGGGGAATATTTACATTTCTTGATCTATTAAACAAAACGATAAATTATCTCGACGAATGACACCATGTTCTAGCTTTACATTTTTGTTGGTGGTTTCATGGGTTTCATATCAATTTTTTGTAATTGTACTTTACACGTACATATACCTCTTAACACTTGTTTGCTTTATTAAAAAAGTGTGTTGTTGTGATTTACGTCGAAATAAGTCAAAAACAACTTGAAACCCTATATAAAATCAAAAAGGAGAAACGGAAAAAAATTGAGCCTGTAAATGAACACAACTCAGAAACAAAAATAGCTATCTATCTAATAATAAAAAAATAAAATTTGATTCTTGTGCAGCTTCATCTATATCATTAACTGTTTTTGGTTTTTTAATGGTTTTTCTTGGTGATGAAAATTCCGATATATCACGGTTATCGATTCTTTTTTTCTCTCCAGAAATGCGGACGACAGTGTTTTTAGATACTCCTGTGGCTGCAGCAACACGATCATTTACATTTTTAAATGGTATTGAAGGTGAATTAAAGTTTCCTTCTCTTCTCATAAACTCTATAACATTGGCTATTATTTCGCGAGATTGACTGTTAATCACGCGGCCTCTTAATTTGCTATTAAACTCCATACTTAGGTTCTATTAAACTGTAATGAGCAAAAGACACAAACGAAAATAAAAGAAATGTTTTAGCGAAATTTACATCTGACATTTACGTCTGAATGAAATAGTGAAATACTTGATGCGCAGAGTGTACTTTCATTGCGTAAATCCGTCGGGATGCCTGTCAGTAGTGCTTTCTCTGTCTAGCCGTCGAAAGCCTCTAGAAATTTGATGAACTGTATATTTGGAACTTTCTATTTGTGTTTCTTTTATTTGAATTTTAATAAAAAGCGGAAATCGAATACCAGGTTTTCTTGGAAGATGACAAAGATTCTTGACAAAATTACTAGAGAAGTGAATATTTTCATACGATGGGCAACTTTGTCATTTTTAAGAGTTTTTTTTATATTCTAACGTTACAGCATAATTCTGTAGTTAGATGGCAAATCCAGATACGTTGAATGAAAAATATAAAAAAAAGTAAGCAATAGGTACATATATTTATGTGATTTTGTCCACTTTTAAATAATGATATGTCATATCTAGTTTTGAACATGCACAGTATAGGGAATAAAAGTATTCACATAGTTATAACGTTTTGCATAAAAAAGCTTGAAATACCACAGCTTGTATGTATATGTTAAAATTACCAAAAATTAACATAATACTAATCGCCATCTTACTATAGAATTATTTTTATAAAAACATTTGACTTTTTTTTTTCACCCTGCGTAGAATTCGGTATGCGTTTTACGGCGTGTTTATAGTTTTGGTGTGGTTTTGGTACATTTAAAAAATAGGGCTTCTATTTTCAACGGTCTCTTATCCTTTGACATACATTTTTCCTACGCAAATCTGACGTTTTCTTCTTCTCTTTTTTGTGAAATTTATAAAATTCCAGTGTTGTCAGATTACTAAACTCGATTATCTAATCCGTAGCCGGTGCATAGAAAATAATCACTAGCCATTTAAACGAGTTTTGAAAATCTGGATTAGATTTTAAAACGGTGCATATGGGCGTTAGTACTTTATATTAAATTTTATAAACTAAAGATTTTGAGTTTTTATTTTCATTTATTTCAAATTATTGGATAACACACTTTTTGGCCTAGTGATGGCCGAAGCTAGTCGCCATCTCATTTAATCTATAAATAAAAGTATTTGGTAAATCACTTTGCTTAACTTCTTTAAATGGAGTAATCAAAAAAAAATATCTAAAGTACCCCATGGAAAAATTCACGCATGTCAGAGAATTCTCAACGGCCTATTTAGCACATTAAGTAGAAAAACGAGTTTTTGAAATAGACCAGAGCATACTGGCGCATTCGTTTGCAAAATTGTTTTAATTCGTATTTTTTTTTTTTAAATATCCGGAAGGCTTGCCTAATTATAAAAGTGTAAGATGGCACTTGATATTTGTTGATGTTATTGTTTAAACAACGAAAAATTAATTAGGCCAGAAAAAATGCATTTTTTGGAATGAATTAATTTTTTTTATATTCTTTAGGATATTTGGAATAAAAAAAGTCCTAACGCCCATCATCGTATCTTCAACCCTTTAATTGTTATTAATTTTTTAAAATCCAAAATTGACGAAAATTCTAATTTTCTTGAATTAAATAATATACCTTAAAATTTAAAATGCTATAATTTTAAATTTTTTACCGAATATTTAAACTATAATAAACGAAATTACCTAAATAAATTTTCAAAATTTTGTTTTTGTTATGTTTTTTTTTACGTTATAACAATATGCTTCCTACGCGCCACGATGCCACGAAAAAGATTGTTCACTAGTATTTTCATTAAACAACAAATTAAATCACACAGTCACGTTATCGTTTCGACGAAGAGTTGCATTTTTTAATTTTAAATATGTAACAGGTTTCGGACACTTCACTAACGCCTCGCCATGATTACAAAATAAACACTTTTTGTCGTTAGATATAATTTTTTTTGAAATTAAAGTGAACGACATTATTATTCAGAAAATTACACGACTGCAAAGTAAACCAGTAGATGTAGAATCGAGCAAGACTGATTAACAACTGAAAAATAATTTTCAAAACGAGCCAAAAATTCTAAGGTAGGGTTGAATTTTCTATTTGGAAGGTTGTAAAAATTGTTTATAACAGGAAAAAAAATAGAAGAAGAGTTAAACGTACAATTTTTTCAAAATACGAAATAAGTCCCTTTACCTATTTGTATTCATAGTGCAAAAGATTGAAAATCATAAAAAAATTTCATATTTATAGTACTTACTCTCAATATTAAAAAAAAAATATATGTTTTCCTTATTTTTGTTAAATGGAGAAAGGCTTGGATATTTTTGAAATCATAAAATTTTATAACCCCAGTAAGCCTACTATGTTCATTGTAACAGGTAGAAATTTTTCACGGATCACGAGTGCATTTGGCCTTTTTATCGTATTGAAAAAAAAAAGGTTAAAGAACATTTTACTTCTCAGGCAGTATCTGACAATAATTTTTTCATGAATAAAAATAAATATTAAAAATAAATGTTTCTGTTAACTTTAATAAATAAAAAAGTTATCAAAAGTATCTAAAAAAGTAAAAAAAAAATCACATGATACAAAACTATTAATCGGCAAATATAACAAAGTGTTATGAAAAATGTTAATAATAATTTTTTTAAACTTATTACCTCTGAAAAACAGCAAAAAATTGATTCAGCGCGTCATCGGGCTTTCTCTTACCCATGTTATACATTGAGTTGGAAGTGCACGCAAAGTACACGCGCGTAGGAAGCATATTGTTATAACGTAAAAAAAATATAACAACAAACAAAATTTTCAAAATTTATTTAGGTTATTTTGTTTATTATAGTTTGAATATTCGGTAAAAAATTTAAAATTATAGCATTTTAAATTTTAAGGTATATTATTTAATTCAAGAAAATTAGAATTTTCGTCAATTTTGGATTTTAAAAAATTCATAACAATTAAAGGGTTGAAGATACGATAATGGGCGTAAGGACTTTTTTTATTCGAAATATCCTAAAGAATATAAAAAAAATTAAAAATTAATTCATTGCAAAAAATGCAATTTTTGCCTTAATTAATTTTTCGTTGTTTAAACAATAACATCAACAAATATCGAGTGTCATCTTACACTTTTATAATTAGGCAAGCCTTCCGGATGCGCCACTATGCCCTGCACTAAAACGACACTTTCTACGGTTCTATTTTTGTATCCTAGGGAGTAAAATTAGACAGAAATAAAAATTCTGTATAATGAAAATGATATTATAAAAACTATGTTCCCAAGTATTTTACATTCTTTCGTATTCGTTTGCATTTAAGAATAGCTATCTTGATCATTGCATAAGCACAAAAGGGGAAATTGTCTCAATAATGATCACATGTTTTTGTTCTCCATGATTTTTTCTGTACACCTGGGCCGCAGTTTGAATAATTTATATTAGTTTTAGATTAATTTTCGTTCGGTTGTAAAAAAACATTCGTCGTTAAAATATAGACCATTGTGTTGGCAAAATGAAATTTGATACAATAATTACCAATTAGGTACATATCTGCAGGTGTTATGATAGTGAGCAAACTGGCATTTCAGATCAATCTGCATTTTATTTTTAAACCAAATCAATCAAACAAACAAGTGTATCCCTACTCATTACAATCCTAGATCCGCTACTCTCTACGAATGTAGGAAAGTTTACAATTTAAATTATCCAAAGAATGTTGCACTTAACTACAAAGATCGAAGTAACTTTTATTTTATACCTATTCATTATTCGTAACAAGCAGTTCTGAGCCATCAAAATGCCAGTATCCACTATTCCAATCAATTTCATGGGAATCCTTCTCCGATCTGAAATTCTCGTTTATGGCCATAATTGAATTGTTTCTTAGATGTGATTTTCCGACATCCCACTCCTAATTAATACCGAAGAGTTTGCGGTACCTCTGTAAATTATGCCTTTGATGTAGTTAGCAAAGTTAATGGAATCGTAATGATATTGTTCCATGGGTAGAATTGGTAGATTCCTGTTCTAGGACTAAAACTCTAATTGCAGTCGCCTTCTTCGCTTCAATATCGTTTATGAATTTGAAATTTTCTTTTGAATTAACCTGGACGAATTTTCAGGTGGAAACTTACTCAAAAAGTTATAAATTGAACGTGTAACATACGGTTTGAAGGCTTTGACTAAATAAATCAATTAGCCAACGAATAGTACGTTACGAGGTGGTCTACAATTATTGTCCTAGCGACAATTAGGGTATTAACCGCCTATAGCTCCACTCGGAGGTGGTATGAAAATATATGATAGCACATTATTGGCGAGATTAAAAAAGCTAAATTTTATTCAATAATTCTGATAGTCTTAATAATATATCCATTGACTAATCCAATCCCAATGAGGTTTCTATTACAATTAATGAAAGCTTTTTTTATTTTCTTCCGCGGTCTTTGAAAGATCGACGGGCTGTGAACTCTAATACTTAAAGAGTTAAAATATTTGGATTGAATGAGAGGCGATAAACTGGGACTATAATCTAGAATAAAAACACGAGCATTTTACCTCACATGCAGTAGACACTCATAAAACTTGATCTTTAGTGATATGGCAAAGGCATCCTTCGAAGTCGCCAATTTTTTAAATATGGTCCAAAAAATATATCTATTTTTTAACAGACTTCAAAAAAGGAGGAGGTTCTCAATTCGTCCCGATATTTTTTTTTATGTATGTTCAGCGATAATTATTTAACACGGTGTCCGATTTCAATGATTCTTTTTTTGTTAGACAGGGGGTACTTCAGGGGTGGTCCCATATATATTTTGTCAAAATCTAATAATTGGGTTCATGAGAAAATCCTCAAACTCTTCATTTTTTATGTATGTTTAGCGATAATGCTTTACCACCTTGTCCGATTTATATGATTCTTTTTTTGTTAGGAAGGGGGTACCTCAAGAGTGGTCACATGTAAATTTGGCACGTTTTTAAAGTCGGTTTTTTTAAATTTTTAATTTCTAATACTTGTTTCTCATCAACTTTTCGATGAACCATATTAACAAAATATGTTTAGGGCATGGAATTAGAAGGTAGGGAGACGCTATAAGCATTTTTTCAAACATTTAAAACGGTATCACTGAGCGTGGCTTTTATCAACTCAATATGGCCGATCCGCCAGATACGAACAATTTTGAATGATACGCGGAAAAAAAATTGTAGAACAAATTTCTACAGTTATACATTTTTTCCCTACAATAAATAGAACATATAGGAACAGGGACAATTTGTAGAAAAAATTTACAAAAATTTGTAGAGAATGTATTGTAGATTTATTATCTACAATATGTAGTAAAAATATTTATATGCATCATAAGAATTATTCTACGAATTGTTATAATTTTTTCTATTCATTGTATAAATTTATATTAAAAGTGTATTGCGTTTCATGAAAATTAATACGAAAATTTTACACAATAAATAGTAAAAATTCAAACAAATTGTAAATTGTAGTAATGTTTAATAAAATTTCTAGTAGTATTCCATAATTATAACAATTATAATAATTATAATAATTATAATAATTATAATAATTATAATAATTATAATAATTATAATAATTATAATAATTATAATAATTATAATAATTATAATAATTATAATAATTATAATAATTATAATAATTATAATAATTATAATAATTATAATAATTATAATAATTATAATAATTATAATAATTATAATAATTATAATAATTATAATAATTATAATAATTATAATAATTATAATAATTATAATAATTATAATAATTATAATAATTATAATAATTATAATAATTATAATAATTATAATAATTATAATAATTATAATAATTATAATAATTATAATAATTATAATAATTATAATAATTTTAATAATTATAATAATTATAATAATTATAATAATTATAATAATTATAATAATTATAATAATTATAATAATTATAATAATTATAATAATTATAATAATTATAATAATTATAATAATTATAATAATTATAATAATTATAATAATTATAATAATTATAATAATTATAATAATTATAATAATTATAATAATTATAATAATTATAATAATTATAATAATTATAATAATTATAATAATTATAATAATTATAATAATTATAATAATTATAATAATTATAATAATTTTAATAATTATAATAATTATAATAATTATAATAATTATAATAATTATAATAATTATAATAATTATAATAATTATAATAATTATAATAATTATAATAATTATAATAATTATAATAATTATAATAATTATAATAATTATAATAATTATAATAATTATAATAATTATAATAATTATAATAATTATAATAATTATAATAATTATAATAATTATAATAATTATAATAATTATAATAATTATAATAATTATAATAATTATAATAATTATAATAATTATAATAATTATAATAATTATAATAATTATAATAATTATAATAATTATAATAATTATAATAATTATAATAATTATATATACACTTGGAACTCGGAACTTGGAGAAACTACGTAACTCGAACTTGGAGTTTAAAGCTTGGAGTTTCTTGAAACTTAAAGCTTCTAGGAGAAACTACGTAACTCGGGACTTATTGGAGCTTAGAGCTTCTAGGAGCAACTACGAAATTCGGGACTTCTTGACATCGAAAGGTCTCAGGTTCGAATCCCAACGTTGGCCGGGATTTTTTCATTTAATTTAATTATTTAAAATTAATTCTGATGCCTTGGTAGAATTCCCCACTCGACCATTCACTGTTGGGTTCTAATTAACAGTGCTGTTCCTAAAGTGGCGCTGGGAAACAGTAACAAAACCTACACATAACACGAGGCTAATGGGCCGTAGTAGTCGACGCCGATGACACCAAATGAAAAAAAAAACAGTTAAAGTACATCTACATGCCAGGTTGGAAATCTAACGGACTTATGCATAAATATTAAAGTTACATCGTCTGAACAGAATATAAAATATTTATAAAACCAAAATAAGTTATAACTATAAGTTTTACATCATCTTAACAAAATATAAGCTATTTATAAGGCCAAAGTAATTTAAGAGCCATAGATTTCCGTTTAAGGAGGTCCTTTCGCCACCAATGTTAAATAAAAAATATTAGATTATGACTAAAATTAATTTTTTTCTAATAGTAGATGTCCTTATTTATCTAATAGTGAACTTTTAACTATACCTTACCGTGCAAATTTTTGAGAAAAAAAAAATTTTTAAATGTGTGTGTTTGTACAGTGTCTTATGAGAAAGTAAGACTTCAACAACAATTTTCGAATTATAATTAATTTTACTATTATTTATTGATTAGATGGAGTAGAAAAAAACTAAAAATGAGGTTTTTGAAATATTTAGGTTTTGTTTTTTACAATAAAATATATAGGTTACCGTGGAATTTATTGAGAAATTATTATAAAAAAATCACAAAAAATTTTCAACTAAGTTACTTGAAAATTTGCGAAATCTAAGAACACGAGTGTTATAAAAAGGGGAAATATGTCGCCTCCTGGAAAAAGTGATAATAGAGCGGAGCCGCCGCCCGAGATATTCGCGAGTTAAATTTTTTCCAGCCACAACAGTGGCCTCAATGGAAAAATCAATGGAAAAAACGATTCGAGCGATATGTCAGTAAGTGGTTTTGGCAAAAAATGCGACAAAGAAAAAATCGACATGCTTGTTTATCTTATGGGCGGAGGCGGAGGCGATCTTGCTGCAGCAAAACCCCACACGTAATGAAACGCTTAGACATTGGTCAATTTTGACAAGCATTTTATACAACAGAGAAATGTCATCTTTGAGCGATACAAGTCTAATTCCAAAGACCTAGTTAGTAAACCAGTTGAAAATTTTATAACCTTACATGCATTGACAGAGCACTGCGACTATGGGGCATTAAAAGAAGAGTTAATACGCGACAGAATCGTCATAGGAGTGTCTGATGTAAAAGTAAGCGAAAGACTTCAGTTAAGGGATAAATTAACTTTGTCAGAGGCAATTACTGCGGTAAGGCAGGCAGAGTTGTAGCTGGTTGCAGTGTACGCAAAACAAAATTATTAGACAAGATCAGGCAATGCAATTAAAAGAGATAAGCAAATGAAAGAGAAACCCTTTGCATCGCCTCAGGATGGTACAAAAGGTGTGTATACTGCTGTTTAAGAAGATGTGAAGACAGGGCAAAATATCCAGCCAAGTCATCAATCTGTCGCACATACTCAAAACGCGGACACTGGAGTGTAATTTGCAGAAGTAAAAGTCAGTACGTGTAATGGATCACAGCGATTCTGAATTCAGTTCTGAGGAGCAGGAGCAGCACAATGTGTCACAGGTAACCAATAAGAAGGATGGAGGTGAAAATTTTATTGGGCAGGCATACCTTGACAAACAATACCCATGGTATGTAGACAGTTTACTAGATAAGAAACAAACAATTTCATTTTTTGTTTACACTGGGGCAGATGTCAGTCGTTTTCCGTATGAGATGTTACCTAAGGAATTCATAAATCAGCTAACTTCATGTGATCCTGTGAAAGCAGCAGACAATGATAAATTGGATACATTGGGAAAAATAAGCAGAAATTCTATTAAGATTTTAAATTTCCCTACTAAAAATGTTTGTTTGATTAGTGAATCTATATTAAATAACAGAGAAATAGAATTTGTTATATCTGAACGTGACTTAAAATAAGCTGGACCATCTTCAAGTTCAAACATAATATCTGAACTCGGAACAAATGAGAACCTTGCCGAGAGCTGCAGCAAAATCCTCAGTTGATAACAGAAAAGGAAAACAGAATAGAGCTATAGCCATTTTAACTAATACCCCGATAAAAGATCAGTTAACGGCATAAAAGGAGGCAATTAAAAGGAAAAAGATGAAAATTGCTGAAAGAATGGCAAAATGGGAAAAGAAAAAAGATATAAGGAAGCAAGCAAATACATCTAACAAAAATACAACAAGCTAAAAAGCAAATATTTTTAAAGAAAAAAAGATGAAAGCGAAACTTCTGAAGAGAAAGAAGATTGCTGCTGCATGATATGTGTAGGCAGTTTTTGCACATGAAGCTTGTACTAAGAGATATACACCGCTCTATATCTGTGAGAATTGTGATTCAGACGATGATTTTTAGGTTATAACTTTTTTGTGTTACCTTCTTCAGCATTTTTTTTTTATAGTTTTAGGTAAATAATATTTTGTTAACAAATAATATCATGTCTTAGTATGTCCCAACTAATCCCAAAGGTTGGACCAACCAACCCGAAAGGTTGTGCCAACCAACCCCACTGGTTGTATCAACCAGCCCCTTAACAGGGATTGGTTGACATTAAATATTGTGTGTACATAACGGGTTGCCAAAAATTTATATTTAAAATTCTAACGAACATGATTATGTATAACGGTAGCCAAAACTACAGGCAATATTAAGTTGTATAGATATTAATAAAAGTCATAAACAAATTGACAAAATTAAAATATGAAAAGTGAGCCAACCAGCCCCGGTGTCCCCTACTTATTCCACTCTTCACCTCATATTTAGTGTGTATGCTTCTTATTAATTTGTAACTTTTAAAATGATTTTACTTTTTAAGTGCCTCCAATGAACGTAATACTTTTTGAAAAAACTACTGCTACTTTTTTAAGCTGCAGGTTAAGTTTGGAGCTATTATATACTAATGTAGTATAATTTTACTTGTTATTTTAGATGAAAAGTATCAACCCTTCGATTGGTGTAGATTTTTGTTTATTCTAATCAAGATTTATTGATTGATGAAACGCAATTAATACTTGAGTGTAACGTTCTCGTTGAAGGGTATAGAAATTCGGTTAACTGTCAAAAACAGTTTCAGATCCAGCGTAAATAATTACCACCTATTGGAACACATAACTAAATATTGATTTTATGTATTCAGACATCCAAAACTTCTCTAGCCGAATGAGCTTTGAGAATTCCCAGTAAGCATTGATGGAAGCTTTAATGTTTACCGATGCTTTCTCATTCAGGACTTGAGTTAAAATACAAGCTCAGTATGTACATACTCGCAAGATGGCGATGTCGAATAAAACGAGATAAAGTCTAATAATAATAATATAATAATAATAATAACACTCTCCCTAATTCACCCCCTTACGAGTGAATTTCAACCCCTGAAGTCGACTGAACGACTTGTGTAGGGGAAGGGACGGCTATTATTATTATTTGCCGTGGCGCAATAATTAATAAATCTATAATAGTTGTCTTAAAACATAATTAACGATGGTTAAATAATGTATATTCTATTGTCCTATTTAAAAAAAATCATTATCAATAGCTCAAAAATAATTAACCTTGAATAAAGATGTAAAGAAAAAGGTCCTCTATATCTCACAAAGTCAATTTTAATTGGCGACCGGTTTTGAAGGTAGAAAATATTTAATACAAAAAATTAAAAAACAAAACAAATGCTTGATTTCTGTGTGTATCTAATAAAAAATCAAATTGGCGTAGTAAATCCAGGTAGTTACAACCTCTTGGAAAATAAAATCCATTTAGTTTTTAACTTAAGAATTTTAAGAATTTTTTTTGAATGCCATATTATTGATGAATATTCTAATTTTGTTCTAAGCTAAATACGGTCTATTTTGTAAGACATTCTTTAAAATTTTTAGGTCTTTAAAAATTTAACATTTAGCAGCTTGTTATTTTTTATTAAAATACGGTATTCTGTGTTCACAATTATTACAGGCTTGTTAAAAACTATTAATTTTAACGGAAGCATTTTAAATATGATAGAAAATCATGATAATACCGCATTTAAGTTTAATTTGAACTAAAATACGAATTGGATTGAGCATACAGCATGCTGCGTAAAATATATATTGTGCTCCTTGTTTGTTATTGTTATCTACAAAGACCTTTTTTGTTCTTCAATGAACCAGACGTCACTGCAAATAGAATTCGAAAAATCTGGTACATTTAAGGAATCTGATAGACAAATCTGGTACACAACAGAAACATTCTGGCAGTGTTCCAAATCAAACAAACTATCTTTCCTCTATGAAACAATCTAATATGAAACCCGATAAGACAATATTTGATTGTGCTCATTTAAAAAATACAACTTTAATGAATTGGAAGTATGTGTGTCAATTCAACAATTGTTCCCGAAAAACGTTTGCCAAAGTAAATAAAAGTATTTTTGAGGTTATGTTGTTTTATTTCCCTGTAATTTAGTTTCACGACTGTAATGTATGTACTGTGTTTCAGTGTCTAAAGCCATTCTAAGACCTCTTCAAAATGGTCATGTATTTTGTACCCAACTGTAAAGTAATCAAAACATTTCTTAATTTTTTTGTGTTTCCCACAAAACCGGTTAAAAGGAAAAATTGGATTATTCTAATAAATAAATATGGAAACGTAAAATAAACGTTGGATATAGGAGATAAAATAAAGAGACAAATGGTTTTTCACTTTACCAATGTTAATCGGAAAAATTGATCAACCATTTGAATTTATTATACTCATAATGAGAAAATTTGCATTGCATTACCTAAGAAATGGTATGTACATTTAAATAGTTTATATACAGTTATATCTGTCTGTAACTATCAATCATGTTACCCCCTAGCGTAGATTTTGTGCCTACAAACCTGAAATCTTTTATTCTAATGACATTTGTTATTGCCTTATTTGTATAATTTAGTATTTTCAAAAATATTAAGTGAATTGGTAATTTGGATCCCTGCAGGTATTAAATAAAAATAAGGCTGTTGGTAAATTAGTTTACAGTTGGTAATAAAGTATGTCTCAAAAACGGCAATAAGTATTAAACATTAATTGTGATTATAACAGGCACTTAACAAGTCACATCCCACATATCTACATTCTCTGGGTAACCAATCCTATAAGTACATACGGGTGATCAACTTATACTTAGGAGTTTGATATCTCCGTTGTTTTGAGGGGTACGAACAAAAGTTTTGAATACCTATTATAGATAGAGTCCAACTCCACATTTTAAAATTATATATACAGGGTGTTTCATAAAGTCACAGCATACCAAAGCATGTTTTTTAGTGGAACGCCCTATGCGTTATCTCGAATTTGAATTTTGCTCATTTTCCCCATTCCGGAAATATAAGGTTTTATCAGGTTCTACAGGGTACTTTAAAAAAAATGCCACTTTTATGTGAAAATATTAATGAAATCGTCACCCTGTATTATTTAGAATCAACAATTGAGGGTTAATATCTCAAGGACAGAATAATTTCAAAGTAGCCTAGTTTTGTTGCAATTTATCATGTTTTTGATATCTTTCATTTTGTATACAGGGTAACCCAAAACTCACGACCATGATCTTCTCGGTTATTTTAAATGGAACATCCCGTATCTTATATCATTTTCATAAACTACTTACAAAATACTTTTACTGTTTATCATTCCCTATACCTAAATGTTACAGTCGTAGAGTTTTTCGATTTTTAATAATAAAACGATATTTTTAATAAATACTAAAAATTTCGTAGAGTTGGCAATTGACAGCTTGAAAAACACGTTAATTATAAATAATCTAAAAATATAAAATAAATCTACTATTATTAATACTAACAGCTAAACAAAAAAACTCGAAATAGAACTTAGAACAAAATAATTACAATAACTGCTCAAAATGACCTACTATTAGATTTAAACAGAGTTGTAACCGATATTCAAATGACCTCCCCAGATTTCTAGCCATTGGAATACTAATGTATTGGAAAACAACCCTAATTCTATTTTTCATGTCTTCTCTTGTAGTTACATGTATTTTATACACTTCATTTTTCACACACTCCCACAGAAAAAATTCACTTTTGTTAGATCTGGCGATCTAGCTGCCCACTCAAATGGTCCCCCCCTACCTATTCATCGTTCTGAAAATTGATCATCAAGTTGACCATAAATTAATTACTGCATTATGATGTATTGGAGCCCCATCATGTAGATACCACATTTGCTGACGTATACGAAGAAGTACATTTTCAAAAAGTATAGGCAACTGATTCTCCTAAAAGTCTAAATAAACTTCACTGTTAACTGTTTTCTCAAAAAAATATGGTCCAATTACATAATCACCAACAATACCACCCCAAACAATTAAATACTATATTGTTTAAGAATTAGTAACTATCGCATAAGGATTTTCTCTGGCATAATAGTGAAAATTATGTCGATTTAATAAACCATTTTTATGGAATGTCGACTCATCTCCGAAAGGTACATCATCAAAAAATATTTCATTAATCATGAATTTTTCTTTGTGCCCAATTAATTACAAAAGTTTGTTCTTCGCCGAAAATCATCATCCAATAATTCCTGGTGTAACTGAATGTGATATAGGTGCATCTTATTGTTTGATAGTATTTTTTGCACACTTCCAAAGCTTATTTCTTGTTCCCTTGAAATTACTTGTATACTTTTATTTGGATTATCCGTAACTGCTAATAATACATTGAGTACATTTTTCTCAGTAATAATAGTCGAAGCAATGAAGCACTAAAAAGGCCATTTTTTAGACTAAGACGGATCAGAATGCAGTTTTTTGCATTGGCTTCCAAAAATTTTTTGGAAAAAATGTCCCTACTTTTTATCTTATACAAATTGGAAATTACAGAGCTGCAGCCAAAAATGCATTCAAAATATGCATTTTTTGAGACGGCTTTTGGAAGATTAAATAACTTTCTAAATAAGAGTCAGATCTAGCCCAAATCGAGTTCACGGGCGTTTTTTTTTTTCAAGGCCGCTGATCACGATTATGATGTTCAAATTAACCCACAGCCGACCTGGAGTTTAGGAACGCCGATGAACGTCATCTCCGTGGGACTCTCCCGAAATTCCGCGGGAAAGGAGAGAAACTAGGCGCCCGGGGTTTTTTTGGGTCAGTGAATTCAAATATGGCATCGGCGAATACTCCCCCGGACACCTGGTGTGCCGGAACCTGGACGTGGACGTCATCCACGAGAATTTTTCTGACCAGATCGCAAAAAACAACCCTAAAATCATTGTAAGGGCATTTTTTGAGGCGCTGAATCCAAATTTCACATCAAAAACGACTTCCTGACACCTGGTGCACGGAAACTCGGACGCGGACCTCTTCTCCGTGAGTTTTTCTCACACCATCGAAAAAGACGAACCGAAAATCGTTAAGGGGGGTTTTTGGGGTACTGAATTTAAATGTGGCATCGGCGAACACCCCCCGGACACCTAGTGTGCCCAAACCTGGACGTGGACGTCATCCCCGAGAATTTTCCTGACAAGATTGCCAAAAACAACCCGAAAATCATTGTAGGGGTATTTTTTGGGCGCTTAATCCATATTTCACGTCAAAAACGATTCCCTGAACTTTTGGTGCACCGGAACCTGGACGCGGACCTCATCTCCGTGGATTTTCCTCACACAATCGAAAAAGACAAACTGAAAATCGTTATGGGGAGTTTTTTGGGGCGCTGAATCCGAATTTCCCGTCGAGAACGACCCCTCCAAGACCTGGTGCACCGAAACCTGGCCCTGAACGTCATCTCTGTAGGACTCTCCCAAAATCATACGGGGAAGGAGAGAAACCCGGCTCCCGGGGGTTTTTTGGGTCGCTGAATTCAAATGTGGCATCCTCGAACACCTTCCGGATACCTAGTGTGCCCGAACCTGGACGTTGATGGGCGAGGTATACTTACACAAAAGCGTTTCGCTCTATTCAAACCCGGCATTTAGAATTTTACAGGACTGGATCAACTTTTTCCAGAGCCCCAGGCGAGAGTTACACATCAATGAATGTGTGAAAGTACGAGACGATTTTCAAGTAGTCTTTTGCGATCGTGTCTGGAAAACCCTTGGAGACGACGTTTAGCCCGAGGTTCCGGTATATCAGGTGTTGAGAAGGTCGTTTTCGACGTTAAATTTGGATTCAGCGCCCCAAAAAAACTCCATAACAATTTTGGGTTCGTGTTCTTCAATTATGTGAGGAAAACCTTCGGAGATGACATTGAGGGACAGACTACAATGATTTTCGGGTTGTTTTTGGAGATTTTGTTAGGAAATTTCTCAGCGATATCGTCCACGTCCAGGTTTGGACACACCAGGTGTTCGTCGATGCTACATTTGAATTCAGCGCCCCCAAAAAAACCCCTATAACGAGTTTTGGTTCGTCTTTTTCGATGGTGTGAGTAAAACTCATGGAGATGAAGTCCGAGTCCAGGGTCCGGTGCATCAGGTGTTCAGGGGGTCGTTTTCGACGTGAAATTTGGATACAGCGCTCCAAAAAATGCCCCCACAATGATTTTTGGGTTGTTTTTGGCGATCTTGTCAGGAAAATTCTCGGGGATAACGTCCACGTCTAGGTTCCGACACACCAGGTGTCCGGGGGTATTCGCCAATGCCATATTTGAATACAGCGACCCAAAAAACCCTCGGACGCCGAGTTTCTCTCCTTCCCACGGAGATGACTTTCATCGGCTTTCTTGAGCTCCAGGTAAGCTGTGGATCAATTTGAACATCATAATCGTGATCAGCGACCTTGAAAACTTCCATGAACCCGATTTGGGCCAGTTCTCATTCTTATTTACAAAGTTCTTTAATCTTCCAGAAGCCGTCTCAGAAAATGCATTTTAGGATGTAGATTGCGCTGTTAAAATATGTCTAATTTCTGGACACCCTGTATATATATTGTAATTATAATTGTAATTTAGTGTAATCTAAATAAAGCATTATTATTATTATATCGACTATTTCCTCATTGGAAAAATTCATCATTCGCAAATTCCAGTTGTATACACAAACGACAAGAAGATTCGAATTAAAACTCAAATATTAATTGACAATTAGTTGATAAACATAACATTACTTAATACCTTCTGTCAAATACGGCAGTCATGGCCAACTTTCAGTATTTGCCAAAAATATTGTTTTATTATTAAAAATTGAAAAACTCTACGACTGTATCATTTAGGTATAGGTAATGCTTAACAAAAGTAAAAGTATTTTGTAAGTAGTTTATGAAAATGATATAAGATACATTTGAAATAACCGAGAAAATCATGGTCGGGAATTTTTGGGTTATCCTGTATACAAAATGAAAGATATCAAAAACATGATGAGTTGTAACAAAACAAGACTACTTTGAAATTATTCTATCCTTAAGATATTAACCCTCAATTGTTGATTCTAAATAATACAGGGTGACGATTTCATTAATATTTTCACATAAAAGTGGCAATTTCTTTAAAAGTACCCTGTAGAACCTAATAAAACCCTATATTGCCGGAATGGAGAAAATGAGCAAAATTCAAATTCGAGATAACATATAGGGTGTTTCACTAAAAAAACATAACTTTTGTATGCTGTGACTTTATGAAACACCCTGTATATTACGAAATAATTTTAAAATGTGGAGCTGAACTCTATCAATAATTTGTATTTAAAACTTTTGTTCGTATCCCTCAAAACAACAGAGATATCAAACTCCGGAGTATAAGTTGATCAGCCTCTAATAAAAACTTAATATTCTACAAATAAACAATAATTTGACAATACAGTTGAAGAAGAGTTACCTATTTGGACAATATTATAAAATTTTGTATTTTTATTTTGTTATTTATTAAAACACATTATTTTTTAGTAAACACTAACAAAAATAAATATTAGTGGTATTAGTAGATTAGTTTTGTTAATTTGACTTAAAAATGGTGCGTCATAGGGAGATGCAACAAAAGGAGCTTTATTATAAAGGAAACAGTGGTTTTTCCAAATTTTATAGTCAAAAATGTTAAAAACTGTCAACAAAAAAATTAGGACAATTTTACCTTAAGCCCCCTTCCCTAATTTAAAAACTGGGGTTTAGTCCATTAAATAGAGCGTAAAAATCAAATTTTATTTAGTTTTCGGACATATCATTCATTTCTCATAAAATTATATTTATCACTTCTGTTCTCGGTTTAAGAGGAGTATTTACTTGGCTTTAGAGCAGAGCATGCAAGGGTTTCGTTGTACCCCACTTTTAAAGTTTATTTTTGACATATTTTAAAAGAAAAAAATATGTGCGTGTAGGTAAAGGTTAAATCTGTGCTCCTCTGCAAACATTTTTTCAAAATTTCAATTTCTTTTTTCTAAAAAAAAAACACAAAACTCGACTTTTTTGATCCATATTCTCAATTTTTTTTTAGAAAAAACTAAATTGAATTTTGAAAAAGTGGTTCCAGAGGAGCATAGATTTAACCTTTATCTACACGTATATATTTTTTTCTTTTAAAAATACTTAAAAATAAACTTTAAAAGTGGGGTACTACGAAACCCTCACATTACAAGATTTTTCGTCTGGCAAGTGGCGCCTCTGTTAGATTTTTAAGAAATTAATATTTGTGAATGAAAACAATTTACAAAATATTTTACTGATATTTTACGAGGGATAATTAAAG
The DNA here is from genome assembly GCA_927349885.1 of Psylliodes chrysocephalus. Lineage (NCBI taxonomy): Eukaryota > Metazoa > Arthropoda > Insecta > Coleoptera > Chrysomelidae > Psylliodes > Psylliodes chrysocephalus. The sequence continues at coordinate 73,882,053 of OV651816.1, forward strand.
TTTACGTATTTGTAGGTACACCTTATTGTTTTACGTAAATCATTTCTGTAATACTAATATAGACATATTTATATAATATGCAATGGGTTTCATAGTACACCAATTTTCCGGATTATTTTTTATTTTTTGAAAAATTATGTAAGTACAGGTAAAGGAGTCACTTTTTGAACATTTGAATCGGTTTATTTTGAGAAAAGAAGATATCTTTCTATCGAGAAAAAAAAATGCAAATAAAATGCTAGAAGAGAACAATATATGTTTTTAATTTTTACAGGAACATTTATTTTTCTCAATAAAAATTAAAAAATACGTTAAAAGCTTTTTCGTCTAGAGGGCGACACCAACAAAATGTATATCCTTTTCTACTGTTTACAAGTGATAAACGTACGTAAGTGATTTGAATTTATTTTGTTTTATGTCTGTACACTTTGTTATTTTTACATACAGTAATTTCGCTCAATTATTTTAAATTAATTTTATCGTTTATTTATTAAAAAAATATATCCGAAATTAAAAGGTATACAAACTCATACCATTTTACATTATTTACGACAAATTTTGAAACTGTTCTTTTATTTTCTACTTTTCCTGTTGGGATACCTACTACCTAATCAGGTACTATAGAGTAATAAAAAAATCACTTTCCACGGCAACACCTTGTATGTTTTTACCGCTAACGCAAACAAAGACATGCAAAATCGACGGAAGTGATGAAAATTGGAGCAGGCTAAACATTCGCCCTTTGCCCAACCATTCTCGTCTAGACTATGACCTAGTTTTTCGCTTCTTTCGAACATGCTCCCTTCTTATTTTGAATGAAACTTTAAAATATGCGCAATCGTAATAAATTGTATAAAACCACGTGCTTTTACGCCGGAAAAATACGAAAAAGATCGCCAGTGAATGAAATATCCCGCAGAAATTTACAAACTTCCTTCAGGACGCAAGGGATGTTGTTTCGGAGGGGATGGACTCCGCCTTCAGACCAATGAAACCACTTTGTAGACGATCGATGCAAGAAAATGTTCTCAGGATGTAAAAAGACGTTTCATTTAAACTTAGGCGGTGGAAGCGCGGTGGGGGTAAGACAAAACACCGAGGTCATTATTCACTTTGAACAGCTCGGATATTAGTTGCTGTGTGTACCCTAACCTCAATCTAACAAAAATTTCCGTCTTGCTCGTAAATTATTCTGACAAGGGGTTGGGATGGGATTTGGGAGGGTGTTTTGCCCATTTTCGGGTACATAACTAGTTTAGCTCTGGCCAATCAATAAGTATGCTAGGAATGTTCATTTTCTGAAGTAGCAAATATAATTTGTAAAGTTTCTGCAATTTATTGACTTCGAGTTTTGTATTTAAACAGAGTGTTCTCTGATACATATACGTTCGGACGGGTAGTAAGAGAACAAAATATTTTTTACTGTTTTTCTGATTTAGAACTCCGACTTGTAACTCAAAATTATGAAATTTATAATAATTATTATTTCGCTTATTACTAAATAAATGAATATTTTAAGCAAAGAAACATGTTCACCCAGGATAATTAATACATCAGAGTTTCTCAACCTGTGGGTCGTGGCCCCCTTGGGGGGCGCCATAACTCTACGCCAGCACATCAAAATAAAAAAAAATAAAAAAAAGATAATAAAAAAATTTAATTCACAGAAAGAAAAGCAAAATATTAATTTTAACATTACAAAAAATTAAGTACACGTACAGGCATCGCATCCTAATTTGTCAGTAGGGGTTGGTCACGACTGCTAAAGAGATTCCAGTTCGTCTTATAAACATTAATGATCACCCAATTACCATCAAGTATACCAGTAACTTCCATAATTCGTCAGACAACAACTTCTGATAATTCCGACAAGAAATTCGAGCAAATGATTACAGTTGCTGGTCAATCTCTGAATCAAGTAGAAAAAAAAATAAAGGAATTTCTTCGACGATATCGTGACATTTTTGTACCAAAAGGAGAAAAAACAGGAAGAACTTCTATCGTAAAACACAAAATTGACACTAGTGAAGCCAGGCCGATTCGTCAATCAGTTCTAAGATAACCAAAGGCCAAGAGAGAGAAAGCTAAAAGGATTGTTCAGGAAATGAAGGAAGACAGGGTGATGATAGAACCTTCTACCTGCCCATATGGTCCTGTCCTGGTCCAGAAAAAGGATGGTACTACGAGGTTCTGTGTGGATTACCGTCAGTTGAACAATGTTACCAAGAAAGACAGTTATCCTCTTCCTCGAATTGACGATACCTTGGACACATTGGCCGGAAGTAAACTATTTTCTACCTTAGACCTAAAGTCTGGATATTGGCAAGTGGAAATGGACCCAGTAAACAAAGAAAAGACAGCTTTTACCACCGGATCTGAATTTTATGGCCATTCAATGTCATGCCCTTAATGCCCCCGCGACATTTGAAAGACTTATGGAAAACGTATTGAGAGGGTTATCCTGGAAAACATGCCTGGTATATTTAGATGACATCATAGTCTTGGGGAAGAAATTTGATGAACATCTAAAAAACTTAGAAGATGTTTTTAAAATACTCCAAGCTGCTCAACTGATGCTTAACCCAAAGAAATGAAGTCAATTACCTGGGTCATATAGTCAGTAAGGATGGCGTGGATCTAGATGAAGAAAAAGTCGCTTCTATCAAAGAGTGGCCACACCCAACTGATAAACATCAAATAAGAAGTTTTCTTGGACTGTGTACGTATTATCGAAGATTCTTTAGGAAGTTTGCAGTTATTGCTGATCCATTAACACGACCCACAGAAGAAGCGAGGGAATTCTGCTGGGACGAGGACTGCCAAACTACCTTTGAAACATTAAAGAAGCATTTAACAACAGCACCACTACCAGAAGGAGAATTTATCCTGGATACTGACGCTAGTAATGTGGGAATTGGAGGAGTGCTCTCACAAATTCAGGAAGGAAAAGAAAGAGTACTAGGTTATTTTAGTAAAGTGCTCTCGAAACCTGAACGAAATTACTGCGTCACAAGAAGAGAACTCCTGACAGTCGTAAAGTGCATGGAACACTTCTACCAATAGCTTTACGGAAAGAAATTTTTAATCAGGACCGATCATGCAGCCCTTAAGTGGCTGATGCAATTTAAGAATCAGGAGGATCAAATTGCCAGATGGACTGAACGACTTCAAGAGTACGACTTCAAGTTTGAACATCGAGCCGGAATAAGTCACAGAAATGCCGATTCTCTCTCTAGAAGACCGTGTCCAGCAGCGTGCTCCTACTGCAACAAAGCGGAATCCAAAGAAAGTGGACTACTAAGAACAACTGTAGTCAACGATGAGTGGGCTCCTGCTAAAATCAGGGAAGAACAAGAGAACGATACCGTTTTAAAAAATACAATGGAAAGTGGAAAATCGTAAACCTACTTGGCAAGAAGTATATAATCTCTCTCCAATACTTAAGTCATATTTGGCTCAGTGTGACCCTTTTATTCTGAAGATGGCTTATTAAAGCGAGTTCTTGAAAATGATAATAGTTTCCAAAAAAACAGACAGTTGGTCATTCCAAAGAGTAGAGTAGCCGAAGTACTTCGTCAGTTACATGACAGTCCATAAGGAGGACATATCGGTGTTAGGAAAACCCTTCAGAGAGTTCCGAAAAGGTTTTACTGGATGAACAGTTCCGATGATGTAAAGGACTGGTGTAAGAAATGTACCAGCTGTGCTATGAGTAATGGACCTCAACGAAAAAGGAAGGCTCCCATGAATTAATACAACGTTGGTAGCCCATTTGAGAGGATCGCCTTGAATATTGCTGGACCATTCCCCGCGACCGAGGATGGTAATAAATAGATTTTGGTGGTTATGGATTATTTTACAAAGTGGGTGGAAGTCTATGCCATTCCAAATCAAGAAGCCGCAACTATTGCAGATGTGTTATTAAAAGAGTTTATCGGTCGATTTGGAGTGCCCTTGAAGATACACAGTGACCAAGGCAGAAATTTTGAAAGTCATCTTTTCCGTGGAATCTGTGACATACTAGGCATGAAGAAAACCAGAACCACAGCAGTGCACACACAACATGATGGAATGGTAGAGCGAATGAATAAGACCATTGGAAAATATCTGTCAAAAGTAGTTTCAAACCATCAGCGAGATTGGGATCAGTATCTTTCGCTCTTTGCAGTGGCTTATAGATCCGCTGTCAATGAATCAACAGGCCAAACGCCAGCAAAGGTCTTGTTTGGGCGTGAAATGAGACTACTGTGCGACCTCAAGTTTGGATGCCGACTTGGAGAAGATGTAGCTGGTGAAGATTATGCGATCTAGTTACGAAGAAGAATGGACGTTATGCATGAATTGGTCCACTCGCATCTTCAAATAGCCAGCGACAGGATGAAGAAACGGTACGATACCCAAGCTACAGAGGGATATTTCAAGGAAGGCGAAAAAGTCTGGCTCCATAACCTAAAAAGACAGAAAAGTTATTCTCCGAAGCTTCAAAGATCTTGGAAAGGTCCGTATCTCATCAAGAAAAGAATCAATGATATTATCTACCGTATAAGTAAAGTCCCGAACGGTAAACCAAAGGTGCACCAAAACCAGCTGGCGCCATTTGAGGGTGACCATGACAAGGAACAAGAAGTAAACCAGCTCCAAGAAACACCTGACCTTGTCTTTAAAGAATTTATGGGTGCATATGGAGGTACTGAAACAGCCAGATATGGTGTTACGACCGAGCAACAGCAAGATCTGCTCTCGCTTCCGAAAGACTACTCACTGGTCTATAGTACTTTCTCCAGCATCAACGTCGCGCGAGGACTGCCATATGTGTTCCGTAACAGGTTTGGTCGACTGCTAGAACTTCAATGTCAGTTACCCTGGAAAAGCCTTGAAACTTCAAGACGAATCGCGCTACCTTTTCTATTTGATAACGAAGAACACCTTCCGAGATCGATCCACTTATCATGATGTATGGAAATCATAACTTAGTTTAAGGGAGCACGTATTGGAATCCAATGTACAGAAACTAGCCATGCCGAATATAGAAGGAAATCAGCTGGATTGGAGTGTCATTAGGAACATGGTCAAAGTAATCTTTCAAGATACCGGAGTCCAAATACTGGTTTGCAGCCATTCGCCCAGTATCCAGGTTACAGCGAAGACAGTCCCTTGTTACTTCCATGCAACTGGAAATTGTAAAAGAGGGTTCAGTTGCAGATACAACCATTCCATTTTAGTTTCGTAAGAGTTCCAGGAGGAACTATCTCTTAAGGAGGGGGCAATGTAATGTGAGTCATTTCATTATTCAGTCATGCTCTAATCCTCCAAGTCCCTCGCTGTCTTATTTGGCCTTTGAGGCTCAACTTGTCTGATTATCGTACATAATTAAACCCATTAAGACCAAGCGTGTGACGACCATGGCAAAGGCGCTTTCTAGTATATTCCAGATATAACAAGATGTTTCTAGTTTGACGGAGGAGCATTCCCAAATCCACCAAAATTTTAAATTTGTATATAAATATTGGTAAAGGAACAACGCGGTAGTTATTTGTAAATAGACACTGAAGATAAATAGTGAACAGTTTAGGACTTTCGAAATATATAAATTAGAATAGTATTGTTTTAAAATAAATACGTGTTTAAATACATTATTAATAAATAAACTGTTGTTTAAAATAAACCAACATTACAATATATAATACAGCACAAAACAAGTGTGGTAGACATAACGAAGTGGTTTCTTTTTTAAGTAACTAGTTATATCGTTACAATATATACTACATAAAGTCAATCTAGCTCTTCAGTTCGAAGTAAAATAACTAAAATCAGAAATTCTCCACTTTAACACACCTTATCTCAAAAACTAGTAATAGTATCGGATTTAAAATTCGTACTTCTTAAGACGATGTTAGAATTAATACATACTGTGAAAAGCGGAAAATTTTAGAATTTCATCATGATTTTTGTACTTTTCTAAAAATAGAATACCTTCCAATAAATAAATCACCTTGCATATTTTGAAACTTAGAGATACACATATTTAAGCGGCATTACCTTTCCTAAAAATCAATTCATACGTACTGGGTTTTGAATTAATTGTAAAAAATTACAATTTTATGTTGTGATTTTTCTATGAAACACCCTGAATAAGGAACGTGTACTATGCAATATGTTGTCGCCAGAATACCGTCATATTGAGTAATACTTTTTGAAATGTGCTTCCCAGACGTCACAGTAGAGTTAGTGAGATTTTGTAAAAAAAACTACCCTCAAACATTTGTGAATCATCCTGTAATTAAACATATTTTTAATTGCAAGTATGTATAAATGTATTACTAAAACATCTAGTAAAGGTGTGTATAGCAAAGACCAAACTATTGTACAAGAAAAGAAAATTGTTGATTTGCGTATCCTTAACAAGATTGACAAAAAATGTTTATAATCGTCAAATATAGTCTGACGTTACTAATACAATTTTACAACATCGTGGTAATTCCTAGTAACTGGTGCAAGCACTTAAAAAAACATAAATATCCTAAATTTTATCGAATTTTTATTTTATTTTACCCTTTATACTTAAAAATAAATCTAACCAATATATCTCCAAAACATGTTCAATACTGAAACCCATTCGCTTCAATATTTTATAAACCCTGCCCGCATCATCGTGTCGCAACAACCATGGAACGAAGCCAGTAGAATGTTTGATCCTTAGGAAGCGCTCCTGTCCTTAGAGAAAAGCTTTGCCAGAGCGGAGAAAATCCTTGAGGCTGCTCCTGTCTGAGTATTGATCGGCTTCGTCTTCGTCGCTCCTCGCCCCCCTCCCCCGCCGGTTGCTTAATTCCGACCCCTTCACCTCATTATACTCTTAGAGTTTCCGCAGACGATTTTCGCCTTTAGTGTATCTGATAATGATCCCGAACAGAACGTCCCGTCCTTTCCGACCATTCTGTCGTCCTTTGGCGCTTTTATGGGTCATCATGTAGTTGCATGTAGACCCGTTTACGACTACGTCTCCGCTTCGCCAACGGTTTACGTGTAATTGAATTCCTAAGAAAATTCCACTTGGGACGATGATAGCGTTCGTATGCACGAATTGCCGTGGTGTAGCGTTGCTGGGATATAATGGTGTACAACTTTATTGACAAATATTTTACAAAGAAAAATTCATAAAAATCACCGTTATTTACTAGTCGTGTATTATTTTATAAATGATTTATTGCACTGAATATATATACAGAAAATGTTCAAAGCCAGTCAAAAAAAATAGTTGCTTGTGCTACAAGAGTAGATTTTATGGCCATATCGCACGAAGACGAAATTTGAGCACGACGCCGTAGGCGGAGTGCTCAATCGTCTGAGTGTGATGTGGACAATCCACTCGAGTTGTACAGAATATTTTTTCTACGACCCACTAACGAAAATTTACAAATAAAAAAATATTTTAGGTTATTAAGACAAAATTACTAATTTTGTGACTTTTAATAATTTTTAAAATAAAATAAACGAAAAAAAAAAAGAAAAAAGTTCATTTCATTTTCCCCCATCCGAAGATCGAACTCAAGTAATCCGTGTGGAAGGCAAGAACGCTGACCACAGGACCATCTATTCTTTTATTTTTAATGTTTTAATACTCGTAATTAAATTGACTTCATACAGTTTTATTTAAATTAACAAATTATTTATAATTTTAGACGAAAGAAAAACAGAAATGCTATAATTTATCGATTCTACACCAGAATAACCCATTTTAATGTAAGTTTTATCTCAATAACTAAAATATAAAATACTGACAATTAGTCTGACAGAATTGTCACTTATTTAAAATTTTAAAAATAATAGCAACCAAATAATAGCAGCCGGTTGGGGGGGTGGGTTGGCTTAGTGGTTAGAGTCCTGACTCTGAGATCGGAAGGTCTCAGGATCGAATCCCACCGGTGGCAGGAATTTTTATTTAATTAAAAAAAAATTAAATATTAATTCTAATGCATAGGTAGAATTCCCCACTCGACCATTCACTGTTGGGTTCTAATTAACAGTGCTGTTCCTAAAGTGGCGCTGGGAAACAGTAACAAAGCCTACACAGAACACGAGTCTAATGGCCATAGTAGTCGACGCCGATGACACCAAATTAAAAAAAAAATAGCAGCCGGTTGATCAAAATATGAACGATGATTGGTGGATTTCATTTTTTTGCTGTGTTCTCACTTCCTAGAATGGATATGAAATATATTCGTTCAGTTAAAGGCAATAGCATACTTTTTGGTTTTGTAATCTGTGCGTAGGTAAGTTAATATCCATGTGGGTGTAGAAAAAATACATTGAAATACAGTTTTATTACATTATTTTATTACTAATGTGACATTAATTTAGTTAGAAGTGGTTAAATACTTTGAAGAAGATCGTCAGGCATTCGCTCCTCTATATTTGTTTAGACGGATTGCTAGAAAATCAGATACGGAATAAGGTTCAAAATTACATAGAATATTTAGAAAAAAAAATTAATTTGTTTTAATGTAACTGATTTAATGTCTACATGCAGATAGTTGTAAAATGTTATGAAAAGTTGTAGTTAAATTTATGCCTTATACCGTAAACTTGAGTAGATTTAAACTCTTCAAAATTATTAGTATTTTTAAACAAGAAGGCACTTAAATATATACAGGGTGGTCCACCGGTAACGCCTCGGTCTGTATATCCAAAACTAAACTTTTTTTTAAAAAATCGGTTTTTACGGTGAGATATATATTAGAAAAGGCAACAATTTAAAAATAATTTCAATAATACAGGGTGCTCCAGGAAATTGGAATATATCAAAGTTAGGTTTTTTAATCGGTACACCCTATATTTTATTGAATTTTTGAAATCTATAAAGAAAATTAGTGTAACTTTGTTAAGGGGTTGTTATACCTAGAGTCTATCATTTTTGATATATTCGGGGATTTTCAAAATTTTCGGGTGTTTAAAAAATGCAAATATATCCTAAATTTCTTAATATTTCAAATTGATTTTTTAAGGTACATTAAGCGTCTTCTGGGCTGTTACCTCAAATACTTACTGATCAAAAATATTATATAGGGTGTTCACGAAATACATATTTATTATACGTAGATTTAAACACTAAAAACTTCGTTATTTTAAATAGAACACCAAATATATTTTAACGTTATTTGAAGTATCTTTCGAAACCCTTTCAAACGATGTAGGTATTCCCTATACCTATCTGTGATAGTTTTACTAACATTGTCATATTTTTTTTTTTTGAAACACGAATTACAAAATAATACAAGATAATAAATTAATTTAATAGATGTTCAAAATGATGACCGTCTTCTTGAATACACATTGTGATCCTTCGTTCAAACGAATTTCTTACTCTTTTTAGCATATCCGGCGTAATAGTTGCAAATGCATTCTTAATTCGTTCCTTCGTATCTTCTGGCGTGGTTGCTGGGGTATTGTATACAAGACTTTTTATGTAACCCCATAAAAAAAAGTATGGGGGTGTTAAACAGGGTGATCTAGGTGGCCAATGATATGGGCCTCCTCTTCCTATCCATTTATTAGGAAATTTCCGGTCTAAGTAATTTCTCACGTCCCGCGCACCATCTAATTGTAGCCACATTTGTTGCCGTACGTTCAATGGTATATCTTTGAGAAGCAGCCAAAAATCTGAACGAAGGAACCTCAAAAAATTATTTCCATTTACATGACTATTAAAAAAATATGGGACTATAACTTTCTCTCCAGTAATCCCCCCATAGACATTTATGCTCCATCTGTTTTGTCGGTCAATCGTTCTAAATAGGTGCCGATTTTCTGTATCATAGTAATGAAAATTATTGCGATTTACTAAGCCATTGTTATGGAAAGTGGATTCGTCTGTAAATAAGACAAAATCGAAAAAGTCTCTATTTTCTCCTACCTGTTCTAGCGCCCATAAACTAAATTCTATGCGTCGTTGAAAATCAGAACCATATAAATGTTGATGAAATTGGATATGGTAAGGGTGGAATCGGTGTTTCTTGAGAATTCTCTTTACACTGGTTCTAGGTATATCCATTTGCCTCGAAATTTCCCTGGTGCTAATGTGAGGATTCTCCGTTACTGAACCTAATACTAGAAATTCGTTGTCTTCATTATCAACTACGGGTTTACTCACAGTTTGTTTTGAATATGCAACACTGCCTGTTGTACGAAAACGTTCTAAAACTCTTTCAAAAGTTCTCTTATCCGGTTGATTTCTGTCTGGATACTTTTGGGCATAAACCCGTGTTGCTAAAAAACAGTTTTCATAACACTCACCTATGGTGAGAATCATATCCACCATTTCTTGCATAGAATATTGCTTCATTTTAATAATAAAATTGCACAAAACACAAAATAATACCTATTGGAAACTGTTTAAATTAAAATGACATAAATTAACAATCAATGCCCAGACACTGTAATAATTGGCATTATTATTTTTAAAATATAAAGAATTTAACAAAAATCCCAAAAATATCTAATATTTTTAATATCTATTAAATTAACACAACATATTTATTAAAACCAAACAATTAGAAATAGTTCATTGTACTAGAAAATTAAAGGACAAATCGTGCGAATAATCATTAAAAATAAATAAGTAGAGTTTCTTTTAAAATAATCACGTTAAGGTTGATATAAATAGAGAGTCAATCGTTGACAGAAAGAAGACTCGAGGGGCGGCCGTTGGGCCAAACCTATGCCCAAAAATCTGATGTGTCCAACACATGACTTTCCTATCTAGTTATTATAGGCTTATTTTGTACAACCTATTGCAGCATCTCTATAAATGTTTAGAGGATAAACTAAATATATACATTGTCCACATACATCTACCTCGAAACATTTTTCTATAGATATTCATGGAAAACGAAAATACTGAAAAATTTTAATTTCCTACAATTTTTTTATTACGGTCCATTTTAGAAAAATCATGTATAAACAAAAATTATAGAGATCGATATCGCAAATAACGTTTATTTCAAAAACTTTTATAAAATTCAGAATTTTGCACATTTTGTCAAATTTCTCGAATACGGACCATTTCAGGAAATTTTTACATAAAACAAAAATTATAGATAATAATATTAGAAGTAACTTTTATTTGAACAATTTTTTTCTCCAAACATTAATAACAGATATATTCCATAAAATATAAAAGTGGCCTCCCATAAAGTACCCCCCCAGATGTTCCGACTATGTCTAAAATCTAATCATTTCACGTCAGGCCGAAATAAACCTTAAGTTTAAAATTTAATGTGTTTTTCTTTATCCGTTTTTGAGTTTTCTTCAAAATTCGAAATTTACACATTTTCTCAAATATCTCGAATACGGTCCATTTTAGAAAAATTATGTATAGAATAAAAATTATAGAGAACTATATTACAAACAACTTTTATTTGAACAATTTTTATAAAAAATTATTTTTTTTACATTTTGTCAAATTTCTCGAATACGGACCATTTTAGGAAAATTTTGCATAGAACAAAAATTATAGATAATTATATTAAAAGTAACTTTTATTTGAAGAATTTTCTTTTCCAAACGTAAATAACAGATATATTCCATGAAATATAAAAATGACCACCTATAAAGTACCCCCCCAGATGTTCCGACTCTGCCCAAAATCTAATCAGCTCATTAGACGCTGAAACAAAGCTTAAGTTTAAAATTTGGTGTTTTTCCGTGTATCGGTTCATGAGTTATGCGTTATACAGACACACACACACACACACACACACACAGACACACACACACACACACACACACACACACAAACACACACACACACACACACAAACACACACACACACACACACACACACACACACACACACACACACACACACACAGACATCATCGCGAAAATAGTCAAAACGGATTCAGGGGACCTCAAAACGTGTGTTGTAGTGTTTTGTTTTCAAAGGTAATATCTATTTTATTTTAACATGTTTAAATCTCTTGTTTGGGTTATGTATTTTAAAACAGTTCATTAGTCTTTCTTCAAATGCCAATTCTTTCATTTTCGTCCCAAGTTTACTTATTAAATGTTTTTATCAGTTTTAAGGGTTTTATCATATAAAGAGTTTTTTTATATTAAAATGTTTTTGTGATGTAAAAGGTTTCTTTATATCAAAGTTTCATCATAGATTATATTATATTAGCATGGTTTATCATAACAAAGATTTACAATTGTGGGTAGTAATTTTTGCTATGTCTTATTTCAAAGATAGAGATTGTTTTGATTTATTGAAATTTGTTATTCATTTTTTACTTATATTTAAATATACGTGTTATTGTTTATTAACCTATTTTATTCTCACCTCTTTCCAAAAACCAATAAGAAATATTCCGAGCATGTTAAGCCTCGGCGTTCCTACCCTTAAGGACTCGAGAGTCTTAAGTCAGTTGCCAAAACCGCTCGACATATGCTATTAAGGGATGTTTTTTTTTTGTATTTTTATTATTTTCTTTTATTATTTTATTTTGCCACTGGCGAATGGATGTTCCTTCAGGACTCCAGGACCCTAGGGCTGGTGACAAGCGCTGCCTTTATCCCTTAATAGTATAGTAACAGTAGCTAAAGACCTATCAGTAGTTACAAATGGTCTTTAGGCAAACTGGTTGTTGCATTTGGTGACGAGCGTTGGTCTTTAGGATTAACTGGTTGTTACATTTGATGACGAGCGTTGGTCTATTAGGCTAACTGGTTGTTACAACACCTTGATTAACTAAATTTAATGAATTATTTACATAAATTATAAGAGCTAGACTATTCTCTAAAACAACAACATATAGGTATAGGGAATACCTATGTATATTGTTTGAAAGGGTTTCGAAAGATATTTCTAATAATGTTAAAATATACTGGGTGTTCTATTTAAAATAACGAAGTTTTTGGTGTTTAAATCTACGTAAAATAAATATCTATTTCATAAACACCCTATACGATATTTTTGATCAGTAAGTATTTGAGGTTACAGCCCAAAAGATGCTTAATGTACCTTAAAAAAATCACTTTGAAATATTAAGAAATGTAGGATATATTTGCAGTTTTTAAACACCCCAAAATTTTGAAAATCCTCGAATATATCAAAAATGATAGGCTCTAGATATAACAACCCCTTAACAAAGTTACACTAATTTTCTTTGTAGATTTCAAAAATGCAATAAAATATAGGGTGTCCCGATTAAAAAAACCTAACTTTGATATATTCCAATTTCCTGGAGAACCCTGTATTATTGAAATTATTTTTAAATTGTTGCCTTTTCTGATATACATCTCACCAATAAAACCGATTCTTTAAAAAAAGTTTAGTTTTGGATATACAGACCGAGGCGTTACCGGTAGACCACCCTGTATAATGCAGAAATTGTAAGTATATTAATTTAAGATTATAGAATATGTTCTATAAGACTCTGTAAAACCCATTTTTTTATTATACAAATATGTATTGAAAAAGTCTAGGCCTACTGGAGAAACAAACAAAATTTGAAAGTTAAAATAATGTTTCTACGCCCATGACAGTAAACGTTTAAAATCGCACTGTAAACATTCCTTGAAAATTACATTTAACAATAACATGCACGTAATGAGATCTCATAATATACACGTGCGTTTTGATATTAAAACTTAAATTTCTTAGTTTAATCAAATTGCAATCAAATTTTTATCCACGTACGACTTAATTTGGCCTATTTACATAAATTTAGTCAATTGAAAAACTACAAAATTTTTAGCATTAGCGAGATATATTTTGGATTAAAAAAGTGATGCCCCTAAATGTCGGCAACACATTACACAATTTTTCAAAAAATACCTAGGACGAGTTTTCTTAGCATGCTATGGAAATAAACGTTTTGCCATTTATATCGTCAATTTTTGTGACAAAATACTATTGTATTCGAACATTTTTTCAACTTTACCTACGAATATGTCTGTTTTTTTTTTATTTGGTGTCATCGGCATCAACTGCTAAGGTTATTAGCCTCGTGTTCTGTGTAGGCTTTGTTACAGTAGTGAAATTGATGAAATTACGAGCACTCCACTGGAGATTTTAGAAAAAGCTCAAGCTGCCACACATAATTTGTTACCGTTAAAATCCAAAGAAAGGTACGAAATTACCTATCGAAAATGTATGGCAATTTATGGATTGGCGGGCTACACAAGCATATGTGCTATATCTAATAGAAGAAAATAAGTGGGCGTAGAAAAAGTATAGTACGTTACACGAGTTGTAAGACCATTACGTGCGTAATGGGTTTCTTACAACTTTTGTTACTTGATATACTATTATTGCTTAACATACTCTTCTCTTAATTTAGTACATTTATTACAACGCATGTAGACCTTTCAAAAAAAAAGGTCCACTTGGCCTCCTAAATCTCCAGACCTTTCGCCTTTAGATTTCTACCTCTGCAGTCACACAAAGAATAATATCTATGAATTTAATCCTCCGCGACCATATAAATCTTAAGACAAAGAGTTTTGGACACATTTAGACACATTGATGGAAATACACTTGCTAAGGTTATACGAAAAACAGTCACTAATTGTCAAAAATGTTTTGACGCAAATGGACGTCATTTTGCAAATCTGTAAATTAATAGCCAGTTACTTGTAAAATGTTTCTGCCGCGATTTTCATTTTCAATTTGTATCTACTTGTATGTTGTTCGAAGTGTTAATTAAAGTAACAACGAGTTTTCTGACTTGCTTTTTTTTAACACACAGTTGGGAATTTGTCCCAAATTATCTGATTTATTTTCTGACAAATAAATCATAGTCTCCTTAGAAAAAAATGACATCTAACTTTACGACGTGTGATATTTCGATAATATTTAATTTTTTAGGCACTTGTTAGACATTACAAGACTGGAAATTTTTCGATTTCTCCAAAAATCAAACAATCCAATATAGCAGCCATAAGAAAAATCTGATGTGTCCAATACATGACTTCCCTATCTAGTTATTACATGCTGTACAACCTATTATAGCACCTCTATAAATGTTTACAACTGTCCTTCTTATTAATATATTTCATTTGGCATAATATATCTTATTCCTATTGTGGGGTGGGGCAAAACTGCCCATTCTCCTTTGCTAGATAGTTCAAATAGAGATTATCTGCCAGGAAGGTTCTGTTTTATTCTTCGTGTGCCTTAAGGTCTTTGTTTAAATGTTTACCTCTCTATTCTCTTAGTAATTTATTATAACGTTTTTGAGAATTTCTAAACGCTTTATATTCGGGTGATTATACTGATAACTTTGATAGCTACTCTTTGTTTCAGGGGTATTAAAATTAAACTTGGGTTTTTGTTCGAGTGGTGTTTTGACGAGAAAATGTTTGTTGAAATACAGGGTGTTTCAAAAAGATTGGTCATAAATTATACCACGTATTCTTGGTTCAAAAATAGGTCGATTAAACCGTATACGAAAGTGCATCCAAAAATGGTTACAGGGTGTATAAGATAAAAATTTAATTTTAACGTTGCTCTTAAACCGTTTGACATTTTTTTATGAAATTTTATATGACGTGTTGGAATACCATGACTAACAAAATTGAAGTAGAGACAAAATATTTTTTTTTATTTTTGTAGGATTTTTGAGGGTGTCACCGCCCCTTTTTCTATTCAACTTTTTTGTAATATAAAATTTTATTAAAAATTGAACGCTACTGAAATGCAACATCTATTTGGAAAATTTTTTGTCTCTTAGTATTTGTTTGTAAAATGTTTGGTTTAGACGATACAGCCACTTAAAATGTCATATTCAATGTAAATTATACGTATGCAAAAATATCAAAATTCGATTTTCATTGTTAAAACTATGTAATAAGTGTATACAGGCGGAGAATGTAATTTTGAACACCTGTTAAGTTAATTTTTTTTATTTTGATGACATTAGTTTGTAATTTAAAAATAAACTTGATTTTGATATTTTTAAGTTGTCATTTCAAATGGCTGTATCGTCTAACCTAAACTTTTTACAAACAAATACTAAAAGACAAAAAAGTTTTCAAATGGATGTTGAATTCCAGTGGAGTTTCATTTGTAATTAAATTTTATACTACAAAAAAGTTGAGTAGAGAAAAGAGCGGTGACCCCCTCCAAAAACCTATAAAAACCAAGAAAAAAATATTGCCTCTTTCTCGGTATTATTAATCATGGTATTCTAACACGTCATATAAAATTTCATGAAAAAATGCCAAACGGTTTAAGAGCAACGTTAAAAAAATTCATTTAAATTTTTAACTTATACACCCTGTAACTATTTTTGAGTGCACTTTTGTATATAGGTAAATACGGTTTAATCAACCTATTTTTGACCCAAGAATATCTGGTATAATTTATGATCAATCTTTTTGAAACACCCTGTATAATAAAAATTTGATGTGTCCAACACTTTCCTGTCTAGTTATTACCGGCTTTTTACCGGAATATTTTGTTAAACCTACTGTATCTCCCCTGTAAAAGTTTGGAGGATTAACTAAATTCATACATTTTCCAAACACATCTTACTCGAAATATATTTTTATATATATTCGTTGCCAACGAAAATACTGAAAAATTTAAATTATAGTGAATAATATAGCAAACAACTTTTATTTGAAGAATTTTCTTTTTCAATCGTAAATAACAGAGATTTCTTAAATTAAAAAAACGGTATGAAATTGTATAGTAAAGTCAAAACGTCGATCGGCGCTTCCATTCTAGAGTTATCGTGTCGCGCACATTTTCGAACTTAGCGTGATAGGAAACGTGGAGAAAAGTGTTCAAAAGTGGAGGTAGAAAATGTTTTCAATGCAATATTATGGCCCCATAGGTAATTCTCAGTAAAAATCCGCCCTGTGATATTTCTATAAAGTTTGTTGTTGCGAACTACACCTATATATTGATTAATTGAGAGTTGAATTTGCTTATCAAGTTCCAAAGTTTTGAACGTATTTTAATCTAGACAAACAGCACAAATAAATAAGTTATAGTTCGTAACTGGGTTGTAATCAATTAAACTTGCTAAATGAGAGGGTACACAAAATAAATATTAACACTATCCTTTAATATTCACTTTACTGAACATTTGAGTTGAGTGCTGTACCAAACTTTATTTAACTAAGTAAATTTCTTAGTTTATCGTATTACTACACTCTAATCAACAAACTGTATACAAGGAGTTTAAATTCATAGTAACAATGCTAATAAATATACGGCAACGATTAATGTAGGCGTTATTTTACATACACAATTTTATTTGATTGCTGATTTACCTATACCTACCGTAAGTTGCATTTGCCGCATCTTGATCGGTAAGTAATTACTTACAGATAAGGCAAGCAATCATCATTTTGATAATTTTCCTGAGTGAGGTCGACCACAGACCACATGTCTTCTCTCTGCGATTCTATTCAACATCATCTTACTCGCAAATCGAGACTAATGGTGTTCCAACCAGTGACGTAACTACAAATTTTGATATAGAAAATCTAACATCTGTTGAAAAATTCTATTTCTTAGGTCTTTCATCACTTGACATCATCAGTGCTTTAATTATATTAAGAAAACCAGAAGCCTCTCTAGAATTTATTAGGGGAGACCGGGGCTGGTTGTAACAGGAGCAAAAAGTAACGGCTCCACAGATGAGACAAAGAAAAAGATAGGTTGGCTTTTGCCTGCGTAGGTTTTAGTCGAGGTCAAGCAGTGTTATGTGCACGTAGTCATCAAAATTGCAGGTTAGTAACATTTTAGTTTCGTCCTATTTTTGGGAAAGTTTTGTTAGTATTCGAGCTAGAATAAACATTTTAATACCTACAGGATGATTGATATTTACACTTTGTTATGTATTAAAAAAGGTGATTACATCACATACGTTAATTGTCTACTCGTTGATTATGAATGATCTAATTTTCATGAATTTATATAGTGTGATGTAGTCTGTTGATGAAAGTATCGAGTCTAAGTCGTCTGAATGTCCCCGAGGTTTGATCAAGTCGCTTCTTAGGTTTTTTTGCATTGGACAGGTCAACAGTATACCTATGTTCGATAGATATTGTAATGAAAATACCTTCTGAAATTAGGCTTTATTGAACAGAATTTTAGTGACAGTAAATAATATGACAACTCTATAACAAAGAATAAATAAACCATACAGGATGTACAAAACTAATATAAAACATGAACACAGTTTTTCATTACATTCTCCCCGGCATTATTTTGAAACGTAGTCATCTAAATATTTTGGAGGTCTTCTTTCTCTTGGATGTCGAATTTGTTGGATGGTATCAGGTTGCTGAACAAAATCGATTTGTTTATCGTCATGTACAAGGGTAACCGGATTATCAGGAAAACGAGTCTCTGAAATAGAAGTATCGGTGGTATCATTTGGAGGTTTGTAAAGATCGGAAATCCTGAGGCAACTGGGAGATGGGATATTGGTAATATTTTCTGAAATATCTTGATTACTTTGTTGATTTTCGTTATTATTATAGGTTAATAGATTCAAGTCTCCTCTTGGGGCCAAATGTTTGAGGGAAACAATAGATTCTCTTCCATCCTGGTGTCTTACTGTGGCATAATCAGGGTTTGCTTCTACAAGTTCAGCTTCTTCTACTAAAGGATCAAACTTACTATTTCGGACTTGATTTTTTATAAATACTGGACCTGGAATTGAGAGCCACGAAGGAATAGCAGTTCCAAAAGTAGATTTTCTTGGAAAAGGGAACATCCTTTCATGAGGAGTGCAATTTATAGAGGTACAAAGTAAGGAGCGAATAGAATGCAGAGCGTCATCTAAAACTAGCTCCCATTGCATAGTTTTTAATGAATTTGACTTCAAAGCTAAATTTATAGTTTTCCAAATAATTCCGTTAATAAAGGCATCTCGAATGTACTCACTTTTATTTTCTTCAGCAGTCACTGCTTTAAAACTACATTCTTTGCTTAATTGTTCGAGACTTCTTACATACTGATCAATCGATTCTCCAGGAAGTTGCTTTCTAGTTGACAATTTATGCCTAGAGTATATTTCGTTTTTAGGTTTAACGTAGATTTCAGTTAAAACTTTTATTGCAGCAGGATAATTGGAACACTCGGAGATATATTCGTATGTTGAATTGCTTAGATGATTGATAAGAACTTTAAATTTATCTTCGTCCTTTAAGCTGGCAATTGATGAAATAAAGTTTTCGAAAGTTTTAAACCAGTGTCAAATTGAGCAGATGACGTTTGTGTCTATTTTATGTGAGTTGTTATTAGCATATAAAAAAGTTTTTCAATGTTAGCTGTTCGTAGTTGACCTGCAATTCGCTTAATATGTAGTGATGCTGCACTACAAAGTAATTTATTTTATTAAATTCGTTTTGTAAAAAGTATTTATATATAGGGAGACGAATGCTATGCAATATTTTATTTTGATCTTTCTGGGTGTTTGTTTAGGTAGTGGATTAGTATGGTTTGTTCTGTGTTTGAGTTAATACTGTTAATATTTAAATCTAAATCGCAATAGCTGATTAGACAGCGATATGACTATTCAACCCAGTTGTACAATACGTGTATAGCAGTGAATGCTGTAGGAAATGCCATTCCCTGTATGTTTGTTTTCGCTCAAATTAAATACAGGGATTTTTGTACGAGATGGTCTCCAGAATAAGTGGCGTAGGTAACACATCTGGGATGATGACCAATATTGAGTTTCAAATTTTTATTGCCCACTTCATAGATCATGTAATGTCGTCGCCCTCTGAGCCTGAGCTACTTTTGCTCGATAGCCATTTATTACATTAAGATATAAATGTCGATAAAGCAAAAACCAATGGGATAATAATACTATCATTTTGACCACACTGTTCGCACAAACTACAGCCACTGGATGTGGGTGTCTATGTGGACCTTTTAAAAAATATTGAGCTTGTCAACAAGATGATTGGTTACGGAATTTTCTTGGTAAGATCATGACAATGACATGATATCTCATCAGAAGCCAAAATTGCACTACCACTGGCTTTAAATCCTAACAATAATGTCAACGGATTCAAGAAGATCGGGATTATGCTTTTTAATAAAGATATCTTTGAGGATTCTAACTATTCAACTTCTCTTGTTACTGACAGACCCTTAACTATTAATGAGAACGTTGATCCTGGAATTTTTTCCACTTCAAAACCTGAAAATAATGTGACTTCTGATATGACGAAGCAATTCCATTACACTCATACGTAGATGTTCAGTTTTCTGTCTCTAAATATGACAAAGCAGTTCCAGGTCCATCACTTGCAAACGTAAATGTTCAGTTTCCTTTAGAATTCATCAGGCCATTACCAAAAGATGCTCCCAGAGAAACGAGGACAGCAAGAAAAACCAGAAAATCTGCAGTGTTAACCGACACACCAGATAAACAACCCATAGAAGAGGGACATTTGAATAACAAAAAAATCCTCACAATAGGTAGTGATTGAAGACGATTCATCCAACGAGAATGAAGAATTCTGTTTAATATATTGCAAATCATACAATGAAAGTCGTCCTGGCGAGCAGTGGGTTCACTGCAAAACTGCAAAAATGGTCCCATATTCTATTCGCTAGGGAAGACACATTAATTATATGTTTGTATAAGTTGTGAATCAGACTCTGAATAATAGCTTATTTTCTGCATTATTTTTGATGAGTTGTTTTATTTTTGTTTTAGCAACTTTTCAAAAAACATTGTTTTTCACTGGTAATAGACTCTACTAAGTTGCCAGTTTTTTATGAAGATGTTTAGCATAAGAATTATAATTTTTTGTTTGACACTTTTTTCTGTTGCATTTAAATACCCTGGCTGTGAATAAATATGTTTATTTATGATATATCACTGCCTTTTGTGTTACTTGTAACCCCTTATAGTGCTACTTTATTCCCCGATAACGGAGCAAAAGTAATACCTGTGGCAATCAATAAAAAATACAAAATTTTACTAAAAATACGTTAGAACTTCTGATCAGAGTTATAAATTGAAATGTCTGATTGACAGAGAGTATTGCTAAAAATGTTACAACCAGCCCCGATCTCCCCTATCAACTGACAAGTATTTTAAAAACTCAGCTATACTTTGAATATTCTAAATGGCTTTTATGTACGGTGTATTTCATAAAGTTGAATCAATATGGGAATTTTTTTATATTACCATTGAAAAAAACGTCGTAGGGCATTTACCTCTGCCCTTTTAAAAATTTAAAATAGCCCATATAAAATTCGTTATTTTTTGAGAAATCGTTCAAAAAAATCTTTTTTTAAACGTGAATTTGACAGAAAACTAATGTCGTTGATATGGGCTATTTTAAGTTTCTAAATAAACAGAGTTGATTGCCCTACAACGTTTTCTCCAATCGTTAAATAAAAAAAATATCCCGTATAGATTTAACTTTATGATACATACTATGTGAATTTATTATTTTTTATGGTAACTTTTTTTTAAATAATATTTTCGTCCGGTAATTTAAAAAAGAAAATTTAAAGTGACAGTCTATTTCAACGTTTGTAATATCTAACGTTGCATATTATTATAATGTGAGCCACTTTCGACCAGTCTGCGACAGGCTTCTGGTTCACCTACAGTGAATCAGGGAGTCTGTGTGGCGCTAAGATGGTGATTCCCGAATAGGGGTTGCTCAGGCGCCAGTTTTGGTAACACAGTTTGCTCTGCGACCCTGTAATACACCAGAGTGTACTCAAGATAGACTCAGTGGAATTAAAAATATTTCCAGGCGGTCACTGCTAACTAGGTAGCCACTAAACTAGAATTTAAAAAAAAACACTTATCTCCTTTAAACCTCGCACCCTACGGTACCCTGAAAGAAACCGGTTAAGAACCAGCAATAAGAGAAACGCAGGAGTAGATAATAAAATATATATTTACAAAAACAAATACAACTGTGGTAGTGCACGGTTTTGACACGTTTGTAAACGAAAAATTAACAAAAATAAATTATTACAATTAACAACCATAGGAAAACAATTACGATTTCCTCCTGTATACGAAAAATTAAATAAAATAAATTATTTCAATTGAAAGCTAAAGAAATTAATTATGGTTCCCTATATAGGGAAAATTAAATAAAAATAAATTATTACAATTGAAAAACTATAGGGAAATAATTGCGATTCCCCCTGTATACGGAAAAGTAAATAAAAATAAATTATTACAGTTGCAAACTAGTTAAATAATTATGGTTCCCTATATACGGAAAATTTAATAAAAATAAATTATTAAAATTGAAAAACTATAGGGAAATAATTGCGGTTCGATAGCACAGGAGGCTAATCGGTCCAGAAATTATGAAACTGAGAAGTTCAAAACAAATAAAAGAAAACGGGTAGTTACGACACTCCCTATATTAGAAAAATAAGTTTACTATTGACTACAGTTAAACCATATACAATGTAAGTCCAGTACAGGCAAACCCTACTATAAATTTGAATGAATAATATTTGACTAAGGTGTCCTTTCTATCGAATGCCAGTTACAAATCAATAAACATATGGCGTTTATATATTTTTCCCTAACTTGTTTAAAATAAACTTTTACTTCAGCTACCATTTTGATATAATTCATATATGGGTCAGAAGTTTACTTTGACCACAATGTGAACTCCGAAGTTCCTCAATGTCCTATTCTTAGTCCTCTTTATCTTGTTCTTTTTATCAACGAGTTGCCAAATATTGTAAAAGAGTGTACCTATGTGTGAACTATTATACAAAGGAGTCAAAACAGTTATCGTTTTAATTATATATTTTACAATGGCTTTTCATCCTCACCTTTCACAGCAACATCTGGAATCTGGAGTTCCACAGGGCTCCAATTTGGGATCCCTATTATTTTCTATGTTTATAAATGACTTTGCAATAAATGTAACATGCAATCACCTGCTGTTCGCTGATGATAAAAAATATTTATCCCAATTTCATCAATTCTCTTCACTATAGACGACAGTTAACGTCATCACTAGGACAGAAATAAATTTTTTTCTGAAAGTATCCCGTATTTAAAAGATGTATTTTAGTAAGTAGTAAAAGAAAAAAATATTTTTCTACAGAAACAGACCTACATGTAGCTGTTTTAAATACAGATTGGCAAAAAATTACAAGATTTGAGATTTTTTTATCTACGATATCTCAAAAAATACATTCACAAATATAATTTTAATATTTCAGGTTATCGATGGAATATCAGGAAGAGACAACAAAAAAACGAGAGCCAGGCGGTAGTGGCATCAGCAGCAGAGATTCCAAATCCGAAAACTCATCAAAGTTCTTCGGGTGATGAGTTTAAGTACAAAGCGAGTGGTCAGAGAGGGCGTTGGACAAACGGCGCCGGACGCCTTTGTGTCGCTCTTGGCTCATTAGGTACGCGTCAGTATGGAACTGATGATGAGCATTCTTATACACTTCGTTTACTCCATAGCCCACTAACTGTGCATTCTCCGACTGTTCTGCTTCTTTATACTCTTTTTAGCCGATTATCGGTAGCAGCGTTGTTTCTTTTACCGGTCGCGATTAGCGCTCTCTATCGTGCCGCTCGATTTAATACGACATCGTTGTCTAAATATACACCTCTACGTACTCAATGACAAAGTTAACTTACCTGCAATGGCTTGTCGAATATTTTCTGACGAAGTATTTTTTCAGTCACCTAGTCACATTCTGTAGTATGAAATAGTTCACACAAGCAATAGTAAAATGAAAAAAATGTTTTAAAATACTTTTCTACTATTGACGATTCAAGCTAAGCGATACGCCTTCTGTGGGTACATTTTATAACATGTGTAAGTACGCTTAGTGTTGCCGTTGCTATTAAAAGTATCATAAATGGGGGTTATGATTAACAACTTGTGTTATTTTGTAACGGTTGGAACCGTTTTCGTTATTTGACCCAGACATTGTAACGGTTGTAACCGTTTTCGTTATTTTGAAACCACCATCTCTACACAAACGTCATTTGTCGTTTATGCCTTGTGTCAAAACTCGGGTTGTCATTTTCGATTTACCTCTGTCATCGAGCAAGTTGAATTATTTAATTTTAATTATCTTTTATCTTGCACATCCGATGTACTAATTACACATACTTTGATTACTATACGAGGCAAGAGAGAGGTCCGACACGCCCAACATAGAGCGCGGCCATTTTGAACCCTGTGACACAGTTTACAGCTAAAGAATCAGATCGCCATCCATTTTAAAACAATCCATATTTTAATCAAATTTTATAATTTCGGTAGCCAAAAATTCTAACCAACTAAATACTCGAACCCAAAATCTGTTAAACCAGTAATGTTACTGGTGTAACAGATGGAGGGTCTCAAATCCACATAAAACACAATTTATCGTCTTTAAACGCCCAAATTCCAAAAGAACCTCCTAGAACCCCCAACTCGTAAATGTAAATCTCTCTCCTGGGAGTCAGGCTCGCTCAACAGACTGAAGGTGACTATTTGGGGATACGATTTTCTCGTACACTTAACTGGTCCTCTATAATGTCCAACGCACTCTTGACAAGATGCGAAAACGAGCCAGACTCCTTGGGGCTTTGTGCGGACGAATGGGGCATTGAAACACAAACACTCTTATTCACATATATAATTCCTTCGTCCGACCCGTTGCCGAATACAGAGCTGTACCATACGGCGTACTTTCCACACACCTGTCCCACAAATTCACCACACTCGAGAGACGTATTCTCAGACGTTGCCAATATCTCCCCTATCGCTCCCCCAGCGGAGTTTTCGAAAACATCTCCAATACCCCCATCCTCACACGTTTCTAAACCCTCCGGAAACAATACGTCTCTGGCACCCTGAAAGGCACCAACACACACTCTCAAGACACTCTACGAACCCCATGGCGCCGAAACCAAATCTGAAACTTCTCTCAGACTCCCAAGACCTCCCCTTCACCGCTGAACTCCAGGATCTGCTGGAATCAGCCCCCCTAAATATTAGATAAACCCTTCCCAATCATATAATTAGAAATTCACAATATATGTACAATATTGTGATTTAGGTTTTGTTGTTTTCCTAAATCATATTCCCCACCCTATACTTGGACTTGTCCATTTATGGCCTGCCACACAGGTCCCACACGCGCACACGATACCAATAGGAAATAGCTAGGTTATTTTTGCAATCAGGGCAGACCACCCTGAAAAGGAGGATAACTCCTATAGCAGGGAAATAGGAAAATAAAATGTTCCTAGAAAAAAGTAAAACACCTATGAAAAAATCGATAATAAAATTTAAAAAAGCGGGCAGCTTTTGTTTTATAAATTCATCCCACCTCTTTCTTTCTTTCTTTTCTTATCCCCGAAGAGTTTAGATTTAATCGAAGTGAGGTTATCAAGTGAAAGGTTTAATGTTTAGCTTTAGATAAGGTAGAGCGTTTTCTTTATTTAATCTTTAAGGTGAATTGTTAGCTAAATCCTGCGTTAGAGCGTTGTCTATCGACTAAGGGTATTTGTTGCAGGTATTTTTTAGTGATTAACTGACGTATATTTCACTAATTTAGGTTTATCTCGTTAGTTAGGGGAAGATTCCAGTAATTTGAGTTGAACAAGGAACTAGTTAGGGTTTTTTTTTTCGATAAAAAGCCATTTGCGTTTTAACTCAAGAAAAGGGATTTTGACCTTTATCGTTTCGTTATTGGACATGGCTTATTTTAAGTTTAATCCTTCAACGGATTTTAACCTTTATTATCTCATTATTTAAGATTGTTTTTCCGGTGAGCAGGGATTTATCGATTTGTGTCAATTTGTCGATGGCTTAATTGCAGTGATTTAATTTTATGATAATTTGTTCATTGTTTTTTCTTTATCGTGTAACAAATCGATGAAATACTAATTACTGGATTATAGTAATTTTTTGATTAATTTATTCTTTCTAGTGCGGTATTTAGGTAGCAATTTGTTTTTTTTTTTGAGGAAATTTTAAGAATTTGCTACTTTACTTATCGCCATGAAATATTAAACCTAATTCACTGATACTACAGCGTAGATAAAGCGGCTTCCGGGCAGCTTATATACAAAAGTTGCTTCTATCTTTCCTTTCTCATCTTTTCTCTTCATTTTCTTAGTACTTTTTTATTAATTAATTTAGGCATAAGTTCCTGATCCAGGAAGCTACGCAACTAAATGCCGGTTCATAAATAAAAAAAATGACCCTACTCTACTAAATCTCTACTATCCTATTTCCTTTTAAAATTTTCAATATTTTGTTATTTGAGGTTTTTTTTTATATAATCCACAGGGTTATATGGCGTATGGGATTTAATTAATATAATTTAAATTTTTGGCTACAATAGGTTGTGATTTTATTTTTAACTGACTTCAAAAAAGGAGGAGGTTTTCAATTGTCGCAATGTTTTTTTTATGTATGTTCAGCGATAATTCTTTAACACGGTGTCCGATTTCAATGATTCTTTTTTTGTTAGAAAGGGGATACTTTAGGGGTGGTCCCATATTAATTTGGTCAAAATCCAATTATTGGGTCCATTAGAAAATCCTCAAGCTCTTCATTTTTAATGTATGTTTAGCTGTAATTCTTTACTACCTTGTCCAATTTCTATGATTCTTTTTCTGTTAGTAAGGGGGTACCTCAGGGGTAGTTCCATTAAAATTTGGTTAAAATCTAATGATGGGGTCTATGAGAAAATCATCAAACTCTTAATTTTTGATCTATTTTCAGCAATAATTCTTTATCACGTTGTCCGATTTCTGTTTCTTTTTTTTTTTATTAGAAAGGGGACACCTCAGACGTAGTTCCACATACAATTGGTCAGGATCTGATGAACTATGAGAAAATAAAAAATCTCAATTTTTAAGGGCATATGCACGATTTTGAAGTCGGTTTTTTAATTAAAAAATTATTGCAATCATTGTTTAATGATTTTGAGTGACAAATTAAATCTCATACATTTATAAGTTGGGCTATTTTTCAAGTGATCCATGTTGAATGGATTCACAGACATTCAAATTTAATTAATTCGTTTTCAAATTTATTTGTGATACCACTTCATGGTTTAAAGTAAACAGGGGTTTTATTATTAAAGGGTAATTTACCTTAAGTAAAGTGGGTTTATTTTTGCTAATGAATATTTCTAAGTAATTTTCTAAGTTTGGTATGAACCTTACCAACTAAGCTCAACTTTAACATCAGCGCTATCACACTTTTAACTTTTAGTTAATTTTCTTAGTAAGTTAACCTTCTTTTCCACACAGGTGGATGTAGTTATTGCAGACTACAAGGTCTGATATCTAGTCAGCGGTATATTTTTTTCATACTTAACTGTATATATTTGGAACCGTCAGTTAAAATTGCCATTTAAGAATTGATTTTATATCTTAGGAACCTTCAGTTCAAATTAATTTGTATATAATAGGAACTTTCAGTTCAAATTAATTTGTATATAATAGGAACCTTCAGTTCAAACTAACGTTATGTATCAGGAATTCAGGAACCTTCCGTTGAAGTTTTAATATTTTTTTCTGCCAGAACCCTCAGTTCTGCCGTTTGTCAATTGTTTACCTGATATTCGATTGAATTTGAATTTATTGTACCATATCTAGACATTGATCTGTTTCCTATTTTGTTTTTCTCTGAAAAAGTATATTTTTTAAGTACGTATAATCAAAACAGGTGGCGCCTTCTTCAAATGCAGATACATCATAAAAGTTCCAAAATAAACAACTGAGGATTCACCCCTGAGTATAATAAATTTTACCATTTTTCTGTATGGAAAATTCCTAATTAAATAAATTGTGCTTAAATCACTATAAATTTGTTTTCCAAATCAGACAATTCCAGCTAAAGGCTTATATTGGCATTCAATGGGCCTTAATATCTTCTATAAAAAAGCAACGAAATTGCTGCATCGTCAAGAGTAATAGCCAATGCAATGTGAGGCTTACAAAATTGACAAGCGATTAAATTTAAAACAATAAAATAGAAATTAAAGGTGTATGTAAGCATTTTGCATAAATTTAAGATGTTCTAGTGATAATCTTCATCGAGTTATAAAGTATCAGTGTCAAAACCATAGTTGCAAAGATGTTTTCTTGAATTCCTGGAAAGGGCTATTAGTAATGTAATTTTTCTTCAGAATACCAAGAGTGCCAGAAATTAAGGGGATTGTGGAAAGAATTGAGTATGAATGGAGAAAAAAACCCATCTGGCTGAAAACGTTTGAACCTTTGACTATGAGTTACCCTATACAAGTGATAAATTTACATTTTTCCTGGGCAATAAAAAAAAAGGTATACCTAAGTGTGAATTAAACCGTAAAAATACCACTAAAACTACACCTAATCTTGTATGTGTTTTGACCGAAAAATATTGACAATAACAGCAATAATGAAAATCCACTCAACATATATTTTGTGTGCTCCAATAAACAAGCAATTCGCGAAATCGGGGAGCAAAAACTATCCCGGTAAATGAATGTTATCAAGATCAATAGCGGTAATTAATATGCGGTGTGCCCATCCACATTCATAAAACAACATTATAGAGTGGAAAGCGGATTCAGCACGGAATTTATGTATTGAAAACAATGAGAACAACGGCATTGGTGATACTATTAGATCTGGCTGTTCGCCGATTAGCAGCTCTACGGCCACTGTTATATCCGTTTCAAGAGATTTTCCCTAATGCCCTGTATACACCATTTGTCTGACGCTAGTCTAGCATTCGATATTGTTTTCTGCTTTTAGTAGAATAGTAGATTTCCACAAAACTTACTTGCTATTTTTTGCATAGATAGCAATAAAATCTAACGTTAATTTTGTAATTTATTTTTGAAGCGAATAAATATTATTTTGCTGCAAATAATCCATTTAAAGAATGTAGCAATTAAACTATCATTATAAATCAAACCAATAGTTACACATGAAAAAATTAAGAAACGATGTTCTAGACCATCACCAGTTCTATAATTTGTACAAAGAAACAATGTTTAAAAATTATATTTGAGGATTGCTATCCATGTTCCTTCTCCTTGACTTATTTACAGCAGTATATATACATTTACTTATACAGGGTGTCCCGAAATTAAATGGTCATATTTTAACAGCGTTATCTCAACCTGAAATAGGAGGAAAAGTTCATATAAACATATAATCTAAGATCCGAAGTAAGGTCGACCTTCACCCATCTGTTTAATGAGTGAAAGTTTCTTTTTATTAAATAAAATGTTTTTATAAATATACCGCAAATGGGTTGCCTAAGAAAATACGGTCCAGACTATTTATTTTCTTAAAGTAAAAAAAACGACACCCTGTAAAGTGTTGCCCAGATGCTTCGACTGTGCCCAAACCTTAATCAGCTCACTCTATAATGGATTAAAGCTTAACAACACATAGAATATACCTTAAAAAATTGATTTTAAACAAAAAATAATGTTATACAAGAGTTTAGTTGAATCACATCTTAATTATGGGATAATAGGATGGGGTGGCGTATCCAAAACTTACCTTACATCACTTGAAATATTCCAAAAACGATTTATTCGAATCATTTTGCAGAGGGGTTATGATTGTCCAACCAATATGTTATATAGTGAGAGTGGTATATTTGATCCTAGACAGCTATATTTTATAAACGTAGGTATTACCCAGTATAACCACAAGGTGGAACTTAAAACTTCAAGTCACGAATATGCCACCCATAACAAACTAACGTACGTTCCTCCTTATATGAAGAAAGCTATTGGACAAAAATCTTATTCCTTTTTAGGTCCTAAAATTTATAATTCATTATCCTGTGATATTAGAAACGAATTTAAATTTCCCATATACAAAAAGAAAATATAAAGATTTATCTTGAGCATGCGTGCCTTTGCACATGAAATTATTGAAAATTAGAATTTATTTTTAAAATCCCTGTGTGTGTATATATATACTCTATATTATTATTATTATCATTTTTGTTGTTTACATTATTTTAGATAGTGAGGTTATATATTTTTATTTTTATGTAAGTTTAAATACTTTTTTATATTCCTATAATGTTAAAAAATGTGTAGTACCTATGCCACATACAAGTAACTTGCTTTACTTCGTGGTTTTTATCTCATTTATTGTATTTCCGTTTATTTGTTGTTACTAATTATGTACTATGTATTTCTATGCAAATAAACATTATTATTAAGTTTAAAATTTGATGTTTTTCTCTTCATCCGTTTTTGAGTTATCTTCAAAATTCGAAATTAGCAATTTTCCTCAAATATCTCGAATTAGGTCCATTTTAGGGAAATCATGTATAGGAACAAAATAATAGAAAATGACATCATAAGCAACGTTTATTATGATTCCCATACTTTCCTTATCTGTACACAGAAAGGAAAGTAAAAAATGGCTTTGACCGTATTTTCCTAGGCAACCCATGTTCGGTATATTTAAAAACATATTTTATTTAATAAAAAAAAACTTTTATCCATTAAACAGATGGGTGAAGGTCGACATTACTTACGGATCCCGGACTAATATGTCCGAAAACGTTTCGTTTTCGAGATACAGGGTGTTACAAGTGAAGTCCTGATTGCACATTTTTGTATATATTTTCCAAAATTTCTTTAGTCACCGATTTTCCAAAGTTGAAAAAAAATAAAATTTCTGATTCCACAGGCCTACTAATTATTGTTTACACTTTCGAATAAGATAACATCAACTTATGAAATTTTCAAATGCTTTTCTCTTGAAAATGGTGCGTCCTAGTGTAATGCAACATAAGTAGCTTTATTATAAAGAAAACATTGGCTTTCCAAATTTTATAGTCAAAAATATTATAAACTGTCACCAAAAAATAGAAAAGGTAAGTATTTGTACCAAATTTCACTTAGTTATCTTTAAACATTTAGAAAATATTTACAAAAGTGTGTCATCAGGACTTCACTTTTAACACCCTGTATCTCGGAAAAGAAACGTTAGTATGAACTATTACTCCTGTTAAAATATGTCTAATTTCGGGACACCCTGTATACTTGTTAGAAACCATTAATAATTAAGTCAAATAATTATTTTGTTACAAATGATTATCGATAGAACACAATGCGTGAGAATCAACCAACAGCTGATCACACTAGACTACTAGAGCCAAATCGTTCTGCCTGGAGGAGTGCTGACGGTGTGACGGTCCTCTGCTACCGTATCAGTTCCCCGCACTCCCTGCTCTTGACTGCCGATGTTCTCTACAGTACTACAGTTAGTAATCACACAAAAATTTGTTAAACTGCTAACTTACTAATTTATAATAATATTACTCTGAAAGAACGAATGTCCAACTTAAAATTGACCCAAATGGTGTATTAAGGATAAAGACTTAGATAGTAAATTATTAGAATATTACCAGGAATTAAATAAAACTATTTGTCCAGCTCAGAAAATATTACAAAGTAGATTAGGAGAATTAGAGTTAAATCAAATATTATTTTCCGAAATGTCTGAAAAATTTGAAGAAAGAATGGCATCTACCTTGACACTAGGATTGCTTACCATACTTTATAATAACCTATCTATAGATATGAAGTGGGGGCGATAGGAAAATGGCTGCCCGGGTAGCAAGCAAAAACGTTTACGATACCATAAATGTCAAGGTGGATCTGCACCTGCGCATTTGTTAGAATATTGTGACATTTGATATTTAACTGTCGTGTGTTTGTCGTTATATTTTAGCAATTTTTGTGCGATTTTTCAAGTTTTTATGAGTTTTGGAAAGTTACTTTGATTCCTAAAGGCGTCTTAAAGATTTCTATAAACAGTGGTTAAAACATGTTTAGTTTTACTGCGTCCAAACCGATTAAATAATTCCGGAGAACATGTCTTAAGTAAGTTTTTAACACCAATGCAGGAGTGAGTTTGGAAACCTCGCAACGCGCGTTAGAACCCTATTCTAATGTATGTGGTCAGACGCGCCGGACGAGGTTTCTAAACGCAATCCAGTTAAACAACAGAACAGACCCGTATTTAACAATTATTTTTGGATGAATCAATTATTTAATTATTGTTCTAACCAATCTAACCCAGTATCTACACTGGGGTTCTAATGAAAACCTTTTATTTATATAGTTATTCGGTTTTTAAGTTAGATAAAAGGCTTAAGAGTAATATGGAAGACCGTATAAAGAAAATGTTTGTCAAGGAGATATTTTAAAATCGTTCAAGCCTTTTGAAAAATCTTGTTTTGAATTTTAGACAATAATAAAACTGTTATTATTATTTTTGCCAAGTAATAAAAAAAGAGAACATGTTCCAGAAGCTCACAAAAACAAAATTTCACCATAGAAGGCTAGGTAAGTTTTATTTCTGTTTCATTTAAATATAGGTAATACCTAAGCATGCTAACACTCTTTATAATGAAGCATTCTGTTTTTTAGTAAACTTTTAAAACCATTGTTTAATAGAATGTTAAGCAGTTCTGATAGTGCTGGCTTGAGAAGATCTCCCTAAAGAAATTATGAAAAACTAACCAAAAGCATTCATTAATGTGTAAGTTACCAGATTAAATGTGTTTCTTAATCAGCATGTAATTATAAATTATAGTTATTCATTTTATCTGTTTTAGGTTAGATAAAAGAGTATCACACAAAGAAAATTTTAAAATATGTTCAAAGCATTTTGAGAAATCTTATTTTGAATTTTAGTTAGTGATTAGAAAGAATGGGATCTAGGACTGTTTTTCGAATGACAATTTTTCGAACGACAGTTTTTCGGAGGACAGTTTTTCGAATGGACAGTTATTCGAACGGATGGTTCTTCGAACGGCCAGTTTGTCGAAGAGCCCATTGTTCGAACAGACCATTTTTCGAAAATACATTATTGAGGAATGATAAAGTGTAGGTAATTTAAACAAAAAACATTCGGTGTCGCACCTGAAATTCAATTTAGATAATTTATTTTTTTATTTAATTTTTTGACAACCTGACACAGGTGCGACACCAAAACGTCAAAAATAAAAAGCGTTTTGTATAAAAATAATGATTTTATTCCAATTAATTCTTTTTAATACATGACTTATTTATAATACACTATATAACAAAAGAAACGAGGAACTTATTTAAGCTTGTACTACGATAACCCCAGAATTGCTAGACAATTCTCTAATAGGCTTTTTTATTGCCAAGAAGTTAGGAAGAACATTTTGAACTTTTAATACCTACATTAAGTGGTTTTTGGATATTCCTAATGTATTTAAATAATGTGTTTCTTTAATTTGTTAAAAGCGTTTCTATAGTAACAAAAACTATAATAACGAGGGTTGTCAAGAATCTAACGTGGGTACTTCATTAATTTAGGTATTTAATGTAATTTCTGTAAAAACATAAAAAACCTAAAACTGTTTGCATGGTCGTAAAGATAATGAAAATGTAATTTAAAGGAGGTAGGGGAAACCGAGGCATATTGAGCCCCTTAACAAATATACCTATTAAAATCGTTGTTTTTTAGGATAAATTAAAAATTAAATGCGTGATAAGAAATGAAACATCTATTCTTTAAATACAAACAAAACTGAGTCTCCAAACATCAAAACAAATGTAATTCAGAACAATGAAAAAATATATTAAATGCCCGTTTTTCTCCGGCGTATGGGGCACAGACTAGGGGGCAAAATGGGCTATGTATTTAAATGAATATATTAATTATTTTGCTTGAAAAACTCACAAATATGGCTGGATTCTTCGTCGTCATCGTCCTCACCAGCACAAAAACAGTGATCCCATTGTTTACATGATTCACATGTTACCCATCCTTCGTCTGATTGAGAATACCAGTATATAAATTAGTTTTATTGCAA
Organism: Psylliodes chrysocephalus; assembly: GCA_927349885.1. Lineage (NCBI taxonomy): Eukaryota > Metazoa > Arthropoda > Insecta > Coleoptera > Chrysomelidae > Psylliodes > Psylliodes chrysocephalus. The sequence goes on from OV651816.1 coordinate 73,915,873, forward strand.
ATTTTTTTATTACGCTTTTTTTTTAGCAGGTTTTTCGCTGGGTTCTTCATTATCGCTATGACATAATATTCTTTTCTTTTTTTGTCTCTGATAACTGGTTCTCTTTCTCTAAACTTGATTCTATAAGTTCATTTTTATAGGGAGAATCTGTTAGCACAACAGTTTTTCCCCTTTTTTTAGTCGACAGTCTTTCCTTGATATCAGTCTTGGGAATTGGCATAATTTCGCTAGGCGGCGAAAACTTGAAACTGGTGTCAATAGTGGATGAACCAGGTGAGGAAGCATCATAATCACCTGTACTTGAGAGCTCTGGCTGCCGTGATGCTTTTCTGATATTTTGAATATTAACTGTTTTATCTGTATTATCACATTCCAATGTATTTAAAGTCCCTGGCTGGGGTTATGCTTCTCTGCAATTTTGCACTACAGCTGTTTCATCTAAATGATCATATTCCGATGAATTTGAAGGCCCTGGCTGTGGTGTTGGTTGCCTAATTTTTTGATTTGAAGTTGTTTCATCCAAATTGTCAAGTTCTATGTCCGTTGTTAAAAAATCAGCTTCTGTAAATACATTTTGATTAATTGGTCAGATACCCGTCGCTCTAAAACTATTTATGGCAGTGTTCATTGTAGCAGACCTTAAAAAGGCGTTTCCGAAGAGAGATGCGTCTTGTGCCGCGTTTGAGAATCCACATCGCATGCATTTTTTACATCTCGAGCGTTTTTTATCAACATCGGACACATCTGTCCCATTACATTTACATATACTGAATCACGTGATCAAAGATTTACTACATCTCAGATGCATCCAATGTGGATTCTCAAACGCGGCATTGGTAGTGTGTAAGAACACGCCCAGGATGCGACCGCAGCCAATTTTTTTATTTCAACTGCGTAGTAAGCGGTAAGAGGTCGCATAAACCCCACATCAGCTAACGGTTGTAGCCTGTGGGTACAGTGCGGTGGGAAGCACAGGAGGATAACTCCATTTTATCTTGCAGTCTCTATGAGTTGTAGGCTTTTCGTATGCGTCGAGTGGCCGTCTAGAAGTAGAAAGACTGGATTGTCCTTTGATGCTCGTGACAAAATAATAAACTTTTTAAACCATTTTTGAAATATTTTAACTTTTTTCCACCCTGTTTCACTAAATTCCGTCCATGTTCCTGGAGGAGCACCGTCAAGCAGCTCAGGCTTTAATCTTTTTCTTGGAAAAGTGAGCATTGGTGACATACATGAACCATCAACGCCCATGCAGATCTCAACGGTTAACAATATTCCCCGTTCGGCGGAAGATAATAAAACAATTTTTTTTTATCTTTAGTTGCTATTATTTTATTTAGGCTTTTGGCAACTGGGGATATGCCAGTTTCATCTACATTATATAATATATTTGGCTTTATTTTATGTTTTTCTATTACCTGGATTACGAGAGTAAAGAACTTACTAACCGATACCTTTTTAAACCCCATTGCTCTAGCTGCTTAGGTAGGTTCCAGTTTACGAAGCGATAAGGTGTTATTTCTTTTTACAAAATTGTGTAACCAGTCTTCACCTGCCATCTTGATAGTTGTGTGAAATTTTATTTTCCGAAGGTCTTGAGGAGAGAGCCATTTACAACAGCTTCTATCGCAAGTGTCATTGCATGCTCTGACCAGGACTGACGCTGAGTTTTTTCTTATAATTTCCTACCATTGTGACCTGAAATAATATAATTTGTCATTTAAAAGGTAAACCGTTAAATCATATTTCTGGGGCACGACGGGCATGACACCATTTTGCCCCGCCCGTTATGCCTCAGACTTGGCATAATTTTTACGATAAGTTTATATATAAGTCTATATAAACACCGAACATATATCTACTTGCCCACAAACAGATCAGGCAACACGTAAAATATTTTTGGAAACCAAGCGAAAATCGACACATGCCCAGCAGACAGTGGCACAACGACTGAGCTAGGAAGAGGAAGACCGTAGTGACCCACATGCTCTGTCGCTGGGTTAGTTTGATCCAGCTGATTTCGCTCGTCTAAGCATTATAGAAGAAGTTAGATTAATCGTGTTCATTATGACCAGGTAGCCCATTATGCCCCGGCTTTCCCTATCACATGACCCTACTTTACATTTGAAAATTTAAAGAAAGTAACGCCCTCTATATTTCGTCTCAGGTAAAGTGTATCTGGGTAATAAAAAAATATCATTATAGGGTCAATTCACTGGTTATCCGGCCAGCACAGGATCTCGGCCTTTTTATTGTTTAAGGCCAAATAATAAGAAAATAAAGTGTCATGGGCTTATTTTCAGTACTAAACTAGTTCCCGGCATCTTTTATCTATCCAAAGTGGTAGGGGTTGGGTTGGTATTGTAAGGGACAAGCGCGGGAAAAAGGCTTCGTTCTTGTCCTGACAATCAGCAGGAAACACATACGTTTTAAGTGTAAAAGTGCCTAATGGTGTAAATCAACGAAATAGTAAATATTTGATTATTTTTCTATTCCAAGTGCATGCAATATGTTTCAAATAGTAGAGGAGCTGTTAAAATATGTAAATTTGTATCACAATTGAGCAAAAACTGGTTTTATAATTAAAATTTCTAGTGGCCGCGAACCAGTATTAAAAAAATATGTTTTTTTAGATCTCGGCCAAAGGGGCCGAGAATTAATTTAAAAAGTAAAGTTTTGATCTTAAAAAATTATGAAAAACGAGTTTAAATGTGCTTTTGTATTTATTATTCTATTTATTTACATGATTACTTTTTAAGTACTTATTAGTGTGCAGCCGGTAAATTAAATATGAAATATTTGATTTATAAATATTTTGATAAAGTAGTGGCCGAGAAATAGCGCTTGTCGGCCACTTCAAAAATGTGGGGCCGAAAACTAATATGTAGGTACAGTGGTTTTGGTTCTCGGCCCTTAAAAAACCAAGTGGCCAAGAGCTAGCGTCTTTCGGCCACTAAGAAAATACTAAGGATGTCGAAAACTAATATTTACAGCGGTTTTAGTTCTCGGCCTTTAACACGAGTGTGAGGTTTCTTTGGCGTATTGAAGAGTGAATTATTATAAAATGAGAGAGATTTGAAAAATGCCTTTGCAGGGCAGGCTAGTAAGAATACCGGATGTGTTAAGGAAAACAGGCCCAACACCACTATTTAGCGTTAAAGGGGAGACAATTAAAAACAATAGCTCATTGATCTGGCTATAGGTATGTGTTTTCGATAAAAAAAATAGATGCTTTTGGATACAGTTTCTAAGATAAATGCAGATTCTGGTCTCAATTTATTTAAAGACGGAATACCAAAACATAATACCTACATGAATTTCATAGCCGAGGGAATAAATAAAGCTTGAACAGCAGTTACATAACAATCTGTGAGAAAATGGTTTCATAACCTAGAACAATATTTAAATGAGAATGTTTTGTGTTTTGTAATCTAATATCCTAGAAGATTGTTCAATGGAGATTAATCAGGTTTCGCACTCCGTCAATCTAGTGGCAAAGTTTTTGGTCTAAAAGTTTTTCGAAATCATAAAAAAACATTTCTAATCTTGTTTAATGCTATGTTAGGTCTGTCATTGATAATGTGCCAAGTGTGTTGGATTTTGGGAAAGTCGGAGAAAGTATGGTTGACATGATTTTTTTTAGTTATAAGTAGATAGGTATCTAATGGGCTTTAATAACGGGTTTTTGTGTGGCCGACGACTAATATAAAATTGGCCGAGGGGTGGCTGAGTACCAACAAATACGCACTTTTTTAGTTTTTAATGTTTCATTACTATAAAGTTAAAAACGCAACAAAAATGTATTTCTATAGCCATTGAAAACACTCCAACGGACTTTTTTTTATAAAAGCAAATTACAATGTAAAGACTTCCTCTATCGGGCACGGTGGTGTAGCGGTCTATCGCGCTTATATTCATTTATAGGCAAGTTTATGAGTCTGAGACTGCTGGGTTTCGAATCCCAGACCAGACCATGTGGATTTTTAATTAAATTGCATGGTTCGGTTTAGGATTTGATGTGTGGCGTATTAATAGAAATTCAATTTCTGTTGATATGACATGCAGATTAAAAAAATTCGCCATACATTACCGTCTCGATGATGGTGGGTGAGGTTTTCCGGGTTTTCCTCACCTGTAAGTCAAATGGCATGGCACCATCAATCATCTTTAAGTCGCCCCGGAGCGCCACGGCAAATAATAATAATAGCCGTCCCTTTCCCCGGACAAGCTCAGCTTTTGGGGTTAAAATTCACTCGTAAGGGGGTGAATTAGGGAGAGTATTATTATTATTATTATTATTATTATTATTATTATTATTATTATTATTATTATTATTATTATTATTATTATTATTATTATTATTATTATTATTATTATTATTATTATTATACCTATCTATTTGATGATAAAGTCGATTTTTACGCTAAAATGCCGAAAACCACTGCTCTGCTCCTATCTCTCTAATATCATCTCGTTTTTGTTTCATGTCTATACCTATCTTCTTCCCATTTAGAAGTTAAGAGAGGGGCACAACTTACGTCCTCACTGTATACGTATCTACTTAGATATATTATGTATTAGATATGTAATGTAGGTGTATCTATTATCGTTTTTTCTAAGCATAGATAAAAATGCTGAAAATGCTCCGTCTACTGACAAACACTCGATAAAACCTAGCCCATCGACTAAACTATTATTTCTTCTCCATACCCAAACCGCCACCTTGTCAAACACTCCAACCTTCGATTCACCTCTCTATCGCCCTACCTCTTTACTACGAAAACACAATCGCTTCCTTTCCTCAGTTAAAAATCAACCCCAGAAGTTTCACCCTTGCAACGAATTCTTTACTTTTTTACATCGCCATCGCCATCTGTACCGCGGTAGCCAAACTAAAAATTTTAAAATCTCGCGTTTATTCGTTTTTTCTCCGCGCGGGTCGCCAGCTACCGCAAGAGTTAGAAAAACGAAAGTAGGGGAAGTTGTTTCGGGGCCGGTCTTTCTAAACTCCGCCCATAAAATGGCTTTCATCGACGATAATAATCACAAGGGATCCCGTCCAGGACTGCTGTGCCCTCTTTAGAGAAAGAGGATAAAGTCGGTCGGCTACGAGCTGCTGGCTGGAGGCAATATTTCTGGTCCCGGATGATGAACACAGCGGCGCTCCGGAAGGGGTTGATATTGTCTGGGCTTTGGTAGTTAATTAGCGAAGTGGTTTTAATAAACGACAATAGAAAATCGTCCTATTGATCAATAATTAAAAGTAATAGTTCTGTTTGAACTTTTTAAAATCTTCTTAATGAACATGTTCGTCTCCTTTACTTAGATATACCTACCTATTTAATTTTTTTTTATAAGTATGTTGGTAGGTGATAGGATTGCTTTTAATTTTTAGCCAGTGTACCTATAGTGTTATGTAATGTTGTTACGCTCTTGTTAAACCACCTTTACTTGTTACTAATAAAGTTGGCAACAATGTACGCCAATGTCAACTTCACTCCTTGTCAATCACACTTGTCAATTAGTCTTGCGGTCGTTTGAATAACATTTTAAAAACCTAGAACATTTTTGTTTTATTCAACCTGTCGATATCCATTTTTTAATACAGGGTAGCTGTTAAAGATGGAACCAAACCTATAGTGCTTAAACGGTTCAACAAACAAAACCCAAAATTTCAGGATTTCAACTAAATATATTTGCGCATATTTTAGCCCAAAAAGTTTTTTTTTATAATTACAAAATTTTAAGCATGGCCGCCATCTTGATTTTTTTAAACAGCAACATAGGTCATGTGATATACCATTTGAAAGGGTTTAACACCGTGATTACAAAAATGTATATATTTGACGTCTTGTGTCAAATGCACAGCCTACTATGCTCCCTATTAATAATATCCTTTTTGTTGTGTTTAGACCCCATGTGTGATACATTTTTGTAATCAGGGTGTTAAACCCTTTCAAATGGTATATAACATGACCTATGTTGCTATTTAAAAAAATCAATATGGCGGCCATGCTTAAAATTTTGTAATTATAAAAAATAATTTTTGGGCTAAAATGTTGATTTGGTAGTTCCTCAGGGGTCTGTGCTGAAACCGCTATTTCAGCACATACTGCTAAGCAGATTATACAACGCTGTAATTTTATTATACAAACTGTGAGTTTGTTCTTTAGCCATCTTATCTACAACGTTGTATTAGGTGGAAGGAAATGTGAAGGAGGATAGAATATTATCGTACCAACTATTTTAGAGCAGTCCGGTCCTGCTCTGTTTTTTCGTTGTCGCCGATCGAGGTAGCCGTGCAATCGCCTACGTGAAATTTCTGAACATTTTCAGAGTCAAATCGAGAACGTCTAGAGTGATCGAGACAGGTCTGGAGCAGCACATCTTCCATATAAATAGCACAACTTTGTCGTAAGTTAGTTCGAGTTGAGATATCGTTGTTAGCAAATTATTATTGTCCATGTAAATTGGTAAATAATTATTTGAGATATATTAGTGTTATAAAATAAATAAAAGGTAAATAAATTAGTGAATATGGTGTAAATAAATTAAATAATAAACTGTTTTAAATAAACGTTAAATTGGTGTCAGAAGTTGAGGTACTGTAAATAAATAGAGATTGAAAATGGCTGAAAAATTATGTTATTTGAAAGTGGTGGAGTTGTTGCATCAAAAACTAGAAGAACGTGAACTGGAAACGTCAGGAAAGAGATTACTTACACAAGTAATATAGGGTTTGCATCCGGCAACGTAGCTATATTCAGATGATGCGTCTTCTGCTATAATTTCTTCAATTTCTATCTCCTCTTTAAGAATTTAAATTTAAAAATCGAAATCTCTACTTTAGAAAATAAAGTATCTTCTTATATTTCTTCTGTTGGCGAGAAAATAGAAGAAGAGCCGAAAACAGATTAAAAAAAAGAGGAAATAGATATAACAGAAAGGCAAGTTGTGGAAGTTTCCAAAGAGACCAAGGACTGGCGGCAAGGACAATGAAATAAAGTGCAGTGAGGGGAAATCAAAGTTCTGGTCATGTTAAAGCCCCATCTTTCGATGGAAAGATGCCGTGGACCAACTACCTAAAACAAAAGGAATGATCTGTAAAAGAAAAAGCAGTAAATCTGACCATAGCCCTTCTAGAAGATGTTTTAGATGTTCTCCAGATTATATCAGTCGAAGAAATGGATGACTTTAAACAACTGCCAAAGAGATTAATCATGCGATATGGCCACGAACACTTGGAGCATATGTACATACAATAATTAAAAAATCGTAAACAGAAATGAGACTAGAGTCTTCAAGAATATGAATTAGATATTTCAAAGATAGTGGCAATTTGCTTACTCATCTGGTCTAAAATATAATGATAAATTGTTTAGCTGTCCAAATATTTGACCATAAAATTCAAAAGGAACAATGCGTTTAGTCCGTCACAAAATATCGATCGATGTCTTGTCCGCTGCTCTTGAATTTGAAGCGAGTACGCTGGCCTCTGGTGCACAGTGAAGTAAGAACTGTGAAAATGGAAGAAGAGGAAAATAAATTTGACCAACTGTTTATGATAATAAGCCTTATTGACAAGAAGACTATCATGTACTGAAATTGTGGTAAAATGCGCAAACTCTCTAAGAACACTACAAATCGAGAAACTGTGTCAACATAGTTGTAGAAGAAGGTACGATGGTATTTCTGCCTGGTAGAAGTGAAACAATTGGAATTGCATGGTTGCAAGGAACTGTGAAACCATCGAACGACGATTAAGAGGTTGGTCAAGGAATACTGATCGGAAAGGGGTCATAACGTCTGATAGAGAAGTTGTACTACGAAGAACAATATTGGTTAACGATGAATGGCCTCTACGAATATTAAAGAAAGACAAGAAAATCATTCCGTTTTAAAGAAGATGTCACGATGAAAAGAAGGAAAATAGTCGATCTATCCTGCAAGAAGTATAAAAATTATATCCAGTTGTTAAGTCGTATTTGGCTTAGTTAGACCCTTTTATCCTGGAAGAAGGTATATTAGAGCGAGTAGTTACTAGAAAAGTATATAATGGTTCTGAAAACAAAAGACATCTGGTTAATGCAAAGACTAGAGTTATCGAAGTACTTCATCAGTTACATCCCGGTGTTAATAAAACCCTTCAGAGAGTTTGTGAAAGGTTTTATTAGGGGAACAATTTCGATGATGTAAAAAGGACTGATGTGATATGAGTAATTGATTTTATTAGGAAGGTGCCAAATGAAAAATAAAAGAAGAGCCAGAATAAGAAAGAAGAAGGGGACTACTCGCTGGTTCACAGCATTTCTCCAGTATCAACGACGCACAAAGATTCGTATCTGTTTTCCGAAAGAAGTTTGGTCGAATACCAGAACTTCAAGGTCAGTAACCAGCCCCTGGAAAGGCCTAGAAACTTCAAGATGGATCACGTTACTTTATTTATTTATTTAGTAACAAAGAATTCTTTCTACGATCAATATACCTACATTTAATGATGTATGGGAACTCCAATGTGCAGAAACTATATTCATGCCAAAGATAGAGTTCAACCAGCTTGGAAAAAAACTTTCTCAGAATCATTAGTTTTGAACTACGTAACGTTAATTTATAAATTTACAATGGCCTAAAGATGATATAAAACCATTTCTAAGGAGAAAATTAAATGACAAAATATAGTATTTAACCCGTATACGCCTTAGTGGCTCACCCAAGGGGGATTTTAGGCATTAAAACCCCTTCCCCTCTCCTAAATGTTAATGATTTAGTAAACATTTATTTAAAATGTCTTCTTTCTCATTTTAAATCGTACAAAATATTATATTAAAAATTTGAAAACCCCTTAAATGAAATACCTAGATGCGCTGCTATACATCTTGTAAAAAATGCTTTTATTGTTTTATTATATGTATACAGGTTCAATAGTTCATAATAATTAAAAAACTATTTAAAAATAAGATGGCATGTTTATCTGAATTAAATATTTTTTATGCACGACCGGATAAAGTCAGATTATAAATGCGTTTAGCGGGCGTAAAGTGACCCTTTATCGCCCGCGGACTACTTTACAGCCCGCGAACTCCTTTACCGCCCGCGAACTCCTTTGCCGCCCTCCGGGCGATAAAGTAATAATATATTATTCAACGAACGGTTAATGATGGCTATTACTCACAAGCATGCAATCATCCGAGTAATAGCCATTACCCGCGAGTAGAATACTATACTTTTTCTAGGATTATTAAATTAAATAATATTATGCAATATTTTATTTCATTTATTGTTTCCCAAATTAATTGTGGAATTAGAACAGTTTTGAAAATTAACAAAAGATTTTGATTCCAAATCAACAGCAGTAGTTATATTTCTACTAGTCAACTGGTTTTCCGTGTAGGTTGTAGTTGTGGTCGAATTTTGTTGAAAATAATTAAGTAATGGTTAAAAATAATTGAGTATTAAAAGAAATTATTGAGTAATGAAAGAAATAATTGAGTAATGAAAAAAAAACTGACTGTATGAGTAAAAACTTACATTAATCAATAGAAAGTGGATGTATAATAGTCATAGTAAAAATTATTTTTTTATTTCTTTTACAAATTCACATCTAGTTAGTTAACAATAGCTATTTATTAACAATCATTAAAACGGTCGTACATATTTTTTTTTATATTTGTTAATAAATTATCATTAAAAGGGTCGTGCATAAAACTTTGTATGGCTTGGCTCGGGCCAGAGATAATATAATATTTTTCCATTGTGGTACAAAATAAATTGTTTTTTTTTTTTTTAATTTTGACAGATAATTTTTTGTAATCGCAGCGTGTCAAAATGATCTACTTTACGTAACCAGTTGGTACCTAATGTTGAATATTATGAAACTTATTATAAAAAATTAATTATGTAACCAGTTGCGAAAAAAAAAGAAATAAAAATAAACCTTCCTTGGTTCAAAAATCTATATATGCATTATTATTGAAAGTTTTTATCAAAGAAGGACAGGTTGACTTATAAAAATAGAATTTGGTTAAACTTGCAACCTAGTAATAATGATTTTTTGGTCCCTATTTTCGATTCTAATTTAACACAAAATAATTAAAACACAATACACAACAGAATAATCCACTTTCTGGACAACAAAAGGTCTGTTCCAACAACAATCAGAAACCAGTCACTAACACCAGGATTCTGCGCAGTATATAATTTAGCGGTCGAAATAATCAACTACGCAGAATCCTGGTGTCAGTGACTGGTTTCTGATCGTTGTTGGAACAGACCTTAAATAACTTTAACAATAATATACACACACTACAAGTCGTTGATAATAAATGAATATGATTTTCTGTTTGTCAATGAAATGAAGTTATGCATATGCAACTAACAATACAAGAAAGTAATATTGGTTGCCTAGATGTCAGTAATGTTTTACCAAAACATAATTTTATAAATAATCTTTATAAAAATAGTGTATGTAACACGTTACGAAATGCCGCAAATAAGTACTCGTTACATAAAATAAGGTATTTCGTAAATGGTTGCATAAATAGCTATTTTTGGTTTAATTTTTTTTTAAGGTTCATTCTAACATCTTTAGTTCATGAAATATAGCCATTGTAAATTTTAAATTGTTACCCAGTAGATATATTTTTATTGTTATCAATATTTATTTAAATAGGTACGTGCATTAGAAATTATTTAACATATAACTGTGGTGAGGTTTTATCGGTGGCAAGGTTTTCCTTACCTTTAGGTCAAATGGCATCATAGATCATCAGTAGGTAAGTCACCCGGGAGCGCAACTGCAAATAATAATAATAATAATAATAGCCGTACTTCCCCCCACAAGTTCTTCTTTCACGGCTTCAGGGTTCACTCGTAAGAATGTAAATCGTAGGAAAAATATTGTTATCATTTAAATAGTTCTAATCAACAAAATGATTTCTTTCTCGGCACTTTTAAGTTTAATAGTTAGGTACCTATCTACCCTCTGAAATGTCTACAAGTATGTTGTATCGTGTATAAGTACTTATATTGTCAGGAAAATACATAAAATATCTCTCTCTTCACCCGTTTTTGGTCAATTTGCCGCAGTGTTGGTAAACTTATATGTAAACTACTGAACGGTGAGTAATATCCTGCCTTTCATATAATCTAACATTCTCTTCTAGCAGTAAAAAACTGTCTCTAACGCATAAAGACATGTCTCTTAAATGTGGCCTATAATATAAAATGTAAGTATCTAAGAGCTGATTCCAACGTTGTGTCAAACGAAGTTTAAATTACTAAGCGAAGATTAAAATGACATTAATGTAAAGATGTCATTTTAAGCTTCTTTCAAAAGTACTAAGTACTGATTTTATTAAAGACACATTTCTTCGAGCGACAAAACTACCTAGAAACAACCCTGGCGAGGATTTAGTCGAGGCGGGAGCGACTGGTTAGAGCAAATTATTCAGGAAGGCTTCACACTACGACAAATCGCAACAAGAACAAAGCAATCCGATTTCGTATATACGCTCTTTACGTAGTCTGCTCTGAACCTGGTTTCATTGCAAAATTATCGTTGCCAATTGAAGTGTGAGATCCATGCGAATCGCCAATTGAGATGCATACATGTTGCATAAATTGGAGTTCTCTAAAGTAGAGCATATAAGTGAAGTGATCGATGCATTTGAATAATTATGCTTTGCATATTTTTTAGGTAAAAGAGATATTGAAAAATGCCTCTCAGTTATTTTCTCTGATTCTTATTAGAGTAACTTCGCCATTTGTCAGTAGAGAAAAACCTAGAGGGTTGATAAATAATTTTTAACCGACTTCAAAAAAGGAGGAGGTTCTCAATTCGTCTCAATATTTTTTTTTTTATTTTTTTTATGTATGTTCACCGATAATTCTTTAACATGGTGTCCGATTTCAATGATTCTTTTTTTTTTTTTGTTAGAAAGGGGACACTTTAGGGGTGATCCCATATAAATTTGGTCAAAATCTAATAATTGAGTCCATGAGAAAATCCTCAAACTCTTCATTTTTTATGTATGTTTAGCGATAATACTTTACCACATTGTCCGATTTATATGATTCTTCTTTTGTTAGTAAGGGGATACCTCAGGGGTGGTCCCATATAAATTTGGTTAAGATGTAGTGGTGGCAACTGCACGTTTTTGAAGCTGGTTTTTTAAATTTTTAATTTCTAATACTTGTTTAGTATTTAGTAGATATTTTTCCAATAGATAAATAACTACTTAAAATTGTGTATTTAAAGATAACCTCAAATTTTATTTAATGAAGATGGAACAATTTTTAATATAATTCGTAATTAAAAAGTATATATGTGAGTTTATAAAATAAGTGAAATATTAATTTATTATTATTATATTTTTTTTATCGCTTAAATTAAAAAAAAAACTAAGGATAATCAATAAAAATCAATAATTAAATGTAGGCAGGCAACAGTATTTACAGGAAAATGTATGAGAAGTTGCCTAAGTCTAATAAGTTGTCTTTGAAGAATTAACATATTCTGTCAAAATACAAAAATACCATTAAATAATAGCGTGAAGTTAAAATATATAAACAGAAGGATTGTTATCTATATTTTCACTTTTGCTCGAAAGAGTGCCACTTCATTTGAAAGGTTATGAGAAGCTGTTCTCAAAAATATATTATAGTAATGGTTTAATAACACTAAATGCACAATCAAAGAAAATACAAAAATGTGTGTGTGACATTTTTATTTTTGATGGTGCCGTTAACAAAAAAATTAATGGGCCTGGCTCGTAAACTAAAACAGTAGTTTTAAAAAAGGCCAGAAAATAGTCTATTCATAAAAACAACTATAATTGTGTTTTAATTATTAATACTTTTCGTTTATTACAAAAATTCTTAGTTATGAACAACTGTCGTAAATTTTTAAAATCATCTTATAATAGCCTTTCAAATGAGGTGTCACTTTGCTATTTAAAAAACTTGGGTTAAGCTGTCATCTGAAGGAGGTTGATAAGATTATTGAAATTTAGATACAGTCGGATATTCCAATGAATTTAAAAATCTACGTTCAAAGAATTATTTTCTACTCTTTAAAAAACACTTAATTCTCCCTCTGAATATTGGTTTGATTCTATTATTTTTGTAGTTTTTATTTTACTAACTAACTACCCAACAAACAATTATTTGTTGGGATATTGCTGGCCTTCTACTGTAATTGAAGGGAAAATTAATGCTACGATTAAAAGATAAAAGCCTACTTTTGGCCTTTCGGTACTGGCCCGGCATTATGTTGGTTGATGATGGCCTTATGAAGGGTAAGTAAATGTAACCCAACCACAACAATCCAGGAGGGCTCCTTCCCGCGTTCATAGATAATAGACATGTACTATGAGGCCAGTATTCATTGTAATTTCTTACGTTTACATATTGTTAATTTAGAATATTTTTATAAATAATCTTTTTGTAGAAGACATTTTTTTCTCTATTATTATATTAAATAGCTGAATTAAATAAAATGTCTACAATATTATATATTGGAATGCATTATGTCTTTGTATAGAATTTATAGTTCAAATAGTACTACTGGTCAAAGAGGCATTATCGAATCGCCTATTTGGCAATGTGCCATTAATTGTTAATATATTTATTTCTAAACATTAAAGGGAAAAATGGAGGCCTATTAACTGAATTTGATGGCTAAGTCATATTTTAACAGCGTAATCTATATCCTAAAATAGAAGTAAAAGTTCATATAAACATAAGTCCGAAAATGTTTCGTTTTCGAGATACAGGGTGTTACAAGTGAAGTCCTGATGGCACATTTTTGTAAATATTTTCTAAAATTTCTTTAGTCACCGGTTTTCCAAAGTTAAACAAAAATTAAATTTTGATTCCACAGGCCTACTAATTATTGTTTACACTTTCGAATAAGATAACATCAACTTAGCATGAAATTTTCAAATGCTTTTCTCTTGAAAATGGAGCTTCCTAGCGAGATATAACACAAGTAGATTAGATTTAGATTAGATTAGGAGTTGGACGTTATTTGTCCTTGTCCACCGCGACCTTTTCAGATCTATTGTGGGACTCCGTTTGTTTTAGAGTATGTCGTCTAGCCTGGTCTTTTTTATTAGACTTAGTAGCTTTGACAGTGGCTCCCGCATGTAGTTGCATGCAATTGGCTTTTCTTCGCCCAATATTAGAAACCTCATTCCAGCCAAGCCTTCACATTGGCACGGGACGTGGAATGATGTTTCCTCTTCTTCTTCACAGAACCTGCACAAAGTTGCTTCTTCTGCTGGATTTATGACACTCATGTGCCTTTTGAGGCGACAGTGTCCAGTAAGAAGGCCTACTGTTATCCTAACGATTTGACGTTTTTGATCCAGTAGTTTCGTAAACTTGGCCGATGGTTCCTTGATGAACTGTTTGGCCTATCTCAGTCTTGGATAGTTGTTCCACCATTCCTGAGACTCTTTTTGCATCCATTGTTTAATGGATGCCTTGCACAATGCCTTAGCAACTCCACATAAGGGTTCAGGGCCTGTCATGGCCTTATCTGAGCCTTCTCGGGCTAATTCGTCGGCCTTTTCGTTGCCCTGATATCCCTCATGGCCTGGAACCCAGGCTAAGGTCACCTTATTTTGACTACTTAGCTCTGTCAGGTCTTCTAGACAGTCTTTCACCAGTCGTGATTTGATTTCTGGTGAGAGAATTGCCTTTAGAGCTGCTTGGCTATCAGAGTATATGGCAATAGTTTTGCCTGATACTTGCTTTATTATAAAGAAAATATTGGTTTTCCAAATTTTGTAGTTAAAAATGTTAAAAACAGTCAACAAAAAAACTTAGGACAATTTAACCCTAAGCACTTCCCTAATTTACCCACCTATGAAGATGATCAAAAACTTGCGTTAAGTCCATTAAATAGAGCGTAAAAAGTATAGTTTGTACCAAATTTCACTTAGTTATCTTTAAAAGTTTAGAAAGTATTTACAAAAATGTTTCATCAGGACTTCACTTTTAACACCCTGTATATCGGAAATAAAACATTTTCGGACCTATGTTTATATAAACTTTTACTCCTATTTTAGGATGTAGGTTACGCTGTTAAAACATGACCGTCTAATTTCTGGACACCCTGTATATGCCGCCTTTTTAGTTATAAAATTTAAATGGCCATCATTACAATTGAGAGTAACAGTTATTGGTCCTTTTATATCTATTTTACAATAATTTTTTTTTAATTTACATCTCTTTGGCGTCTAACTACTTAAAACGTCTAATTCAGAACTACACAAAATGTTTGTAGGGTAAATTTTATTTATAAAAAAACTCTTTTCACCAGTTAGTAGTAGGCGTTTAAGCATCGGTTCTCTTTTTAAATTTTTAACCCAGTTGTTGGCCTGGTTTGTACCATTTTTTACATTTTCTTCTGGATATCAGGAGACTTTTCTTTGTTTTTTAGCATTCATAATATCAGTGGCGACTGGTGCATAAGTGCTGTAGAGCTACAGATCTAATAAAAAAATGCAAGTACCTCATCAATATTTTACAGAAATTATTTTAGACATTCTAAAATATACGTAAAATAATTGTTATGGATTATTAAATTATTCTAATTATTAAATAGTATCCATATCGTGCGAAAGTATCTTACATCATTTCATAGCTAAACATAAGTCCAAAGCGGACCAGTGGTAGACAACAAAAGCTCATCTCTTAGGTGGGTCACTTCTGAACGGCCTGTTCACCCCTTGGGACTCTCGCGTTTATCATCTCACCTCTCCTCGGCTTTCTAAAAAGTAACGCCAAAACCCATAGTGTTTGGGCTGCATTTTCGCCAGATCGGCGAGCTTTGTTTATAGTCTTTCGCAGATGTGATGTGATTCGATTTCGGTTTTGTAGATCATTAGTCTGTCTTAATTCGCTAGCGCGCATTTCCATTGTACATGAAAGCCATGGATGTAGTTTATTAATTAATAAACGAAAATAGATTTTTACTGCTAAAAAGGATCGCAGAATAGAATTAATGTACAAAAAGGGGGGGGGGGGGAATAAAAGCAGTAAGAAATTTTTTTTTTGTGGGAGGGGGAGACAGAATCTTGCAGAATACCCAATGTCTGTAACTAAAAGTTTTTTTATTTTAAAATTAAATTAACATCTACAAAAACCATTTATTTATTATAATGGAAAATCAAAGGCTATAACAGGGGCGTACCCAGCGAGGAAAGTAAGGAAAATATAAAAATGATAAAAATAATCCACTATTACTGTACTAAAATTGTATAGAATGAAGTTATTAACTATAATAAAGATATACACTGTAAAACAGCCAAATGGAGTAAATTCGGTAATAAATAAATGGGGGCGTGTTCGGAAAAACGCTCGAACACGTCGGTTGGTGTTTTTAGTTGCGCATTTTTTTTAACAAAAACTTTTTATACATTGTGTGTCATCTAACAGTGGCCAACTTTCTTATTTTAAATGCAACACCCTGTATATTTTTCAATTTTTGAATTCTTTAGAAAATTCTAGACTTATTTTATGTCGGGAGACAACACAGCCTCGAGCTAAAATCTAATAATTTTTTCCTTGTTTAATAAATAATATATTTTTTCCGGAACAATTCAATATCGATTTTTGTTTCTGAGTGAACCCCTTATTTTTGATCAGATTTTTTTAAAAATCGATTCTTCGTCCCATTTTAAAGCTTGATTATTCCTGAAAATTTCAAGTTGATATCGTTTTTAGTTTTTGTTTCATGATTTTTTTGAAGTTTTAACTCCCCTTAACCCCTCCATTTTTAATCAGATTGTTTTTAATCAATAGGCTTCCTTCTATTGCAGAGCTTGATTTTTCCTAAAAATTTCAAGTTGATATTGTTTTCTGATTTAGATTTAGGATTTTTTTTAATTTTTACCCTCCTTTATCCCCCATTTTTATTCTGATTTTTTTTTTTTAAATCAATAGGCTTCGTCCCATTGCAGAACTTGATTTTCCTGATAATTTCAAGTTGATATTGTTTTTCGTTTTTGATTTATGAATTTTTTATATTTTATATTTTAACCTCCCGTTTTTAGTCAATTTTTTTTAAAATCAATAGGCTTCGTATCCTTATAGAGATTGATTTTTCGTTTTTGACTTTTGTCCATCGTATGGACAAGAAACGTAACATTGGACGGACAGACGGATGGACGGACAAACATTTTTAAAAGTTGTTTTAAAATTTGATGAGAAGGAGAACGTAATTCTTATTCTTAGTGAGCAAAATCAATGGTAGAGTATTGAACTTTAATTTCTATCTCTGCTATCTTCCTTTGGATGTAATTCAATACCTTTTTAGGTATTAGCCACGGGAGTAGTTGTTTTCCGAAGGGAAATTGTCGCACCTATTTTATTCTGTGATATATGGCTTCGTGATTTTTTTATTTATTTATTTTATTTTACGTCTTGAGTGTGAATTAATTTCATTTTTTAAAATTGCATTCGCCTATATGGGCCATCTTCATTCAATTCTTGGTGTAATTGCCCTTTATATGGATGAAATTTATTGACTTTTAGAATCATCTTTACAGATATCTCGCTCATATTATTGTCTAACGCAAGACTTGGAATTGAAGTTTTTGGTTCTTCCTGTACACTTGAGTGCATTTTCTTCATCAGTATCTGTTCTCTTTCGTCCAGATCTGGGATTGTTTTTCACCTTTCTGTTTCATTAAACTTGCTCAAATCTCTGGATATTATAGATTTTGAAATCGGGGAAATCCTGTCAGGAAATGTTTCATCAAACGACACACAAGCTTCTTGCAGACATCTCGTTCTTTCTCCAAACCTAATAATCATTAATAGTGTAATTTTTTACGTTTACTCAGTTTAAGCATGGTTTTAATTAATAAAAATTCTCAGTAGTATTAAATGTTATTTATTGTCGCGTATTGGGCTAGTTTGGGTGAAATAAACTTAACTTTCTTTATTGTCTCTATAAACCAGAATGAATTAAAATTTACAGAATAATAAAAGATGACAATATTATAAAACCCGAGTAAACTATAACACAAAAACATTGGTAGGTATTTCTGTTAGAGATGTACAAGAATTGTATTAATAAAACTGAGTGATTAATATCGAGATGTCTATACGACATTTACGGGTATAATTTTGAAAAGTGAAACCATGACAAACATATTCAAATTGGTACATTATAATAGCACATTTATTAAAATATAAAAAATTAAAACTACTTTTTATTTATATAAAAGTTTACCTTTCTGTTTTATATTTTTCTTATAATAAGGTTATCAGAGACCACCCTAACCCCATACTAATGGATGACGTCCTGTCTTGATAAATATGACATGAAGAAAATCCACAAGCGTCATTAACTAGTGCATAAAATATACGAAAAAATGTATTCGAGTTAATTTTCAGTAGATACAATCCATAATTGAGCCATTGGTTGTTCTGCCAATTTTGCCCAACCCTGTATAAAACTAAAAAAAACATTTATTACAAGAGAAAATCAAAGGCTATGTTCTAATTTATTATTTAATAATTAAAAATTAATTCTAATATTTCTAAATCTAAAGAAAAATCCTTTCTTGACAATACCATTTAAAAATTTATTAGATATTTTAGTACCAAATCAATCTCAAAAACACCCAGTATTTAATAATCTTCGACTGGATAACGGAAAAAAATCCGTTAAAAAAACCAGTTCTTCAGGTGGTGAGATAGACGCTCACTGTATCCTGAACACCACAGCATCGGAGACAGATGGTCCTGGAATCCGCATCCTCCGAACCCGCTGGACCAGTTCGCGTAACTGACCACTGTCCAGTCTTTTGTTAAAACGGCATCATTATTTATCTTTAGTATAAAAAACGAGTTGTATCTATAAACGCGTAACGGTTGAATTAAAAACTAAAATTACTTTAGTCTGTTTGAGAACTTTGGTAAAAGTAGTGTGATGTTTACTTGTGCGTCTGTTTTAAAATGGAATGATATCTTTTTATGGTAATTTCAAAATTGGAGAAGAAAATCAAAAAGTTTGTAAGTTACCAATTCTTATATAATAGAATGTTGTCGCTATATTTCTACATACAGTGTGGATGTCAAGTCTCAAGCATTATTTTAACTATTATAACAGGATAGATTCGTTCCATTTATTGTATTATACATTTTGAAAACTTGGTTTTTAAAATCAGCCTACCTAAAAGAAAATTAAAATTAAAAAATATGACTTAATCTTACCACATATCTTATATTTCAAAATGTTTCAATTGATTCTTAATTTAATTCTTATTTTAATAATTTTATTATACCTATCTAATGGCGGATGTAATCTCGGCCTGAATCAGAACAGGTACTTGAAAAGGAAGTTTAGGATTCGTTCTTAAGGTATAAGTATTTTCGGCCGAATGGAGCAGGTAAAATAAAATATATTATTTTACAACTTTTTTTTATTAAACCAAAATAGAACTTATGTACCGAGGGGCGAACCACTCTTTGTAAAAATGTACATCTATTGCCGAATTCACCTGATTTCCACAATCATATGGCGATTTCTGGATGACTCCGGTGATTTCCATGCGACTTCTGCAGATTTCTAGTTACTGCGGTGATTTCCACATGACTTCAATAGATTTATTGTGACTGCGCTGATTTATGTATTGACTGCGGCGATTTCCGTACTGATTGCAGTGATTTCCGTACCGATTGCGGCGATTTCCGTATGGATTGCCACATTTGCGAAGGATTTTTACGACAGTGTATAGCTTTCCAGTTGGTTTCCAATAAAAAAACATTAGCTGGATGTTATATCAGGAGAACTAAATTTTGTAATAGGACATGTATGAGTCATTCGAGTATATTTATAAATATATCGTATATTAAAAGGAGGTCCTTTCGCCACCAATGTTAAATAAAAAATATTAGATTATGACAAAAATTAATTTTTTTCTAATAGTTGAAGTCCTTATTTATCTAATAGTGAACTTTTAACTATACCTTACCGTGCAAATTTTTGAGGAAAATTTTTTTAAAAATGTGAGTATTTGTACAGTGTCTTACGAGAAAGTAAGACCTCCACAAAAATTCTCGAATTATACTATTATTTATTAATTAGATGGAATAGAAAAAAACTAAAAATAAGGTTTTTGAAATATTTAGGTTCTGTCTTTTACAATAAAATATATAGGTTACCGTGGAATTTATTGAGAAATTAATATTAAAAAAAAATTTCAAGTAATCTAGTTGAACATTTTTTGTGATTTTTTTAATATTAATTTCTCAATAAATTCCACGGTAACCTATATATTTTATTGTAAAAAACAAAACCTAAATATTTCAAAAACCTTATTTTTAGTTTTTTTCTACTCCATCTAATCAATAAATAATAGTATAATTCGAGAATTGTTGTTGAGGTCTTACTTTCTCGTAATACACGGAAAAAAATGTGACTAGAAAATTTTACTACAATGTTGTAGTAGTAGACTTGTAGAAAAATACTTAAAAATTTGTAGAAAATTTTACTACAATTTATAGTTAAAAACTATTGATTATTGTAGCAATTGAATTGTCGAATAAAATGCTACAACAATAGGAAAGAAGTCCACAATGTTTAGTATATTTTACTATTGTTTGTAGAAGTAGAAATTTATTACAATTATCGTAATTACTACTACTAACTTCTGTAAAAATTTGTACAAATATTAATAATTATCTCTACAAAAAATAGTAATTTTGTCTACAAAAAATAGTAATTTTCTCTACAAAAAATAGTAATACTTTACATCCCTTCTTCAAAAATATTCTATAATATTGTAGAAATTCTAAGTCATGTGAACAAAACAGAATTCTGCTATTGGCCAACGTTTTCTGACGTCGATCATAAACGGCCAGACAGCAGTAGCCGTTCGCCATGTTCACATAACAAAGCATGGTACATATACGAGTACCTACAACACATTATTATATTATAAGCACCGATACGTTTGAGAAAATTTTAATAATAAATTCTATTGGTGGTAAGTACATTTATTATTGTTTCTGAATAATTTACCTTTAGATAACTAATTTAAATAACCTTAGTAGATTATTTTAAAAAAATAGTTGTGGCCAACGATCGAATGTTGTGCCCAACGATCGAATTTTGTGAAGTTCAATGATGTTTTTTGTCTTAATTGTGACATACCTACTTTCTCATTTTTGTTAGTTATCTGACTTAGTCATTTAATATCCAAATCAGTGTAAAGGTGATAAATATCCCCGTTTTAAGGGTATGAACAATTCAATTGGTATTAATTTTTATTTCATATTTTTCAGGTGCAGAAAAGCCAACTGAGACTGAGGGCGCTATTATTACTGTTATTTATTGTAATTAAGAATTTGTATCTTTTATATTAAAACAATAAATTGAATATTTTATTAAGGAACATTTTTTTCTAGGTTATAATTATAATAATTATGGAATACTACTACAAATTTTATTAAAAATTACTACAATTTGTATGAATTTTTACTATTTATTGTGTAAAATTTTCGTATTTATTTTCATAAAACGCAATACATGTTTAATATAAATTCATACAATGAATAGCAAAAATTATAATAATTTGTAGAACAATTCTTATGATGCATTTGGATCTTTTTACTAAATATTGTAGATAATAACTCTACAATACATTCTCCACAAATATTTGGAAATTTTTACTACAAATTGTCCCTGTCCCTATATGTACTATTTATTGTAGAGAAAAAATCTACAATTGTAGAAATTTGTTCTACAATTTTTTTTCCGTGTACACTGTACAAAAACTCACATTTAAAAAAAATTATCAAAAATTTGTACGGTAAGGTATAGTTAAAAGTTCACTATTAGATTAATAAGGACTTCAACTATTAGAAAAAAAATTAATTTTAGTCATAATCTAATATTTTTTATTTAACATTGGTGGCGAAAGGGGTGGCGAAAGGACCTCCTTAAAAAATATTTTTTTGTTTTGTTTTTTTGCAGTTTATTTTATTTAATAAATTAATAAAAGTCATCAACTATTTTTAAAATAGTAATTTTATCCTAATTATCTCTAAATAAATTTTTAAAATTAAGTAAATCTTCATTAGTGGGTCGTAAAAAAATATACTGTACAACTTGAATGGATTGTACGTATTAAATATGGCCTTCATAAACTACTATTGTGGATCACTATAAACTATTTACTTAAACATATCATATATAACATAACATGTAAATTAAATAAACTCTTACTCTGTACCTGTCAACTATTATTCTAAAGCTAAAGGGATGAATCAGGGTGTGTTTTTATCCCTATAGTTTTTGTGTACTATTTTTGCAAAAATCTCCGTTTTTAAGTAATTTTCAAATTCAAAATTTAAAATTTTCCCCAAATATTTTAAAATACGGTCTATTTTAGGAAAATCATGTATAAGACAAAAATTATAGAGAATAACATCACAAGCAACTTTTATTTAAACAATTTTCTTAAAAATTCGAATTTTGCACTTTTTGTCAAATTTCTCAAATATGTCCGTTTTTGGAAAATTATGTATAGGATAAAAATTATAGAGAATATCACAAGCAACTTTTAATTGAAATATTTTCTTCTTAAGTGTAAATAACATATATTCATTTATTTATTGGATACTTTACAAACCCTATAAAAAATTAATAGTAGGTAATGTAGAATTAAGTAACAAGAAATTTAAAAACAACAAAAAAACAAAAACCTTAATATCCAATGAACATAATTTAGTACAGTCCTCAACTTTCTTAGGCTAACATTAAAGATATCTAGTTGGACCTCGCTAAGAAACTCATTGGTGACAGCCATCGTCTTGTTAAAAGGAGATATGCTACTTGGATCTACACTAAATAATTCCATTAAGTAGAAGGATGACCCTTTAAAAAGTGCTCCGACTATGCCCAAAATCTAATCAACACAGAGAATGGATCAAAACTTAAGTTTAAATATTTATGTTTCTCTCTTTAACCGTTTTTGAGTTTTCACCATATTCGAAATTATCAAATTTCTCGAATACGGTACAAATCATGTATAGAACAAAAATTATAGAAAATGACAGGCAACTTTTATTTGAACAATTTTCTTATAAATTCGAAATTTGCACTTTTTGTAAAATTTCTTAAATACGAACCATTTTAGGAAAATTACGTACCTATCGGTTAAGCTTATATAGCTTCATAGCTAACCTCTACGTTTCGCGTCTCGGTGATCTAACTAATCTCACGACAGAAATGAAACTCTTCCCACCTCGGTGTGTAATACACTATTATTATGTCGTTTTCTTGATATGCCGTAGAATTAGTTGTCTAGTTTTTCTTTTTTTTTTTTTGTTAAAACCTCATATTTGTAATATTTTTTTAAGGTTTTCCTATATTTTATATTCAAGTATTTTATTTTCTGTTATTAATACAAAATGTATTGAGTTTTTATAGAAAATATCCCCCCTTTTTTGTAAATATGCTTCGTTTTTATTTTAATTTTTGCAATTTTATTATTCTTAGCAAAATGTATTGAAAAATTCATTTGAGTTTGTTTATTTAGAAAAAGTATCCCATATTAGGCTACTTTCATTTAACAAATTAATTTGTTATTTTAAGAATTTTGTAGCCATTTTTTATAAATAAAAAAGAAATCAAAATATTCCTGTTAATTTTAAAATTTATTTGTTCTTTTACTTCAAATTTTTTAAGGCACATCATTTTATATGTATCTCAATAGATATTATACTCTAACAATCATAACAACGTAATAAATCCAGTTCTACCCCATCGTTTTTATTCTTTAAGGACAGGCGAAAATAAGACATTCATCTTCATTTCTCAATAAATATCTTTTTGCGCGAATTTACGCAGCGTCTGCGTCGTCACCCCGAAAATTTATGGCCCGGCCAAAAAATACAAAACCAACTCCTAAACCCTTACATAAATCAACTTTCAAGCCGTTTCCGCCTATATGACATCGAAAAGCAACAAGGGCGTAGTAAAAGAAATTAGCATTCAAATCATAGTACGAAATACCAAACTGAATAAACATGGAATGCGAAACATTAAATACGAATGATAAGTTAAATAGTATTATCACCTGTCTATAAGAATATATATATTAGAACGAAAACTATAACAACGTCCCAATTCTAAAAGGCATAATTAAGTAGTTTCCTTCTTCTCAAATAAGTATAATTATTACCTACTCCATAAAATGTGGTAAGAAAATGTTTTAATAAAAATATACCTAAGTGAACAAAAGCATCAAATAATGTTTGGGGTGATTTAAGTAATTAAAGTTGTGTAGGGTGAGGTTACATATAAGGAATTTATTGGTGATAACGTAATAAAATAATTCAACTACAGATCAAGGCGTTACCGGTGGCCCACCCTGTATACAAGTTGTATACAGACGAAAACGCGTAACAGTGTCATTATTAAGAACTGCGTCAACATTTTAGACAAACGCTTAGAACCGTCAATTTTTTATTGAAGGGAAACAACTTTCTATCGTATTAGGCATTCCAAACAAATGAATTACCAATGGGCAGGTTTGGTATATCTAAGGGTGGCGACATATGGTGTATTCTATCTACTTTACGTAAAATCATGAATAATGGATTACATTTAAATATTTTATGTCAAAACACAATAAAAAATAATATTTAAAAAACCCTATCTATACATTTCTTCGTAAATTGACAGGCTTGGCGAGTACTACTTCGAATAAAAATAGCGTCCAAGTTGCAAGACTATGTCGCTACCCCCTTAAATATACAAGAATTTCCCACTGGCACCTATTGTTTGACAGGTCGTTGGAATGCCTAATTCTCAAATGTCATATAATATGTCATTTCTGTCCCTTCTGTCTCTTTACCAAATACAATTTAAGTATTGAAACTACTAAGTATGACACGTCTCTGAAAAGGTAATTTTATGGAGAATTCAGCAATATTACTATTTATTGCGTTACTTTTGACTTTTGATTGTATCGATAAAAAAACTGTTACTTATTGTAAGTGTGTCAATTCATAATTTTATTAATAATTTAACGCACAACATGACAATATAGATGTTTTAGAATTTCCTTAAACATCTAATATAGGACAATCTAAAGTTCAATCTTCATTAGTTGCAATTTTTGGTCTACCAGACCTTGCACGATCCTGTATGTTACCGGTTTCATTAAATTTATGCATTATTCTCGAACCGTAGATCTACTAGGAGGTCTTTGAGGATTTAAATCAGTATTTCCCAAAGTGGTCCAGGTGGACCCCCAGGGGTCCACGGGAGACTCGACGGGGGTCTACGTTGGGCGTAATAAAAAATGGGGGTCCACAATCGTAAGCGTGGGTGCATGAAAATTAATTTGGTTTCTACAGTGAAGCAATATACTATTAAACAAATGATTACTTATTTTTCCATGTGATGAAGAAATCCTTGTAAAAAAACTTCAACTGTTTATTTATTTATTTTATTTATTTATTTATTCTTACATATATTTGCAAATAATACAATAAAAGCAAAACAAATTTTAAAGTAAAACTAATAAACGAGATTGTATGAGTAATCTGAAAAAAACTCCAGTGGAGAAAAAAAGGTTACTCACACATATCGCATGCGAAACAACTAATATATTAAGATGAAATTAGATACAAAAACATAAAAAACTTAATTACACTAAATTACATTACACTAAATATTTTAATTAGGAATATATGGATATAAATCAGGAATAAAGTTTTTTAATCTTTGAGATGGTAGTACAAAATAGATCAATTTCTTTATTCGAGTCATTAACCGTGGACAGCATATGGTACCATGGAGACTGACATAATAAGTTTGTTCTGGGAGTGGGGAAGAATGAATGTGCAGCTGTACCTGGAATTAATTCTTGGAACTAGGAAGTTAAGCTGAGCACATAAAGATGGGCATTTAATTAAATGGTGTAATATTTTAAAAATGAAAATAATTGAAGATATAATTCTTCGTTGAAATAAGCTCTGCATTCCAAACATTGTTAAAAGCTGGTCTTGTGGGTATCCCCTCTCAGGGTAAGTTCCATGAAAATAATAATGAAGACTCTTAAGGAAACGTCGCTGAACCTTTTCTAAAGTTAAAACGTGCACATTATAATTAGGGGACCATATTATTGAGGCATATTCAAGCTTGGATCTAACAAGGGCACAGAATAACAATTTGCACGTATCTAGATTATTAAAATCTTTGATAGATCGTAGGATGGAACCTAGAACTTTATAACAAGATGCGACAGTTATGGCCAAATGATTAACAAATGTAAGTTTTGAATCGAAGACAACACCGAGGTCCTTAATCGTGTCAGGTCTCTGGAGGACGACACCTTCTATATTGTAATCGTATCTTATGCAGTCACTCTTTCGCGTATATGACATTACGTTGCATTTTGCAGGATTTAGCATGAGCTTATTATTTATACACCAGTTTTGAATTTTGTTTATATCGGTTTGCATTACGATACAGTCATTGTTGTTATTAATCATTGAAATAAGCTTCAAGTCATCAGCGTAGAGTAAATATTGTACATTAATATTCTTACAAATATCATTAATAAAGATTATAAAGCATAAAGGCCCTAAAATGGAACCTTGGGGTACACCAGAAACTTGAGATATCAAGCGAGACTTAACGCCACTAATAAGGACATACTGAGAACGGTTACTTAAGTAGGAGCTAACAGTCAACATTTTAGTTACTAAAATGTTGACTTCTCTTATCAATATAGGCAGATAATATTTTAAGAAGCTCAGCGACTGTTACTTGTAAAAACTTGCATATTCCATATTCAGTACAACGCGTCGTTGCCGCGCCGGCCGCCGTCCCGTCCGCAACGCTTGTTCAGACGTGCAAATTAATATGACTTGTGGTGTATGTGCTTGCAATCTGCATGAACGTATTTGATTCTTCACCAATATAAATACGAATGTCAAGGATAATCGTTATTCATTTGTTTCTGGAATTTCATAGAGAAAAGTGAGTCGATATTAGTGTTGGCCAGTGACTGAATTTGTTTCCAGACTTTCGAAAAAAAAAGTAAAGTGAATCGATATTAGTGATTGCCAGTGTCGGAAAAGTAAGTACCTACCTGCCTATTTGTTGTATGCATATAGTTTTAAGCCGAGAAAGATTGAACTTATCGTCCCTACTTTATTTTTATTACCTGTCTAATTTATTTAATTATTGAGGAGTTTTGATATCAAAATATTATTCAAAAGTTTCTACATAATTTACAGAAATATACTAAAATATAATATATGAAATAATAATTTTATATCACATTAAAATAAGTTCAGCCGTTTTCATAAAACTCTATTATGGATCTTAGCGATTTATTGCTTCTAATAATTAGAAACAGTTTGCAGCCGGAACTTTATTTATTTCATAATATTTATAATAATTGATTAATCATATTATGTTAAAATAGCCATATCCTGTTAAGTTTGAATCGCCTTAAGATTACTAAAACAAAGTTTTTTTATTTATTTACTTACACATTTACAGGTAGGTAATTGATACAAAACATGGCCGAATCTAAGAAGTGTCGTCATTACAGTGTTGAATATTTAAAATTTGGTTTTCTTCCATCAAAGGCAGACAAAAGATTGCCCACATGCCTTTTATTCAACAAAGTTTTGAGCAATGACTCTATGAAACCATTAAAGCTGGAAGATTATCTAAGAAGGTGCCATCCTGATAAAATAGGTAAAGATTTAAGATATTTCCAAACATTAAAGGAAAAATATGAAAAGAGACCCACCGAGCACAGTATGTTCTCTTCAACGTCTGAAAGCAACGACGATGGCTTGCGGGCATCTTACGATATCTCATTACTTATCGCAAAATCTGGAAAACGGCACACCATTGGAGAACAGTTAATTTTACCTGCTGTTGAAGAGGTTTTAAAAACTGTTCTGCACAAATCTTCATTTGACATACTCAAAAGAATTCCTTTGAGTAACAACACTGTACAAATACGTATTGATGAAATGAGCTCTGATGTTGAAAGTTTCTTGTGTGATTATCTACGAACAACTCATTTTTCTATTCAACTGGACGAGTCAACTTTACCTGGCAATGAAGCATTATTATTGGCATATATATGTTCGATTTGTTATGGGCGAAGAAATTCATGAAGAGCTACTATTCGCGAAAACTTTGAAGACGGACACTAAAGGTGAATCAATATGTTTAAGTGATTTTTTAAAAGAAAAATCGATTCCATTCACAAACGTTATTTCGGTGGCAACAGATGGAGCTCCTGCCATGGTCGGGCGATATCGTGGGTTTATAAGCCATCTTAAAAGAATTATATCAGAGGTAATTGCCATTCACTGTGTTATCCACCGACAACATCTAGTAGCGAAAAATTTGAGTGATAGGGTGCACCAACCGCTTCAATTTGTGATTAATGCAGTTAACAAAATGAGAAGCAATGCATTGAATACACGTTTATTTGCACAATTGTGCGATGAAAATGATGAAGATTTCCAACGATTGCTGTTACATACCGAAGTGCGCTGGTTGTCGAAAGGTGCATGTTTATAAAGATTTTATTTACTTTTTGACTCAGTTTTAGAGTTTTTGGAAAGTAAAGATCCTGATTTAAAAAAATAACTTGATCAATTTTAAAGCAGACATCGCTTCAAAAAATTTAATGACCTCAACTTACAATTACAAGGGGACAGCCTCAATTTAATTAAAACAAAGAGTGTAATTTCAGCTTTTCTTGGTAAATTGAAATTTATGAAGGAAAATATTGGTCGGCGCGATTTTTCAAAGTTTAGAAACTTATTGTCGCAGGTAGAATGCCTTGATGAAGATATTCAGACGTTCAATATTTGATTGCAGGGCCGCCGAGAGCCAAGTCGGGGCCCCGGGACAATTCTGTACATCGGGCCCTGTGAGAAAAACTTGGCTCGAAGAAAATAAATTTTCTTCATATCTGAATTACTTCTTCTTCTAAAAAAAAAACACGCCTCTACCGAAAAATAACTCCCTTAACTAAAACTTTTCCTCCAACTTTCCACATCACTTCCCCTTTTTCTTGTTATATCGAATTTCTCATGCGGAAACAGAAAACCCTATTGTCGGGCCCCCCTTATAACGCTGCCGGGCCCCCATTTGAGCCCGGGCCCCGGGTATTAGTCCCGGCTAACCCCCCCTCTAGACGGGCCTGTTTGATTGCCCTGCATAATGATTTTAAATTCAGATTTGAAGATATTCTGTCGATGGAAATACCATTTGATGAAACGGAAGTGGAGAATGTGATATTACAAGAAGAGCTACTCAAGCTTAGCACTAATGAGTAGCTGAAAATGCATTTAAAAGAAAGTATCAAAAATTTTGGCTGCAGGCAGAAATATCCGAAAAATATCCTGGACTGTAGGAAATTGTGCAAAAGTTGATAGCGTTTCCCTCGTCATATCTCGTCGAAAAAAGTTTTAGTGCCGTTATAAACTTATTAACAAAAAAAAGGAGCAGATTGAATATCACAGAAAGGGGAGATTTACGGTTATTTCTTACAAAACTCAAGCCAAATATTGATAATTTGCTGTTAATCCATCAAGTACATCTCTTTCATTAAAATTATATTTTTTTGTAATTACCATTGTATAAATTACATTACGTTATAAGTGTTTAATTTTATTATATTACGACAGTTATAACAATAATAATTAATAGTGCAATAATTTATGTATTTAAATTTAAATAAATACCTACAACACAAGGAAATATACTATATTTCTTTTTACCACTCCGAATGGGACGTTTTCTAAATAAAATTTGTGGGAATTGATTGGTTCTTGTGCTGTAGATTTCAAAAAAGTAAAGTTGGATGGGGTCACTTTTTCGATTGGCCAACTTTGCTTTTTTGACATCCACTCACATCACAATCAATTAAAATTTAATTGAAAATTTGTTTAGTCGACTTTATTATCAAATAATTAACCCTATCAAGCAATCAATTCTAACCTTTTTTTTTTTCGAAAACTTTTAATAGATAGATCTAATCTTCACTTTTTTTTTCGAGATTTAGAAATTGGTAATGATGTAGCTTCAAGGGGTCCACCGGATCCAGCAAAATTTTGAAAGTGGTCTATGAAACAAAAGAGTTTGAGAACCTCTGATTTAAATCGTTGAATAGGTGACTTACTTCTTCATAGGTATATTTTCTTATCAGCACATCCAATTAACATTAGTATCTGGATTCGTTCTCTTTCTGATAAATTTGCCATTATTCTTGTACAATAATCTGCCACTTCATTTGTTTTTGACATTTTTTAAATGCCTACTAATACTGTTTCTAGTTTCAGATTAATTATTTATCAGTGATAATTGATAAACCAAGAATAGTGAAAAATAATAATAGATTAATAGAACTGCAATGTTATGTGTTTTCATTAGTAATGGTATGTTTTAGTATTCTTGAAAAGAGGATAACACTTTTCTCTGAGATATTACTCGCACTACTGTCCTTTTAATAAATTCAAGATAGCAGGTGTATGCTAAACGCTGAAGTCACATAAAGTTAATATGCACGGAAAAAAATGTGACTAGAAAATTTTACTACAATGTTGTAGTAGTAGACTTGTAGAAAAATACTTAACAATTTGTAGAAAATTTTACTACAATTTATAGTAAAAAACTATTAATTATTGTAGCAATTGAATTGTCGAATAAAATGCTACAACAATAGGAAAGAAGTCCACAATGTTTAGTATATTTTACTATTGTTTGTAGAAGTAGAAATTTATTACAATTATCGTAATTACTACTACTAACTTCTGTAAAAATTTGTACAAATATTAATAATTATCTCTACAAAAAATAGTAATTTTCTCTACAAAAAATAGTAATACTTTACATCCCTTCTTCAAAAATATTCTATAATATTGTAGAAATTCTAAGTCATGTGAACAAAACAGAATTCTGCTATTGGCCAACGTTTTCTGACGTCGATCATAAACGGCCAGACAGCAATAGCCGTTCGCCATGTTCACATAACAAAGCATGGTACATATACGAGTACCTATAACACATTATTATATTATAAGCACCGATGCGTTTGAGAAAATTTTAATAATAAATTCTATTGCTGGTAAGTACATTTATTATTATTTCTGAATAATTCACCTTTAGATAACTAATTTAAATAACCTTAGTAGATTATTTTAAAAAAATAGTTGTGGCCAACGATCGACTGTTGTGCCCAACGATCGAATTTTGTGCCAAGTTCAATGATGTTTTTTGTCTTAATTGTGACATACCTACTTTCTCATTTTTGTTAGTTATCTGACTTAGTCATTTAATATCCAAATCAGTGTAAAGGTGATAAATATCCCCGTTTTAAGGGTATGAACAATTCAATTGGTATTCATTTTTATTTCATATTTTTCAGGTGCAGAAAAGCCAACTGAGACTGAGGGCGCTATTATTACTGTTATTTATTACATAATGTAATTAAGAATTTGTATCTTTTATATTAAAACAATAAATTGAATATTTTATTAAGGAACATTTTTTTCTAGGTTATAATTATAATAATTATGGAATACTACTACAAATTTTATTAAAAATTACTACAATTTGTATGAATTTTTACTATTTATTGTGTAAAATTTTCGTATTTATTTTAATAAAACGCAATACATTTTTAATATAAATTCATACAATGAATAGCAAAAATTATAACAATTTGTAGAACAATTCTTATGATGCATTTGGATCTTTTTACTAAATATTGTAGATAATAACTCTACAATACATTCTCCACAAATATTTGGAAATTTTTACTACAAATTGTCCCTGTCCCTATATGTACTATTTATTGTAGAGAAAAAATCTACAATTGTAGAAATTTGTTCTACAATTTTTTTCCGTGTGTCCTCAAAAAAATGCAAAATACAGCCCCATTCATCACTTTACAATTTCATAATAATTATTCACTCATTCATTCGTTTCAAGGAAAATTCTTCACTCCTTACCTTTGACTCTTTATATAACAGCTAACCCTGTAGAGCTGAAAACTTAAAGTCCATAAGAAAGTTGCGTTAAAAGGCCTGAAAAATGACAGTTAAATCTGAACAACTTCTGACAGTAGGTACCCTAAATAAATTTAAAAAGTTCGGGGTCTTTTTGTTTTTTCAATACCCTGTATCTTGAAATCGGATTCCGTTACGTATTTTTTTTACTTATTTTGCAGTGGCCCCTAGCAACGGGGCCACTTTTTTGAAACACCCTGTATATTATTCAGTTAAAGCGTTTTATAAAATAAAATTTTTAAGACTAAAATGAAATTAAAAAAGTAAATGAAACTCGACTTTTTAATTTTAAAGAGAGCCAAATTGTTCATCCAGCGTTGTTTATTACTTTATTTTTGTTCTGGGATCAATTTAAAAAAAATCTATGTAGGTATTAAAAAAAAGAAAAAAAAAATTAGAATTTAATAAATTGGTTCAAGTGGGAAAAAATAAATTCAAACTATCTTTTCAAATCAATGTCGCAAATTAATTAAACTAATAAAAACAGATTTAAAAACAAAATCGTTAATAGTTAAAAGGAAAACGCAACTCATGGTATAAAATATGCTAATAAGAAATGTCTTTTATGTAGTTATTAATTATTAATTCATAATAATTCGTAATTCACACCCTGGTATATAATAGAAATTCTACGCTTCTGGACTCTCATCTCCATCTAGAAGCCAAGAACTCAACTTCGAACTGTTCTTCGGCTGTTCCCTATAGATATAATTACAGATGCACTGAAAAACTGAAATCGGCTCCTGTAAATCATGAAAATGGTATCTGTCCATTCGGAGACTTCACTAGACGTACGCTATGAATTATTCAAATAATGGCCCGATGTATCAAGAAATACATTTGATATCTTGCCAAAAGTTGTTATATATTTGCTCAAATAGTTGGAAATTTTATTGTTTTATTTTTGTCTCCAATGACGCTTGTATTCGTCGATAGTAGGTAATGAAAAATTTAAGAACGAATATATTGAAAGTATTTTAATATACCTATATTCATAAAAATGTAATGGTAAAAATATTTAAGTATGCTAATAATAGTATATTATTTAACGAGCGGTAATGCAGGTCATAACTCACGCAGATTCATTCATTGTCACCAGTTGCGAAAAGAAAACTAATAAAATAAATCATTTTTTGGTTTTAAAATCAATATATTATGCTCTATTATCGAAAGTTTTTATCAAAGAAGGAAAGGTAGACTATATGAAAATAGAATTTGGTTAGTGAACGACCTAGTAATGATGTTTTGGCTCTTATATTCACAAAATAATCAAAAAAAAAAAATACTCAACAAAATAGTCCACTTTCTTGAAAACTAAATAACTTTTCTACTTTAGCGAATAATTTTTTATTTACGCTTGAGGAAGAAAATTCTTCAAATATTAGTGGCTTGTAATGTTATTCTCTATAATTTTTGTCCTATACATAAATTTCCTAAAACTGTCGGTATTCGAGAAATTTGACAAAAATGTGTAAAATTCGAATTTTTAAGATAATTGTTCAAATAAAAGTTGTTTGCGATATCGTTTGCGATATAGTTTTTGTTTTATACATGATTTCTCTAAAATGAACTGTAATGGAAAAATTTGAGGAATAATAAAAAATTTTAATTTTTCAATAATTTCGTTAGCTAAGAATATATACAAAAATATTGTTTTGAGTCAGATATTTGTGGAAAATGTACATATTATTTAATTCATCTTCTATACATTTACTGGAATGATACAATAGGTTGTACAAAATAACCAGAAAAAGCCTGTAATAACAAGACATGAAAGTTATGTGTTGGGCACATCAGATTTTTAAATAATGTGTATTGACTTTTATTTGGGCATATTTAGGTTAGTGTTGCTTTGATATATAACAAGTAGGAGTTGGAACTTCACCCAGTGGCACTTCTAAGTTTTTTTATCATCATTTAAGTAAAATGGCTAAATAATATTAAATCTTAATTGTGGGATAATAGGTTATCTCTGGATAATAGGACGAAGTGGCGTATCCAAAACTTACCTTTCAATTGAAATATTCCAAAAACGAGGTTATGATCGTCCAAACAATTTCCTATAATTTGGTGAGAGTGTTATATTTATACAAATATATTGATTTCAAATGTAAATTAAAAAAAAAGTAATAATACGAAATATAAGTAGGTATAATGTTAATGCCGTAACTAGCTCAGCAAAACACAATTTATAACCAAAAATTTAAATTTTTCTCTGTCATAACATGGGTTCAAAACATTTTAATAAAACTTAAGTAATATTATTAATAATTTTGAGTTAATACGAAAGAAAATTATTAAAAAAGATACCTTTTAAATTCCTTTATGTTTAGTTTAATAAATAAGAGAATAAAAAATAAAAAAATGTCTAAACTATGTGAATGATATGTATTGTCCCTTGATAATAATCAAAGGTAGGTAACACCACAAGAGGTGATAATTTTGTTGTTTCTTTGGAAGTTATGCATTTAAATTTCACGATTCTCATTTTCATAATTTGTAAGGAAACCACAAAATGTTCTTGAAAAAATTCTTACCTCGCGTGGTGTTTAAAAATTATTTAACAATATAAACATCACTTTTATAAACATTTGTCTTGTTTCCATAAGATGAAGTCGATTCTACATTTAAATTGCCAAAACGATTTTTGTCCATTTTTCGTCACCTTTTTGACAAACTTTACATTGACGTTTCGTATAAATTATTGATACGTTACTCTGGTAATGAATTACATTTTTTAAATCCAATCGGGATACAGTTTGTTTTGATTGGCGTGGGTTGGAAAACAAGAGGATGGTCATTGGTTGATGCATTATAGTGTTAAATAATTACTATTACAAATTTGTAAACAGGGTGTTAGTTTATTCGACCGACAACGCTCTACCACAGAGAGCTTTCGTTAATTGGTCAATTTTGATATAGGAAAATGAACCCTTTTAGTTCCTGAGATATACACCTGTGGTCTAAATTTATTTCTATGAACACAACAAATAGTTATAATTTTTGACCATAAATGCAATAAAATACCTATTTGGCGATTCATTAAAAAGTATATATAAATTTTATATGCCTCACTTTTTTAGGCATCACGTATTTTTCAAAATAATTTTAAAATGTAGCTATTAAGTAGCCATAGAAAATCATCAAAATTGTTATATAATGTACCTCGTCCAGTAAAAAGATATTTTGTAAGAGGATTTGTTGTCATCATTTTTCATTGAAGGAACAAATCAGACTCAATTTTAATATTTTTCTATTTTTAGATGTGGTAATCCCATTCTGTCTTTCATAAAATTCGTGACCCTTATTTACATTATTAGTATATTATGCAACGATCATGTAATAACCATTACATGAGAGATGCATACGCTATTTTTTCTACGCCCGATAAATAATCAAGAACTATAAATATTATATGTATATTTGTATTGAATACAATTACAGTAATTACTCGTATTTCTATAAAAAAAATTACAAAATTGTAATTAATGGTATTACCTCTGGTATTGGTATTACCCTAGATTTTTGGGGCAATATATTGTGTACTGCATTTTCTGCTTTCTCCGATATGTGTGGAGGAGTCGATGGTAAGTCTTCTATATCGCTCGGCAATAGTGTAAACCATTTTACAGGGAATAAATCAATTGACATACCAACTGATTGCAAACTACTTGGATTAAATCTAATCCGTCAAAACAGCTTGTAAAGATGCGCAAAAAATTGCAGATAAAAATGCATACAAAAAGAGCGATAGCGCGATATCACTCATCAACCGTCTTCAAAAACTGAAGCAAAAAATTTAAGTGAATTTACGACAGGAGATAAATTGTTGAATGAGGAAGGATTCCTATTATTCTCAACGGTGGTCATTTTAAGAATCTATTATGATGTATGTAATTTAAGTCTATTTATTGCAATTTGTCTTTTATCTTGGACCACCCTGTACAAAACGAAATAATTCTTACATGGTCGTATGGTAAATGCAAAAACCTTTACAACGAGAGATCACTCGGCCCCCCCCCTTGCTATTAAAGATTTTTGAGGTGGGGGCTGGTGGGGCCATGGGGTTGATCCGACAAAATCAGTTGTGATCTAAAAATGTGTCCCCCTAAGGATAAAAATTGACCTGTTTTTGGATTTTACCTGAATCAAGACGAGAACGAAGTTATCGAGGGTATAATTATCGAAGTTTAGCTATCTACGAAAATTTAATACGTACTGATTTTGACAACTAAAACAATTACATAGGAACCTAGGACAAACGACAAATGCACAGCATGCTTGATTGAAAAATTATGGGTTTCTATTAATTAAAAATCTGTATCTTTATGAAAAATCTGTATCATATTGGGTATCATTATAAAACGGATTATAGGCATATAAGTGCATTATTATAATACGGGTGCAGAAAAATGTATTTTAAAACTATGTCAAAATGTCAACTTACACTTAGTTAAAGCACCAGAGTATACAAATACACTTATTAGATGCTTCTGAGATTCGCTGGTGATAAATGTACTTTATTCTTGTTTGTTATTGTATGAATTTGTTCCAAGACGAGGTTTAAAAGTTCACCACTAAAAAATCGTTATACATAAAATCAAGAAGTTTCATTATCAATTTAAGCACGGTATTTTTCAATTAAGAAACGCTGATATTTATTTTGAGCATGGATGTTCTTAAAAAGTTCTTAAGAAAGAGAGCTTTATACGTACTTAAAATAAATAAGTATTATTCCCAATTTAGCACGGTACTTTTCAATTTAAGAAACCCGCATACTTATTTTAATCATGGGCGCTCTTAAAAAATTCTTGAGCGAAAGACGGTTTTCCAGACTTACTTATAATAAAAAGTTTCTTTCGAATTTTAATTTCGTTACTTCTTAATCGAAGAAAATCTCTTGCTTGATTTTAGTTTGGCAATTATTTAAAAAAATGTATCCAAAAGAAGCTTGAAATAAGAAGTTCTATTCTCAGTTTAAGTAAATTTCTAAATGTAAGAACGTTTTATGCTTAATTATTGGATATGTACATTGCGTGCTTAAAGTTTACAATTACCAGACCTAATTTAACATGTTAGGATTCTTAATTTAAAC
Source organism: Psylliodes chrysocephalus (assembly GCA_927349885.1). Lineage (NCBI taxonomy): Eukaryota > Metazoa > Arthropoda > Insecta > Coleoptera > Chrysomelidae > Psylliodes > Psylliodes chrysocephalus. The sequence goes on from OV651816.1 coordinate 73,953,053, forward strand.
AGATTTTTCTAAGGCTTCCGACAAACTCGATCATAAAATATTACTCATACATACATTTTTCCAATCTTACTTGACAAGTTTGTTGAAGTACGTAGATTTAAGTCTGTCGATATCTTAGTTACCTCTGGCGTACCTCAAGGTTCGATTCTAGGACCGCTTTTATTTATACTATTCGTAAATGACATCATTAATGACGTTAACGTAAAAAATTTAATTTAAACAGACGATGTCAAAATTTTTATCAGGTAGATATCTTAAATGATTGTCTTAAATTACAAAGTAACATTAATAAAATTCATAATTGGTGTTTAATAAATAATGTTCCATTAAATTCAAAAAAATGTAATATAGTGTCATATACCAACCAATTCTCTATATCTATTATTTGGATGTTGTTATATTAAACAGGCCTGATTTTGTTATAGATCTTGGTGTAAAGTTCGATAGAAAACTTACTTTTAATGAATATCTAAATGACGTGGTAAACGCCTCATTCAGAAATTTGGGATGTATCATTAGGCATGCAATTGACCTCGATTCTATCAAAACCATGAATATATTGTACAATGCATTCGTCAAATCCAAATTAGAATATGCTTCAATAATATGTAAACCACTTTATGATATTCATATAAGCGTTCTTGAAAACGTTCAAAGACGATATCTAAAATTCTTGGCATTTAAGACAGACTGAACATATCCACCAATTGGGATAAATCACACATTGCTTTTAAATAGATTCCAAATGTAAAGCTTAGAAAAAATCAGTCGTTAATATTCCTGTATAAACTTATTAACTACCAAATTGATTGTTCCGAGCTATTGGAACTTATATTTAAAGTGCCAAGAACTGAATCTCGAAACAACTTAATGTTTTATCTCTCGCTATCTCGGACACATTTATTAAAAAACTCGCCGTTGTATTTTAAGTGTGAAAACTACAACAACCTGCAAGGTAGAATTGATTTATTTTCTTTTAAGCTTTCGCAGCTCAAAAAATTGTAAAGCTGTTTTGGTACTATTTGCCTGTGTATAGTCATTAATTTATTTAATTTTTGTCATATTGTGTAATTTTTGTTATTGTGTAATTTATGTTATATCCAAATTATGTCTTATTGTGTATTATGTTATATTCACTTTTGTAATTACAAACAATTTTTTCTCCTGCTCTATAACTAGGCATTTAGCCTGTAGAGCAGTGTATTTAATAAATAAAAATAAATAAACACCCTTTCGGTTTAATATAAGAACGCATGCTAAAAATATCTTTATTTTTTATTAAAAATTGAACATATCAATAATGTTAATAAGTTAAGAATGCCAGGATTCAAATATAGAATAGTTTTACTTCAATTTTAAAATTTTAAATACGCATTCTTGATTATATACTTAGACAAATGTCTCCATATGCAAAATATCATCAATTTAACAAACTCTATAGCAGCAAATTGTTTAATGATATTCAAAATACTCTCCAAATTTTTTTCCAATGTGTCTACTTACATCTGACTATGCGGCTAATGCCTAGACGGTACATCTCGCGTTACCCCTTAATCTTGGCCTTTGGGGGATAATAATTAATCAGTTTCTCAAGTATTTGTGGACCGCATGGAGAAGTTCTCAATATCGAGATGGAATTTGGATCTTATGTTAATTATTGCTTGCGGCTGTCTCAATATTCATAACATTTGGAGAGCCCTTTGCAGTAATAGATAGTTGTTGAACTACTAAGTTTTTCACAGGACCGTATTTCCAATAGGCACATTCTTGTTTTTGCGAGAAATAATTTTGTTTTGTGAAAGGTTTTTGGTTCATTTTGAGAATATTTTGTTGACTTGGAAATATATAATTTAATAATAGATTGAATTTAATGATTGTTAGTTTAAATTTGAGATTTAATTTAATAACTATATAGGAAGTTTTAGATCTGTATTAAGATTCAAGCTGTAATACATGGGTATTAAACGAAAGAAAAAGTAAGATACAAGCTGTCGAGAGTTCCTGAGAAGAGTACAGAAGTATTATATTATATTTGGTTTATTTTCAATATTATAAATTAAATTATTTAAAATAATTTTTTCTCGGATTGACATTAAACGTCAGTTTTAGTGGCATTTATCGATCATAGAAGTAACACTTTTACTGCCTAGGCACTAAAAATTATTTTTAATGCCTAGGCACTCACTATGATTTTTAATGCCTAGACATTACAAAAATATTTTTTTTTCTTTTTTTTTTTTTTTGAAATCTTGCTCTGCATGAGTATCCGACCAAAAAAGTTGCTCTAGTAAATTTAGTCACTGTATAATAGGTTAACTGTATTAGGGACATTCTGGACCGATTAAAAATAAGTTAAAAAATAACGATAATTGTCGCATTATTAGCGATGACTTTTACTGGTTCAAAATAAGTACATAGTTATAAAACGAAAGACAAAATTTAGAATTGTATTATAATTTTAACTGTAACATTCATAATTAAATCAACACGGAATATAACACAGAACATAACAAAAATGTAAGTAGATGAAATTCTACATATAATACATATTAATGATTATTGTGAATATTTATAGTAATTTGCTAACAATTTTCCAACATTACTCCACTTGCTTGATAATCCGTTTTGCCTTTTGTAATCATAGTATAATTATTTTTATTTAACACTAAATTAAAAATGTATCATTTCTAAATTCTTACCTTCGTAGATAGGTATATATTATCTGGAGCTTCCAACAAAAATTCCTGAATTTGTGATTTCTGCAGTACTCGAGATTTTTTGGCACGATAACCATCTGATTGACGCTTTAAAAAGGCTCGCAGTTTTAAATATTTGGATATATCCAGTGGCGGTTTGCCCGTAAGGGCACTTGGGCACTTGGGCACTTGCCCTAGTATAATGAACAAAAAAAAATAACTTACATATTTTATATTTTCCTCAATGCCTATTATTATTATTTTATCTAATATTCAGCGCAAACCGCGTTGGCACGACACTGGACGACCGTGCGTTGAGCGACGTTCCGAGAATTCCAAAATTAAGATGGGCACAGGGCACAGTAAATGTGTGCCTCTGTTGTTTTATCTCTCATAATGTTGCGAAAAACAAGGACAACGACAATATCGCTTAGCAAGAGATGAACACATGCGATGAATTATACGTCACAAGCGGGGCAGTGTCCCATGGCACAGATTACCTAGACCAGATGCGAATGTATGCAGCGGCTTCTTTACCGGCCCCTCACAAGGCGATGAGGTGCGCATTTGTTGGACCATGATAATAATTTATTTATTGTGATTACGAAAAAACTTAAGTTGGACCATTGGAATAGTTAAGAAATAAAACTACAAAGAAAAATAACTTTTTTTTATAAAGCAGTCAAAAACATGATGAAAAAAAATCAATAATATTTATAAATGGGACAAAACTTTAATTTTTCTTTTTGTTTTGTCTGACTTTTTCGAGGATTTCAAATCTCTGTTTGCATATTTAAGAGTATAAAAAGTCTTATAAATAATTAAATGGTGTACATTTTCGCAAATTGTTGGCAAGGATGACCAAATTCTATTTTGCTCATCTCAAAAAGGTATGCGTTGGAAATTCCAGACTTAATTGACAAACTATCAAATAGAGATATAAATATTTTTTCTAATTTGAAAATATAAAAGAGAAATTTTTCGCTGGGAGATTTTAAATTGCCAAACACCTTTTCTTCAGAGTCGTATGCTTTAAAATGCGTTAACAAGTTAGAATTGTTAAGTAAATTGCATTGTTCTGAGCAATTTACGCAAATTTCGCAAGAGTGGATATGTAATGATTTTAGTTAAATACATTTTGAGTGGTCACATTTAGCTCCCTGTAGTCACATTCAGTAATCGTTATTGCCCCAACTGATTGTTTTGAAATATATATAATTTTCATTAAGCGTAGAACTTGTTTTCCTAAGTGAAAAACGAATCCCGGGATTCCTTTCCAGTGTGTGCCCCACTGCCGCTAATGCCCACGAGCCGCCACTAGATATATCTATAGTATTGTTAATAAGCAATGTAGTCTTCAACATAGAATATGTAGACCATATTAGACTGAAAATTATCCGATTTTCTTGTTATTGCGATAATCCATAAATTTTCTATAACATATTTCATACAATTTTCTGGATATTCTAGGCAACAAATCTTATTCTGCATTCTTTGCCAATTCTTTAATTTCGGGAGGTGTTAACATTTCTTCATCACTTTCCATTATTTTAAAAAATATCTCTAAACACAGATTAATCTCTTCTCCAAACAACTTAATCTTAAGATAAATGGATAAAAAATGGCGATTTTTAACTAAAAAATTCAGAAAAGGTACATGACAACCCAGACTTTACTTAGCAACGGCAATGGTAATGTGATTTAAACAGGCCCATGGAATCCACTAACCTCTATCTCATGGACAATCAATTGATAAAGAAAATTGAAGCAAATTGAATTGAACAGTGGTGTCTTATTTTTCGGTAGATATTATTATGTATACAATTTAAGGTCTAATCGACAATAATAATTAGAAAATACGATTTAATTATTACCTATAACATAAGATTAGAAAAAATATTAAAAATTGTAAGTTGTATCCGTTTTAAAAAAGTTTTCATTTTAATTTGATTTTTTTAATCACACTGTACAAACAATCGGAGAAAAAATTATATATTTCGCACGGCAGAGAATCAGATTCACTAGCTTGGCTAGTTTCATTGCCTCGGCTTTACCTCGGCAATGAAATGCTAGTCGCGGTAGTAAATCTGTTACTTCTCTGCCTAGTTAAACAAATAACTATTGTTAACCCAATCACATGGATTTCGTCCAATTTTAGTGATTAACTTTATTATTGTATGCCTAATGATATGATAACCCTATAGGGTCCAAAGATCTAGCGAGCTAATGAAAAAATAAAATATTTTTAAAAATCCAGTAATAGTGTTTGACAGACTGTGTTTCTTTTTTCGTAAAACAATATCATAGATTTCGTGTAATAATTTTAATGACGTTTAGGTTAGCAATTAAACTTTGTGGTATATTTCATGTTCAAGAAAGGCTTCCTTTAGTGATTCTGCTATGAAGTCATTCGATTCATTTTATTTTTCAATATTTAAGAAACTTTTATTACTGTTTGTAAAACTAAATGATTTTTTTTTAAAGTACGATGACAAACGTATTAAACTGGATCCGAATTGGATTAAACTGGATCCGAATTGGATTTCTTCTAAGATTTAACTAAATTAAAATTAAAATATACATATTAAAACAAATTTTATTCATTACTTGTATTGTATTTATGTAATTTATTATCTTAATGTTGTATTTATTATTTTTTACCATATATGGTACGTTATTGTTTATAAGTATTCATTATAAGTACTATAATATTATGTTCGCCTTTGCGAGTAGGTATTTTTCAATTTTTATTTAATATCTTGATTATTAAGCGTTGTATTATTGTATGAATAAACATAATAAATTATGTGTATTATTATTAAAAATTTTACACGAAATAGTAAAATTTATTTTTATTAAGAACTTTTAAATAATTAGCTTTGTTTTCATTTTAATATTCGATATTAATTAATTTCTCTCAACAATTGAAAATATTTTACAACTTTATCTCTAAAAGTACCTATTTTTAATGTATTGAAGTCCCTTGAAAATCAATTTTATTTAAAATATTGTAAATATTCGAGTATTTTATATTTAAATTATAGATAATCCAATACATTGGGTGGAAAATCATTTTATGCATCGACATTTTTTTACATTAGGTATAAAATCTTTGAAAAAAGTTTGAACATATTAGTTTGAAGACGAAGCTGAATCGTCTGAGTGCGATACGGACAATCTACTCGAGTTGTACAGTATATTTTTTTTACGAAAATCTAAAAATTTTGAGAATAATTTTAAATTATTAAAATAAAATAACTAATTTAAAAATAATTTATGACTTTTAGTTTTATTTAAAGGAGGTACGATTTATTTGAAAATATAGACGAGTATCTTGTTAAATGCTATTATTTATCAATTTTTTACAGGAATCGTTCATTTTTAATTATACAGGGGGTGGCCCATCGAAAACGTACCTACCGCAAGGCATTACAGGGTGAAAAAGAACTTTTTGGCGAAATCCAAAAACACGTCGTTTGTTTATCAAGGGAACACCTTTTGATGCAAAAAGCATGGTAAAACCTTCAACCCTCTCAGTAGGGGTGTCATCCTCCAAATTTTTTCAAAGAGGGTTCAAGTGATAAAAGGATCTTGTTATTCCCTATACAACGCTGTTGAGTTTTTGAAAATCGAGCCACATAATTATGGAGCCTTGAAAGTTAAATAATAATGTGTGACAGACAATGCAAAAAGCGATTTAATTTAACTTGAAACCCTGCCATATTTTTGAAATTATATTTATTATTCCCAGATTTAAAATAAAACACTTCATTAGCTCGAAACACTAAAGCACTTGTTGCTATAATGGTATTTATTTCAAATGAATATGCTGTTTTTGCCGCTTTGCAGATTCTTTAGGCTCTTTTTGTTGGTAAAAAATGTATCGGGTTAGTGTTTCAGTGTCATTGTCATTGTGAACATTATACATATGTATCTGTGAGTGTGAGGTTAGTGGGAAGAGGACGTGCCAAAAGGAAACATTTACTTCGCCGACGTTTCGACGTTTATTTTTCGTCTTCAAAAAAATTGTAAAAACTATGAGATTTACATAGGCGTCAATATTGTAAATAATAAGGTAAGGTTTTTAGTTTTTATTTCTCCTTGTTTTTATGTTTATATTGGTTTGTTAATTCTCTAACAATGATTGTTTTATTGAAATAACAATAACCATTTACGTTGTATATATACCTATATACCATTTATAATAGTGACACCTATGTAAATCTCATAGTTTTTACAATATTTTATTAAAACCTATTATGTATTTTCAGCCTTGAAAAAGACGAAAAATAAACGTCGAAACGTCGGCAAATTAAGAAGTTAATGTTTCCTTTTGGCCCATCCTCTTCCCACTAACCTCACACTCACAAATACATTTAAAGGACGAAAACTTTTACTGAATTATATTTATCAATTATGGTGTACTCAATTACAGAAAGAGTGTAAATTATTGAGCTTTTTTTCAAAAACCATGAGTGTGGAGCTATTTAACCAATGGCTTCCTGATAAACATCTCTCTAGGAAAATTGTTCGCGAATTGGTGGCAAAATTTCGCGAAACAACAGAAAGAGCAACCTTGAAAATCCATTTTTAAATGAACCTACGGAGCTAAGCAGTATTGGGGCAAGTTACACAAATAAGTTATAATTAATGCATAAGATGATGACCAAAACATATAGTGCCCCTCAGTGGCGTACCCACCAGGGGGATAATAGGCATATGTCCCCCCCCAGGAAGTCCCAGCACATCCGTAAACTCATACACATCATCAAAGTGATAAGTGATCATAAGAAAAAATAAGAATAAGAGTCGTCTAAATCGCTTTATAATAATTACTAAATCGAATACATCATACAGAGAAATTAATTTTAAACTTGTAAATCTTTAACCATTTGGATCTTTTTGACTTGCCTTTTTCTATTACAAAATTACAAAATTAACAATTACAGAGAAAAAAAGTATTTTTAGTGTTTCCTGAAAACCTGGTAATTTTATGATATGAGGTTTTGACTCTACGACGACGATATTAGGTTTGTTCCAGGATTCTGCGCAGTATATAATTTGGAGTCTTAATGATCTACTGCGCAGAATCCTTGTGGCAATGACTGGTTTCTGATCGTTGTTGGAACAAACCTACTAAGCCATCAGCTCCTGGAGTAGGCGAATAGATTTTGTTATATAAAATAGAATACTCAAATTTACAATAAAAATTTGTTCCATGTTCAATTTTATTATCCCCCAAGATCCACATCTGGGTACGCCACTAGTACCCCTAAATGGTACTGCCAAAGACATTACAACATAGAGACAAAATGTTTCATTCATAAATCCCATACAATTGCGGACTGTTATTGTTTTAAAATTGTTAGTGAGTGGAAGAGATCTCTTAGGACCGGCTGGCAACGTTGTAAACAGTGTCCATAATATGCTCGCCAGTGGCGTAGATTTTTAAACTTACCAGTATTGTCAGAGTAGTATGTTAAAAAAATACGTAAATAAGTCGGTATATTTTTTTAGTAATATAATTATGATTTTTTCATGTAGGTAAATTCAAGTACAAGTAAATTTAAATACAAGAAAATTAAAGTTACGTTCCGATTTTTAATATTTATTGGTTTATAGTTTATTGGCATATACTATATATTTGCCTGGTTATGTTATGCTGGGAATGGGGTGTTAATACACTGCGACCTAAAAGATCTATTGTGCCCCTTCTAACGCCAATGCACCAAGGAAATGTCTCAATGCCTATAACGAACCTTCCAATCCTATTTTCTCACGGAAGTGTAGGATTTGAAGTGGCTTCAAGTTAGGTAAACCTCCCTCTTCTATTTGATATCCTCCTAGATATAGTGCCCTTAGATTCTGGAGTGCTACACATTCAGGATGTGAATGGAGGTTTTGTCCTCCTCCTCCTCACAAAATCTGCGGTTTTATTTAGGTTTAGGTTGATTTAGGTGTCCTTTTAGTCGGCAATGGTTATATTCACCCAGAAGTATCTTGGCCTGTCTCAGCCCAAGAGATTGTTCCAATTATCGGTTCTTCTACTATTTGCCTGGTATGATGTTAACCAAAATTATTTAAAATTTTAAATTAACATTAAGTAGGTAGGGGTATCTAAATAAAACACTGTCCTAAAAATATATAATTTTTTAATTAATAATTACAAAAAAACATGGTATGGCAAAAAATATCGTAAAAAAACTGTAAAATTTTTTTAAATAACGTTTTAAATATATTAAATACCTTAATTTTATTAACTAAAATTTCATTTAATTTTTTTATGCTTAGTTATTAGTGTTATTACTTACTGTAATGTTTTTTTTTTGCAGCAGGTGATGTTCCAAAAACAGTTGAATCAGAACTAAAAACCCACACATTAGATATACATACATATAGGTAATAAATAATGTTTAGAGGTAAACAAAAAATTAATATTTTGTATTTTTACCTGTTGGATAAGTCATCCAAAAATAGAAAGCCCTCACACCATCTGGGGTTTGCATCTTTTCTGATATATTTAGCACCATTTACACGTACCAAAACATCTTCAGGAAAAAAGTGTTCTGAACACTACTCTGGTTTTTTACGAAGGGGCTCATTTTTAAGGATCTCCCTCCTAGAGAAAACCAGTTTTCTTTTCTCAAGATCTTGCGGAAACCTAAATAGAATATTAAAAAATATGTGTAGGTGCCTAATAGGTAAATCATTTTTAAGGTATTCTACATTTTACGTTAAATTTTCTTTCCCACTATTTAATAATTATTTATTGGTATAAGAATAATTTACTAATTTATAAAAGGAATATCACTTTAAAATTGTATCAAATCTTGTACAAGAAATTGTATAGTCAAAACAGTATCAAGAGGGGTGCCCTACTCCACTGGTTCAAATGAAAACAACATATCTTAACCTAAAAATACTTACCGATAAAAGTATAAATTTCGATTTAAATGATCTACCTTATTGAACACTACACACTACACATGCATGTTCCATAATTCTTTATATTTCTCACAAAAGTTCACAAAAATAGTATTTTATAAATGAATAAATCAATAAGTCACACAGAAACTGTCAGAAATACAAAATAGCTGTTAGGCCCAATTGGCAACGTTGCGGCTGGTTACGGTAACTACATTTCATTCATAAAAGTTGTAAATTCGTAAAATAAGATATTCAGCGTTGCCGTATTTACGGAGTTCTTTGCAACCCTAATATTTTGTTTAGATTAATATTGATTTTTAATAAAAAAATTAGCTTATATTAAAACTTTAAAGAATAATTTGATTAAAAACTATTTTTATTTATATAATATAAAATTATAGTTATAGGATACATCAAATTTTATTTTTTGAAAGTAATTTCTCCAAATAATTTTTACAGGCTGATAAAACCGGCAAAGACGCAATAAACGAGAATCTGGTGGGAATAATGATTTGCCACATAAAAATGTAAACAATTTGGTCTCTTAGTTGTAATGTCTTTGGGTACTACAAGGATATTGATATATTCTCACTTTTAACTTAATTTTCCCAAAACCACTTTTTTTACTGTTTTATTTTAAACGATTTTTACTAGGAATATATTGATTGTTAATGAATTGGTAATGAACTAATAACCTTCATTATAGTAGAATCGCAATCGACACGGAGTAATAAATAAAAATTTTATGGGTGTTTTACAGCACAGGCGACTCAAACAAAATCTGTGATTTTAAACAGCTGGCAGTTATAAGGTGTGTTGATTTTAAAAATGTTACCTGTGCCGCCCGGTTTTGTAGAACGTAACCATGGACTACCTTTATTTTAATCCCTTTTAAGACTCTGATTAGCGCACAGTTGGGTAATTTATAAGTCTTGAAAAATAATTGTTGTTAATTGACTCAAACTGAAATAATATTCAATAATTCATATTCAAAAAAAATATATTTTTAAATGATGATTTTATGTATCCCGTAAATAATAATATAGGCACCCATACCTGAAATTTCCTGATCTGACAGATTTATTACTGCGTGTCAATTACGATTCTACTATAATCATCAAATTCTTTTTATAAAGTTTTATTTATTTTTGGCACACAATTGCCATAATATAGTAGTCATATGATAGAGTAGATTTGTATCCTAGAAAATAGAATTGAATCAGAATAAGGCACGGGTTTGATAGTAGCTCCACAGGGACCCATTTTATACCCTTTTATTATTTAAAGGACTTTAACGATGGGTTTAGATGTGAAGTTTGTGATATTAAATTTCTTTTCTTAAATCATTTCTTTCTAGATTATTTTGGGCAAATTCTTGTGGATAATTTATTGAAATAAACCTTCAAAATGTTGGTTTATTATATTGTTTCGGGCCCTGGTTGGGACGGCCTTCTTCAGTAGGTTCTATTTCATTCAGTACATTGATTGTTTTAATTTTTTGGTTTAGACATACATTTGTTTTCATTAAATATTTTTTTCATACAGGAAGTTCCATTTTAACAGGGTGTTCTACCAACCATTTTTTTTTTTATTTCTTATTAAATTTTGCGATTAGGGTCCTTTTTTAACGGGTTCTCTTGTATTAAAATTATAATTATTTTATATAAATAAACTGTTGAATATACGAAAAAATACAGAATTAAAAAAGTTTCTAAATTACGTGTAGTACTTAATAGACTTGTTATAAAAAAATTAAAAAAAGAGGTGGCTAGAAACATGAATTGAAAAACGAGACGCCATCACAAAAGTTCGACTAAAGGATAACGTGTACCAATATTACAATTTCTCAGTCTAACCGTTTCCAAGAAAAATGAGGATCCAAATTGCAAAATTCTATCAAAAATGGTTGGTAGAACAACCTTAAAATATTGAAAAATCATCACAAAACATATAAGAAATTATAATTATATTTTTTTATATAGCAAAATAAGATTTTTATTTGAAACCTGTTTTTTTTTTAATTTAAATGAATCCCAATCCCATGCGGAGGTGTTCCATTTTTGAGAGCTTCTGTATGTTTTTTATTTATATTATATTTAGTATTTTAGTATTGATGACCTGTTGTCAAATTATATATTTTTTTTTTATTTCGAACCTTCATCAGACTGGATCCAGATTAGATTTTTTTTATAAATTTGAAATTTGAATCTTTAAATTTATAAAAGACAAGACTCGTCAATACTGAATCCGACCATATTTTCAATATTATAAATAGAAACCAAAGCTCTCAAACATGGTACACCCCACATGGGATTGTGTATTTTAGAAGTATATAGGATACAACAAAAAAACAGTTTATATCAAACCAAAAATACATAGTAATTCTAGAAGTCCCTAAACATCCCATGACTGTAAAAACCGTTTTGTCCGAGATATATGACAAAAGGTATTTCCGAATGATTTAAAACAATAATAAAAGATATGGTTACGGGTCACTTGCCCAGTTTTTGCGCGAGGGAGAACAACATAGTAAGAGAGCTCCTGCTAAGTATGGCAACATCGCGAATAAGGGTGGAGCTATGAATGGTAATTAAAACTGATACAATAGAACCGAATAAAATAAATCCCGAATTTAAACCGGAAATGTTATTCCAGCTTAAACTATTAACTATTATTAAATACATAAATATTAACTATACCTACCAATATCTATGAAAATTCTTTGATAAACAAGTTTTGAAGATTTCAAATAATAAGGGTACCTAGGTAGATTATTTGCCGCCAAGAAAATGTCACAAAAATTAGATTGCAATCGATTTCAGACTGATAGTGAAACGTCAATAGGTCCTGTTATTTTTACATTATTGCCTAACAAAACACTTATAACATAGTTTTTCAAAAACAGAAACAGTATCTACCGGAATGGAAACCAAGCCGTTTTATGTTAGATTTCGAAACTAAACTTATTGAAGCTTTAAAACAAAATTTTAAGAATTCTGTCATTAAAGGACACTTTCACTTTAGTCACTGTTTGTGGAGAAGAATCCAAAGCGTAGGATTAGCTTATTTATACAAGAATGATATGGAAATCCAAAACCACATAAAAATGTGTTCTTTGCTGGCTCATTTACCTATAAATCTTATTGATGAAGGGATGGCTGGAAATAATGAAGGATTGTCCAGTTAACAAAAAAAATAGAAGAGTTTAACAACTATTTCATAAACCAATGGCTTGAAAATAACTCTTTGTCAAGAGCTGTATGGAATTTCTATAATTTAAGACACTGTACAAACAATGCCGTAGATGGATGGAATAACAAATTACAGCTCCGAATAAGAAACAACCCCAATATGTATGAATTGATTAAGTTTCTTCGATTCCAAGACAGCGAAATACTTCGAAAGGAGCTTGGACTACCATTATAGAACAAAAGAAGAAAAGTATACATTGGTATAGATAATAAAATCAAAAACTGTTTATTAAAACTTAATGAAGACGGAAATATTAATAAATGTTTAAAAACTTTAAGCTATTTACAAAAATTATATTTTTTATGATTTAAGTTAAGTTATATTTAAACATATTGTTTTATATTTTTTTGTAAAATATATTTTTTTATATTTGTATATTTACCTATAATGCCATTATTTACAAATATCTAATAATTTTTTTTTAAATATCTCGAATAATTAACTTATTTTTTACCCCATTACGGTTACATATTTACATAAAATGCAAGTAAATACATTTCATCTTTATTTTTAAATACAGTGTTAAAAAAAATAGAATTTTTATTTAAAATTTCTATTTGCGTCTTAAAAATTACCGGTATTACCTACCATTTGCAAATAAAGTAAATGCTTGAAACTTTTTGTCAAATTTTATTATTTTTATGTATAAAGTGTTTTAGAAAGTACTGTAAACTGAGGATTTATAGATCTTAACTAATTATTAGGAAAAGCTAAATATAATTTTCCTGTAAACGTCCAAGTTTTCATTCTACAGGGTGATAAAGTAAATTTATTAAATACATAATTTGCTAAATATCTTTCCTTACTGTAAAGACTTTAACTTAAAAATATATATATATGTAAGTTAATCGTCATTATTAGTTGACACTCTAATTCGACAAAATACGATACCCATTGGACAATAAAGATAACTAACACAAGACAAATCTACAAACCATTACAATTACTGACTTCAAGACATCCTTAATCCCTTAATTATGCCTCCCTGGTAAGGAGTAAGGGCTGCTATATCTAGCCAAATTCATAATTAATAAGCAACAATGCATACTATAGGTGAAGATATCGCCATTGGCCCAGCGGGTACCTGCAAGGCCGGCACATTTCTGATAGGAAAATTGTTCTGTTATTTTATGTAATGTTGTATATACTTTAAATATTTAACAGGTGAATAAATATTTTAAATAAATAATGCCTGAGAACACAATTTTAATACAAACTTTTTAAACACCCTATAGGTACTTAAGTATTTCATAATAGCTGAAATTAATAAATATTCCTCAAGCAATTTCTTACAAAAAATAAACTCCTGGTTGATCTCTGTGGAACATTCCATTTTCAGGATATTTTAGTTTTATCCCACTCAAACATGAAATATCTACATTAAAAAATTCAAAAAAGAATTCACACTTCGTCTATTCGAAGATTCGGTTTATTTCTTTATTTTCTTAAAGGTAATTTTATTTATTTATTTTTATTCACTTGTATTTACAGTTACTTTTTTTATTGTCATAATATCTAAATAAATTGTTTTCTTATCCCCTACTTCTAAAATTTCCTTTGCCAATACTACTGATGACGTGATCCTATATCTCTGGATCCTATCTATCGTACGACTATGCGTGCGCATCTCTCCGATGCTTTGGGGTGGTTTGGTACCATCCCACCTCAAGTGCAACGTTGCCGGATCAAAATGTACCTGAAAAAAACTCGGCAAATGTCCCGACACCAAAAGATATATCCCCTTCAATAAATGATTTATGTTCCAACAAAATTGCCAATATTGTTTTTATTAAATAAAAATAAGATAATTAGTATGTTTCTAAATAATATTTTATTTTAGTTTATTTCATTAAATCTAAGTAACTAAATTCGTTTATCATTATTTCTAATTATTATAGATTAAGATTCATAATTTTAAATGTTTTTTTTTTTTCAGATAATGCCGCCAACTGCGGTAACGATATTTTGAATCGAACATAAGGAACAACGTGACTACCTAATCCGTTTCTGCAGATTATTCAAGTAAGTCAGACCCTATTGAGAAACGACCCTTCATCTAGGCGAACCGCCATTCTGTTCACCATTTTTACCGACTATCCACCCCTAAATTGCTTTCAATACTAATAGAACGGAGAGATATGACCCTCTTACAGCACATAATTTTTATTGCATCGTCTTCCAACAGTTTTTACGATGTTCTAGAATTCTAGACTCTAAACAAAAATATCGAGTGATGGTACATTTGTTAAAAAACAAATAAATATAAATCAGTCCACAAAAATCTTAATTAATGAATTGAATAAACTGCCACAACTTAATTAATAATATAAAAAAACCAGTAAAATAATTTTAAAAATAAAATTTTGACAAAATAGTAGTTTTTATTCGAATGTGACATAAATCGTCGTTTTTCAAAAAGGAGAACTTTTAAATATACTACAAATTAACTACTAAAAAGTACTTTTATTTTTGATTTACGTTTTAATATTGCTGCCGATATTTTTTTGCCATTGTAAAATAGTAGTTCACAATCCAGATGTACATCAAATTTGAATAGAAACATTTTTAATTGAATAAGAGAAAAACTAAATAAAGTATAATTAAATCGATTTGACATAAGCACACTACGTCTCGCCTTGCAAACTTCTCGTAGTCACCTGAAAAACTCATAAATTAGTATTAGGAGTTCGAAAATAAACTTTTCGTCCGTGTTTCATGCATTATTTTTTAATCGAATGCGCCTATAGATATTAAAAAATTAAATCCGAAATGATACTATTTCCAATTTGTCTTATTCGCTCCGTGCGCGACAGCAGCGCCAATTTGTTTTGGTATTAAAGGAGTATTTCTGCCTATACTGACAAATACAATTTTTAATAGAATTCGTAAATAAAAAGTATATATGTTAGTTTTAATAAAAGTATATGGATTTATAAAACAATTAAAACATTAATTTATTATTATTATATATTTTTCACGCTTAAATTGAAGAAAATTATGTATAATCATTAAAAATCAATAATAAAATATAGGCAGGCAACAGTATTTACTGGAAAATGAATGAGAAGTTGCCTAAGTCTAATAAGTTGTCATTGAAGAAACCATTTATAATAGCGTAAAGTTAAAATGTATAAAAAGGATCGCTACTTATATTTTCATTTTTGTTCTAAAGAAAACATATAATGAATGATTAAAACTGGTTTCCGATCAGTAAGTCACAAAATTGCATACCAGCCAAATATTATAATCAACGGCAGAAATCTTGAAATCTAGTCCTTGCTGAATGAACATTTAAGAATAAAGGGATATTAAAGAACATCGTAAAATGATAATTTATTGTTTATTTAAAAACTTTCTAGTTTCTGATGTCTACTATTTCCAGCATTACTGTTATTATCACAAAAATAAAGGTAATTTTTCTTCTTATTGTACACCTATCCATTTATTTCTTTGATTTAATTTCCACTTTGTTAGTGAAATTTGTTATATAAGTTTCACTGTTTTTTTTTGCTAGTATTTGTACAATTTTCAACACAGCAACTCCGGTTGCTTATTGTGTTGATTTAACTTACTTTTTTGAAAAAAAGTAAAATGTATACGTGTATTTGATATGCCAAAATTACAAAATATCCCCCTAAAATGCACGAATTATCCGCAGCTAGCGCTAGTATCGCTTTTGCTTCCCTTTCCATGACTTCGCACGGAGCGAATAACTGAGATGGCTGTGATCGATAAGAATAACTAGGTACACAGAAAAAAATTATCACATATATACATTCAAGAAAGGCTTTGCACTTGGAAGATTACATTTGTTGGAAATAAAGCAGAGTTTGCTTCAAATAATATTTGTCGATACAATAAGAAATTAAATGTTGAGTATTGTGTTTTATTCTAGTATTTTAAGATTTATAATAATTAATCTAACAATAAATTATTTCATTCGAGTCTAGAATTGTTAATTAATCTAAGAAAGCTCTTACGTTTGCAATTGAGCAATTGATACTCTTTATTTAATTAGAGGTATTTTAGTTAGGGCAAGTTGATTTTATTCTTGAAGCAAGGCTTATTAGCTATTGTTGAACAAGTATTACTACAGTTTCAAATCGAGACGAGTTTTACTTGCGGATATACAAACACAACAAAGAATTGAAATAAGACCATTCATCTTGAATATAGTACACCTTTTTTTCTGTGTAGGTATATTCTTTATTACAATTGATGTCATGTCAGTGTGCTTATGTTAAATCGATTTATATAGTTTCTTTTTGTTTCCTCTTATCTACATTATAGACTACTATTTTACAAGAGCAAAATAAATTATCGCCAGCAGTATTAAAAGGTAAACTGAAAATAAAACGGAATATTTAGATGGCAAAGCTGCTTTTAGCAGTTCATTTGTAGTATATTTCTCCTTTTCGATTATGTTATCTGTCAGAAAAATGACGTTTTATGACACATTCGAATAATAATATATTATGTACCAAGGGATTAAAGTGCCACTTTTAATCCCGAGCACTTTCGTCTCATGGTACATACGCAATTTGTTGTACCGCTCGATTATAAAAAGTTATTAAAATAAAAAAAGAAAAATTAAAAAACTAACCTATCAGGGTTTGAACCTGGGTCCTCTGCTTACAAGGTAGGCGTTCTGCCGTTGCGCCACACTGACATGCTAAATAATTTGTTCTAAGGCTGTTTATTTTTATGGTATTTCGCCTACTTTATTCTGTCTATTGTTTTTTGAATAATTTTATTAAATAAAGTAGTTTACTATGTTTTCTATTGGTTTTATTATTTGAGAGACTAAAGATTACTTCTTTTTGTTATTGTTAATTCAATTAATTTCATTGATTAGTTTTCTCATCTGTCAACATTTATTCGCTAATAAACTCGCCTTCCTTCTTTTGCGAATAAACTTCAATGTCCTTGTTGACAGTTCCTTGAATATAGGCAGCACATTAAACGACATCAAGTAGGTAGGTATACAGTAAATGTCAAATTGAAATTTATTGTTTTGAAGTTTGATATTAAGCAATTGTGTTTTTTTAGATTCTAATATTAATAAATATGTAAAAATATGGACAAAGTCTCAAACAAATTTGTTTTCGGGAAAATTGATAAATTTATTCGCTTATAAAAGAGTTCTTGTTATATTACCTCCCGAATAAAGTAGTTTGTTATGGTTTCTATTGGTTTTGTTGTTTGCAGGACTAAAATTTTTTAATCCCTCATGACTAAAATATTTTAGTCTGAAGGGAGTAAAAGTGGCACTTCAGTACCTAAAATGAGGGAGTAAAATGCATGTTTTAGTTCTTGGGGTACAAAAAAAACCATTTTAGAGATTTTATATGGAGATTTTGCAAATTATCTTAACGCCCAGCCACTAATAGTGACAACTCAATTAGAGGCAAATAAATTCCATACTAAAATCAATTTTATTGCAAACCTGAAGTTTTGATATTAGAATGCTTGTCCTTATACTTATTTACAACCTCATTTTAAAAACTTTAAATTATGCTTCATCTTTGTTGTTGTCTATAACAGTACATAATATAGAAGAGGCATTATAAATGGTCATTTTAGACGATTTAGATGATACTAATATTAAATATACAGGGTGTAACTAAATAAGTGTAAAACATTTAAGGGGGTGATTCCTCATCGAAAAAAAGATAGTATCTCTCATATAAAGAAACTTCATTGGAGCATCCCTTGTTAAGATACAGCACCTTAAAGGGGGTACATAAAATTTGTTTAACAATTTTTTTCACAAGCACTAAACAAGTTACAATATTAAAATTAACCTGTCATTTTCTACTACCAAAAAGACACTTAGCCAGTAATTTATTTGGTTTACACCATGGTTGTAAGGGGTGGAAAACGCAACCCCTAAAGTTTCGTTCCAACGTAACTTTTTGTCTTATTATTTGTTTACCATTTAAAATTTTATTTCCGATAGCCTGTTTCATTCTAAACAAAAAATGTCTATTGAAATTTTTGTCCAAAATAAACCAGTTCGCAGCAAAAAATTATTTTACGAACAACTACAGAGATACATCGTCATAAATGCGAACTGGATTTATTGTTATTTTGTAGTTACTACCTGCATTAAATGGTTAAAAAGGGGAATAATCAAAACTAATTTATAAATAACAAAACATACAACATGTAGAAATCATAGTAAATGTTCAATATGTCTACCTTCAGACATTACGCATGCGTCTAGACGTCGGCGAATTGAGCCACGTATTCGCTCAAATAATCCTGGAGTCTCTCTAATTACCCTGCACGCATCGACTCTACATCGCGAACAGGAGTACGATAAACCAAATGCTGCAAATGGCCCCAAGTAGAGAAATCGAGAGGATTGAGATCCGGGGATCGAGCGGGCCAATTCTGTGGTCCTTCTTGACCTATTTGCATATGTTTCAGTTAAATGCTGACGTGCTACTTGACTAAAATGGGCGGGAGCCCCATCATGCATAAAAAACATATCTCTTCTGACGCCCAAAGGAACTTCCTCCAGCAGTACGGGATGCACTTCTCTTAAAAATTGAACGTATGCCTCACCATTTAATCGAGGAGCTAGAAAATGAGGCCCAATTAAATAATCACCAATAACTCCCGCCCACACGTTAAGAGAAAAATGTTCTTGATGGTGAGTTTCGACAATAGCGTAAGGGTTTTCATCAGCCCATGTGTGGTAATTATGAAAATTAATAATCTTGTCCCGAGAAAAACTACATTCGTCTGTGAATTCGATCGTCTTCAGAAAGTCACGATTTCTTCTAATCATTTCCAGCATCCAATAGCAAAATTCAAGACGGTTCGGAAAGTCTCGCGGTAACGGTGCCTGTACTCGTTGCAGATGGTAAGGGTATAAGAGATGTTCCTTTAAAATTCGAAATACCGTCATGTGATCAACATTTAGCTGGAAAGCAATCTTTCTATTACTGGTAGTAGGTTGTTCTTCAATAAAATTAAGTAGTGCTTTCTCAAGCTGTGGTGTTCTTACTTCTCGATGGCGACCACAATCGTGCGTTCTTTTGTTGAATGAACCATATTCTCGTAATCGTTGAAGAAGTCGGGCAAATATTCTATGTGAAGGATGCTGCCGTTGAGGATACATTTCAGCATCTCTTCTAGAAGCTTCTAACCCATTCCCCTGCGACAGACCGTAAACGTAATGCGTATCAGCCATTTCCTCATTTGTGTATGCCATTTTAATAACAAGTGAATTATTGAAGTAACAAATTACGAACAGAACAACAATACACAATTAGTATTACTTCAATTTCAAAAATTTACAAACTGATTTCAATGTAATTGTCAGTATCGCTAATAGCGGCCTACTAGATAAATTAGTTTCGTATTTTCGTTTTATGGCGATATCTATCTTGTTCGTAAAATAATTTTTTGCTGCGAACTGGTTTATTTTGGGCAAAAAATTCAAGCGACATTTTTTGTTTAAAATGAAACAGGCTATTGGAAATAAATTTTTAAATGGTTAAAAAATAATAAGATAAAAAGACGTTGGAACGAAATTTTAGGGGTTGCGTTTTCCACCCCTTACAACCATGGGGTAAACCAAATAAATTATTGGCTAAGTGTCTTTTTGATAGTAGAAAATGTCAGGTTAATTTCAATATTGTAACTTGTTTAGTGCTTGTGAAAAAAATTGTTAAACAAATTTTATGTACTCCCTTTAAGAGGCTGTATCTTAACAAGGGATGCTCCAATGAAGTTTCTTTATATGAAAGATCGTATCTTTTTTCGATGAGGAATCACCCCCTTAAATGTCTTACACTTATTTAGTTACACCCTGTATAATATTAGAAAAATTCGAGCGCACCCGAAAGCTATAAAGTCGCCACTATTTCCTGCTTAAACATCCACAATTAAGTACTGCCACTGTCTTTAATAAAGTCAGTTCTAAAACTGAAACAATCTGCGCATGTTAAGATGTCAAAATAAGAGTGGCGCTAATAGTGAACTTGCAATATCTTCCTATTAATTATAAGTATTTGTTACAATACAGAAAAACTACCATCTTTCGGAGAGGCTAGTCGCGAACTTAGTGTGCATCCACATACTCGCAACAGTTAAGCTGTAATATCTCCGGTCACGTCGTGGAGGAGTGACCACTGGGAGGTTCCACCAAGTGCCGTGTAACTTGAAACTCTTCCAAGTAGCGTTTAACCATCGACGACGTGAAATGAATGACGATGAATGAGGGAGTGAATTGGTGAATGAGAATGTAGTAGGACCTTCAAATGGTGGTACAATACGCCGGCTGCAGTGCCGCCAGACTATAAATGGATTAGGGTGTACCACTCCAAAGGGTGTAAAACTAAAAAAAAAACACCCAATTGATCAAAATACTGTCACGTGACACAAGAATAATTATATTAGGATAATACCCAGAGATAACAGAGATATAACCATTCATTGATAAAATATAATATTAACGTTGCCAAGAATAATTCGACAATCAAAACGTTCTATTTGTTGGAATTTATTGAAAATTATTATTCTTAATTTAGTGAAATTACATCTAATTTACAGAAAAATGAGAAAAATAAAAAATTAACTAATATACCCAACCTGTGCTATTTAAATTTAACTTATTACTCTTGCACAAGTTAGTTAAATTAATTAAGTTTTTTATTTTTTCAAATTTTATGTATATTTGGTTTTTCGGTCAATTGCTTTTTCTATCAAATCTATTTTCGATCCAATTTTCTTTGCGATCATTGTTCTTTTCGATCATTTTTCTTTTGATTCACTTTTTTTTTCGATAAATTGTTATTCGATAAAATGTTTTTTGATCAAATGCTTTCTATCAAATGCTTTCGATTAAATGTATTCGATCAAATGTTTTCGATCAATTTTGTGCCACCCAATACCGCAAGAGATAATAATTTTTTGAGAACATGTTGTTTCTTTAGAAATTTACATAATATCTAAGGAAACAACAAAATCTTCTCTAACCGTTCAGTGACTTCATATATAGTTTGTTTTGATTGGCGAGTGTTGGAATTAAAGAAGATTATCATTGGTTAATGTAATATAGTGGTAAATAACACAGGTCTGCATTATAAGAAAATGCGGCTGCATGGGATATTTTTGGTTAATTTTATATTTTATAGGGTGCTAAAACCAAAAAAAAATACCATTTTATTGCAACTAACTGCAATTTTTCTTATAATTGAAAAAAGAAACAAATAACTATTTCTTCATGACATATTTAACACTACATGTTTACTCTTTCTGTCTGAGAAATATTTTCGACTTGTCTTTGATGCTCCTCTAAACACTCTTTCGCTTTCCATTTTCTGTTTTCCTCCTGAGCATCCAGTAACAACCTAGCATGTTGATGTCTCATCTTCCTTGGTATCGTCTCTCGAAAGCGCGGACATCCTGTGGTGAAATATTTCACATAGCTCTTCACCATAGGCTTCTAAGTTTTCGGGAAAACAGCCCAGACAGCACACCAAATCCTTTGGATATCTACTGGACATCCCAATATCCACTGAATGTCCAGTCCATGGTAGATATATATTTTGTATCCATGAGATGTAATTTATAGACATGCAAATGTCCATTAATAATAGTAATTATATAGCAAATTATTAAAAAATTACGCCATTGTGCTCGGCATTGTGGCTAATAGTACCGTTCAGATAT
Organism: Psylliodes chrysocephalus; assembly: GCA_927349885.1. NCBI lineage: Eukaryota > Metazoa > Arthropoda > Insecta > Coleoptera > Chrysomelidae > Psylliodes > Psylliodes chrysocephalus. The sequence continues at coordinate 73,975,615 of OV651816.1, forward strand.
TTAAAATTATTTTTTTAAGGTGTATTCAATATCCCATGGACATCCACTAAATATATCAAAGTCTAGGTGCGAACGCAAACCATGGTGGATATCCACTAGATGTAATTTTTGATTTTGCCCACTAAGAAGAAAGTCATTCTTGGACCGGTTTCATCCTTATTAGGACTAGAATTATTTCCTTTTTTAAGAATAGCCCAACTGGCTTTTATTCCACCTAGTCTCTGAACTAGGTACTACAGCGACCTTTGATTTTGCTTACTAAGTATATATGGCGATACCACTTTCGCTCGTTGAATATCTACTCATGCTCAACCCGCCGTAATTGAGTTCGATCGAAATTGGTATGTATTGCAATCAGACTCCATTAGAGACTGGAGTCGAGAATTTTTATTTATTGCTGAAGAGTCCTAATAAGGATAACTTTCTCCTTAGTGGGCAAAATCAAAGGCAGAGTGTTGAAAGGATTTTCTATCTCTGATATTTTCTTTCGACGTTATTCAATAATCATTGGTTACTTATGAACCTCTACTAAAGATACCCATAAAATATTTTGCTTAATATCCAAAGAATATCTTCTATATCCTGGGATATAGACGGACATTTGGATATCCATATTAGATACATTGGATATATTGGATATCCACAAAATACATTCTGTGGATATCTCTGGGATTTCTTGTATTGTCTGGGAGATACCCATTAGATATTTTGCTGGATATCCATAGGATTAGATCCACGGGATATTTCTGATATCTTGTGGATATATTGGATATCCACAAAAGATATTCTGTGGATATCTCTGGGATTTGGTATGTTGTCTGGGAGTAAATAAGGGAATGTCAATATGAGTTTTGCAAGAAAATCTGATGTGATGGAAAATATCATGTGTAGTTTTTTGTTGCAGACCTGTGTAATCAATTAAATTTAGAGCGTTTATTTTGAGATGACTAAAAGTCAAATTTAAATAAAATGGGACAGGGGTGGGTGGTTCAGTGGAAGAGTCTCGGCATGCGGATCTAAGGGCCCCGGGTTCGAATCCCACTATTGGCCGGAATTTTTTAAATTAATATAATAATTTAAAATTAATTCTGATGCCTTGGTAGGATTCCCCACTCGACCATTCACTGTTGGGTTCTAATTAACAGTGCTGTTCCTAAAGTGCCGCTGGGAAACAATCACAAAGCCTGCACCGAACACAAGGCGAAATAACCTTAGCAGTTGAAGCCGATGACACACAAAAAAAATAATAAAATGGGATGTATTTATAAAAAATTTCAACCGCCTTTTTCATCGAACTAGATTATTTCTCATATAAAATCGCTTTAACTACATCTATTTATTAAAGTATATCTTTGGAATGACCATTTTGGCTTGCCATAATGTGCTTATGCCTTTCAGATATACCTCATAAAACTCGACAACAGTACATTGTCATCAACCGAATGCGGAATATACGCCGAAGTTAGAACGGCGCAATTATTGCGATAACGACCGCGTTGTAAGACGCGGCCGGAAAGTGTTCCCCAAGGACTCCGTAAGGACCCCACTAATCCGCAAGACTCCCATCTCCAAGCGGGAGGAGTAATTTATTCATGGCCCTTCTCGACATGACTGTTTGAATCGGTTTGCAAGAGATTTCAACTTGGATTAGCTCCAGTCATAATCACGCGAGTTTCCATGCCCGTCTCGCCTCCCGGTTCCTTGGATTCTCTCCCCCTCGACGTCATTATTTCCTCTCTCTCCGCAGTCGAAGGAAAGTTTTATTGCTGTAGGATGCCAAATCGCTATCTTGACGACTGCGATCTGATTATGGCGGTGTTATAGTACACTCCCGAGACTCCGTGAACTTATGTTCATTGTTCATTGCTCGAATGTGTAAGGACGAGATCTTGTTTTCCCTAGATAGTCTGGATTATTGCGTTCAATTCAAACTATCTTAGTACATACGACACCAACTTACTTACACTAATATCACTTTTTTTTTAATTTGGTGTCATAGGTTATTGGCCTCGTGTTCTATGCAGGCTTTGGTACTGTTTCCCAGCGCCACTTTAGAACCAACACTGTTAATTATAACCCAACAGTGAATGGTCGAGTGGGGAATCCTACCTATGCATCATAATTAATATGTAATTTAATAAATTAAATAAAAATGTATCACAGCTTTAGCACCTGGAGGAGCCTCTTTCGTCTTATAGTCTCGTTGGCATATACGAGGAAATATTAAAAATGGAGGTATAGCAGAGGTAGAAGTTGGAAAGGCTTTTGCCAGTTCTCCCACTTAAATACAGATAAATTGATAGGTTTGCGGTGGATCTAGCCGAAGTGAACGCGATACATTGGCGTACAAAATTATTTTATAGATGTTAATAACAATTTCGAATAAATAGTTTAATAAATTGTGAATAGCTGTTGAAATTTTGTAAAATTATGATTAATTATTTATAGTCCATAAATACATGCGATTGTCCAGTTCCGCCGGTAACAATTTAAAATTACTTATTCTATGAAACCAGACTGGCAGGTAAACATTACTGCGAAATTCTCGGAGCCGTCCGACATTTGACGTTTACCCCATCTCTACCAACCAAAAGCCTTTCCAACTTCTACTTGTCCTATACATAATGAATTTCCTGTAAAATGTATTGCGTAGTAGACTGTTATGGTTTGTCCACGTTCTCCTGAAGTAAGCTTAGAAACTTGTTTCGGTCCTGTTTGAAGTATGATCTTAATAGGCAGGGGCGTACCAAGTTTTTTGCCCCCCCCCCCCCACCGCAGGACTTTCTTTGGGGGCCCCGCAGACTTTGTCTAAAAAATCAAGTAATCAAAAAATATTATAAAAAATGTATTAAAGACCATAACGTGAAATAAAAAATAGGTTCTACTCAGGCAAAAAAAAACATAAAAATTCGAAACGAATGATATACATTTTGAGATTAATAAATAAACTAATAAACACAAAACAAAAATTAACCAAATATGAATAATAATAATAACCATACTCTGGTTCAAGCAAAATTAATAACTAATAGAAAAGAAAAAGAGTACAAGAACCTTTGGTGGTAGACTAGAATTTTTTGTATCAACTAGAATGACTAGGTAAATACTGATCAACTGTCTAAATAAACGAAAAAAAGGTAAAACATTATCTAGATTGCTGATAGAAGCTTTTGAGCTTTGATTTTTTAGAAACTAACGATATGTATTGATAACTTGCTGATGTCTTTTTTATTATTTAATTCATCTTATCAATATATAAGAGTATGGTATTTTATTCGTAGTACCTAAGTTGTACAATAATCCTTTCTAATTGCAGTATGTTTTTCCTAAACGGGGTTGTTTCAATTCACCCAAAAGAAAACAATGTTCCGTTGCGAGTTTATTTATACGGATTCTCATTTTACCTCGAGTGAATTAATTATTAACGAGGCAATTTCAACGAATTTGTTTACTTCCTGTTTTAATTTATTTGTTAATCAATAATTTCTTATTATTAGGCATTCCAACGACCTGTCCAAATGGCTACCAGTGGGTAATGACAGTTTAGATATGGCAACCCTGTTGTCATGTTGACATTCATAGGGTCAATGATACATATATAGTTATATAGATTGCTCAAAGCTGGTCGTTTGCGAGCGGCCATATTGCCTGGCAAATATTTATAAATTTGAATCGGTTTAGCAAAAATGTGTTTTAAAACCAATTGTCAGCCTTTAGATATTTAAAAAATAATAACTGCTTACATTTTTATATCAAGGCATAAGCTTATGTTTATTTTGAAAAATATGGATGATCAATCTATGTAACTATCTATTTCATTGACCTTGTCAAATCACCAGGCCTACAGGGTTGCCATAATTTTGCCATATCATAACCTGTCAAAACCCATTGGTAGCCATTCAGTTTGGAATGCCTAATTGTTGTTATACCTAAATATGATCTTTTGTTAGGTTATATTTGACGTTAAATGTCAGTGAACGGAATTAGGCATTCCAACGACCTGTCCAAATGGCTACCAGTGGGTAATGACAGTTTAGATATGGCAACCCTGTTGTCATTAACAGGGTCAATGATACATATATAGTTATATAGATTGCTCAAAGCTGGTCGTTTACGAGCGGCCATATTGCCTGGCAAATATTTATTAATTGCAATCGGTTTAGCAAAAATGTGTTTTAAAACCAATTTTTAGCCTTTAGATATTTAAAAAAAAATAATTGCTTACATTTTTACTTCAAGGCATAAGCTTATATTTATTTTGAAAAATATGGATGATCAATCTATGTAACTATCTATTTCATTGACCTTGTCAAATCACCAGGCCTACAGGGTTGCCATAATTTTGCCATATCATAACCCGTCAAAACCCACTGGTAGCCATTCAGTTTGGAATCCCTTATACGATAAATGCCAGTGTCGTTGTATTGGATGTCATTCGGTCTAGTTCCGATTGCCGGGTAATGGAAACTTCACAGTAGGCGATTTGACGACTTGCGTTCTGATCTAGAGACGCGATTCGTTGTTCGATGTGCGTTCGTTTTTAATGGTAGTTTTGTAATATTCGCTGTACCAAAGGCGCGTTCGTTTATAACTGCAGATTTGTGATGTTTTTGGTTAGGTCTTTTTGTTTTTTCGAAAAGACACCTTTTTTCATTGTCGTCTAGGAAAAATCAATTTTATGTGACTTCTGTTGGTCTCCACATATAGGGGCTTTTTAGATTTGCCCTAAATATAATTATGAAACTAAAGGTATTGAATTTTGAGAAATTTAAGTGTTTTTGATACATTTTAAATGTGACTATTTTCAATAGATTTTGAGTTATTAGTTTGTTGTTTCATATAGTCCATTGGCATTTGAGTTGGGTAATATTAAAGTGGATTATTCAAGCGTAGTTGCAATTGGACGACCAACCTCTTCTTTTTTAACCTTGGAAAGCCATCAGTTAAACCCTTTACGAAAAAGGTATGTTCTATATATATTTGGTAATATTATACACCTTTTGATTGTGAATTTTTTTATGTTATGGCTTAGTGTGCCATTTTAATTATTTGAGTGCATAATACTGTTTATGACTCTTGTTGTCAATGTAAGTTTTTTATTCATACTATAGGCAATTAGTAGTTTCTAGTTTACATTTGGGGTAATTAATTGTATAGGTTGGTAAATTGAGTCAATTTATATTGACACATTTTGTAATATTTTAAGGGTCTACCTCGGAGTTTGGCTTCAGGTTTTCACCCGAAGGGTTAACCTCGGAGTTCAATAATCAAAATAATATTTAAGTTACCAATAATATATCGTTAGGTTCCAAAAAATCAAAGCTCAAATGCTTTTATCAGCAATCTAGATAACGTTTTACCTTTTTTCTAGTAATTTGAGCTGCTAAAAATGCTCGTTACACCAATGCATCAAATAGTTGCAAAAATTGCGAAATCTGTAATTTTTTTAACTGACTGACACTTGAACTGACATAAGTAGAAAAAAGGAAAAAATATTTTGTGATAGGAATACCTTATTTAATATGGGGGCCTCAAATAGCCCGGGGCTCTCCCGCACCGCGAGCACTGCGAGCCCGTCAGGCACGCCACTATTAGTAGGTTAATGTAAGGTCTACATTCCAGTCTGGTCATAATTATAAGTTGCCTACGAACCAAATTCATATCAGCTTAAAACTTCTATAAAAAAACTCTCCAACGATATGCTTGTTAAAAGCTGTCACACAACTGAAACTAGTAGGTTCCAGTATTCTCAATTGGGATCTGAAGATAAGCGATACGCCTTCTACTGTGAACTAAAAGTTACGGCATTTGACACTTGACCGTCTGTGTTCTGTCAAGTTTTGTTTATCATGTCATGTCAATAAATGTTATTTTAAAATTTAACAAGTATTTTGTTTGAAATATCTTATTTAATAATAAGCTAATGCTTTATATTTTTATCAAATATATTAAAATATTATATTATTTGGACTATAAGTGGAATATCAGTGAAAAACACACTTGTTGTGTGCCTCAATGCAGCCCCAAAAAAAAGGACCCTTCTTTTACATTTCGTCTGCTTCCTAAAGTTGGTAAATGTAGGATAATTTTTATAAAATACAAGTGGAAATTCTGCAAGAAATGCATGGTTACAAAAGATAAAAATTGAGAAGCCAGTATCAAAGTATTTGAAAGGTTGTTCCCATACACAGCATTTTAAAGATTATTTGCCTAGAGGTAATATAGATTTATTTTTCGATTGAATGTTTTTATTTTACCTTTTTTTTGGTGTTGTAGATGCCTCATCCAAAGTGAAAATAAATATTAAAAAAAATCGCTGTGCCTTCCTTCCAGTTTTTAAGTAAATGTTTGAGGATTCTGTTCGATAAACTTCAAAATCAAATATTGAGAGAACAAAAAGAAGATCCCAATTAAAAAACTTCAATCAGTGTTAAATGTGATAGTGAGAATAAACAAGACATAGGTTACAAATACTTTTTTTGAAGTGTATTGAAGTATTGACATTAATGTACAAGTGCATACCCCAAAAATTAAAACAGTTTCAGATCTTTTTAAATCTGACAAAGAGTTGTGTTCATTCACTGGCATTAACAACTTTAACATATTGTACTAGAAAATACAGTGAAATCAGCTGAAGAACTTCGGAAGATGGCCTATTGGGTATTGTAACTCGATATAGTATATTACATTACGAGTGTGGAAAATCACTTTTCACACAAGTGATGTACAATATTTTTCCTACGACCACAAAATAATTTCATCAAAAAATGTAAAACCAGATTATTATAATAATTAAAATGTATTTAAAAAAATAATCAACAATAATCGTATTTATTAAATTTTCATAATTTCTAAACAAATAAAAAAAAATTTAAAAAAAAATCTGGCACAGCCAGGATTCGATCGCGGTCGTTGGACGGTCTCAAATTGCAAAGTTGATGCTCTAACCAACTGAGCTAACAGGCCTTACGGTAATTGATTGATCTAATCGCTTATGTGTTTAACCAGAATAAAAAGCAAATATATCTTAGTTATTTTAAAATTATTTTAAAAATAATTGTTAAAGATAAATATCTAGGATCTAATTTACAATAATTTAACAATCATATCGATTTTAGTATTAATATGGACATTACATAGATCAAAATAGAAATTATGTGTTTGACATTTTCTGTCAGCTACTGCGGAAAGTAGCATATTCTCACTTGGGTGGAAAGTAAATTCTTATTCATACGCGTGTGATATAGGGCACTTTCCATAGGTCTATATAGTATGATATGTGTCACTTTCCTAAGTGGTCGTAGGAAAAAGAACATTTTTTATTATTATGTAAACATTGGCATATTTTGTTAACAGGAAAAATAAAAAAATATTTGATTTTAATATTTATTGCTTATAATAATAGCCTTTTTACCAACAGAATCCACTATTCCATTACAGAATAATATAAAAAATATACAAAAATACCTTATCAATGTACAATCATTACAAAATGTAACTGTACACAGTGACTAGTAAACTTAAGAATAATAAAAATAATTATTAAAAAGTACAAAATCAATCATAAATTTCAAGCTGTACATTTTCATTTAATGTATTAAAGAAGAGATCACATGAATTACCTATGTTATTATGTACGCTATTAATATAATAATAATTTATTCACACAATATATAAACATCAGTGCGTTAAAAAGGTGAGAATAAGAACACTGGCGAAATAATATATTATAAACGTATTAAGACTAAAAACTAGTACAAACTACAAATTAAAATTATGTAAATTTTATATCAAAACTAACAAATAAAAAAAATAGTACCTACTTGTGTTAATAGATGATTTTAAAAGGACAATTATTCTATATCGGTTTAAAACATCTTGTTAAATAAAATTATGGAACATTGAAATAATAAGATTATCAAATAGTTTATGAAAACATAAAAGTGAAGCCATAAATATTCTGCATAAACTGATTTTAGATTTATTTGAAAATATAAAAGAATATCTTGTGTAGTGCCATTATTTATCGATTCTTCACAATAATCATTTGTAATTATATCTCAATAACTAAAAAATATACTGAAAATTAGTATGACAGAATTCACTCATTTAAAATTTTAAAAAATAATGGTATCCTGGTGAACTGTGATTGGTGGATTTCATATCTGTACAGTGTTCTTCATAGAATGGATAAATATATTAATTCAATGGCCTACTTTTTCGTTCTGTAGTCAGTGCCTAGAATAAATATTATACATGTGGGTGTAAAATAAAATCATAAGGTATTCAATCGAATTAGCTTGATAGTTCTTTTATTATTTAAAACAGTATACACCTAGAACACTTTATTAAAACTCCTGAAATATGTTTGCACTGTCCACTGTTCCCAGCTTAAAACAAACATTGCTATTCACCAATTTCTAACATCTTGTGAAAGAGAACTGGCCTACAACAATAAGGGGATCTGAATTCAATGCACTAGTTTGGAGAACAACTGCATAAACAGATATACGTTTATCACTAAATTCATTCTTTCCACATAAAAACTATGTGGCCTTCATTTAAAATAGCCTCTCTTCTTTAATAACTGCTGGAATTTTCACCTGCACCAATATACTTCATAAGTTCTATTAAACTTAGCCTTATTTCAGACATCTCACTAAAAATAGAACAAATATATTAATATTTTATTAAAAGATAACAAATATCTTAAATTAACATAAATGAATGAAAGTTACTCAAAAACAAAATTAATAGGGGGTTACTTACTAAATAAAAATATAATTATATTTTACTTTAACCTAAAAACTATTGAAATAAAAGTGTATAATCACTAAAACAACAATATGTTTTCCTTAAAATAGCACAACATAAACTAAATACTTTTTATGGGCTGTTTGTTTACAAACTCAAAAATGTAAACAATAACAAGCCATAACAGTTAGTTTAAATTTTAAGTACAGACGGCGCTGCGATCTTAATTTTAGATCCCAATAGTAATTTTTTATTCTGAAAAATAAGTCCTCGTAACCAGTCATGTGAAGCTGCTTTATTTATATACCGTTTTTTTTTTTTTTTTTTTTTTTTAATTGCATACTTACATGTATTTGAGTTTACGTGTGTCCTTTGTAATCAAGTCACATTTTATAGATAAAGAATCAGTTAGCTCACTCGGACCAACTGGATCTTCCAAAATAACATCCACTCCAGGGATAAAAATTCAGATGCGCAGAAGACTGCTGTTTGAATATAGGTGTTTGTCATGTATTGTATTTAGTTATAGTAAGAGAGCACACCGCAAATTTCGACCGTCATCTGATAACGAAATGAAATATGCTCCAAAGGCATGTAACAACATTGTACTTTACCAAATTGCACCTGTGCCAATCCTTATCCTGAGCAAAGTGGTTAAAAAAATTTATTTAATATTCAAAAAATCACATAAGACATGACAGCGATAATTATATTTTCCCTGAAAATTACAATCCTAATTCATTGTAAACCTAGCTTTTAAACCTGAATTATTAATATTTTTACTTACCGTTTAAACCATGTGTATGTATAAACCATTTGAAGAGATATTCAATAATAATTATAAACTCTTGTTAGACAATTCTTTTAAACTACAATCATGGTAGTTTTTTTGTCGTTTCTATGGCAACCTGTAAAAATGAATCACAACAATAGGAATACAAATAAATTTTTAAATCAAAAAAAAATTATTCATAATTTTAATAATGTTTACCTACTAATCGTGGATAGATGTTTTTGTGCGATGTTAAGAGGAAGAAAATGTTTCCTTTTAATGATATATATATATATCAAGATATATTTGAATATGTTATTTTATGGAAAACTCTAAGGGCAAACAAAATGCCTTATGTGATTTTTTTAATATAAAATATTTTTTTAACCACTTTGCTCAGGATTGGGATTGACACAGTGAGCTCTTGGGCTATTATGATTTGATTATGTGTATGCGCCAGGGATACAAATCCGAATGGCGCAATATATAAACTTGAACATTGAGATCAAAAGTGGCGACGAAAAGTTAGCGAACTGATTCTTTAGCTATAAACTGTGGTCAAGCCATAATTCATGGTGCGTCTAATAGATAGTTAACCAAACTCTTATCTTCAACTTCATTGAACATTTGAGGGCATTTGAAGTTTGGAGAAAATTTTATTTCTTCTCCCTGTTCTTTCAATTTCATCACGTACCTTATGAGTATCATCTTATCTAACTTATATTTTGTAGCAGTATTTCGGAGTTTACCTCCTGCTACAACAAATTTCGACGTTAACAACATTTTATTATCAAAAAATACTTGTAAAGTTGCTTAATCTACAATAAATGTTTAAAGTGACTTCCTCCTGGATACAAGCATTCAATCTTCTCATCATGCATTGCCGATTTCTTCGATACAAAGCACGTTTTCACAAATCGTCTAATAACAACATATTCTTAGGATCGTCCAAGGAAGAACTCCTTGCATTTTTTCCGTATGTTTACCAAACACCCTGTATACGGAAAATTTGAATGAGTATTAAGTCTCCCACCGTATCAACCTTCTCTATTCTCCTCCACTAAAAAAAATAAGCGTTTACGGTTTTTTCGAAAACATTTTAAAGAAAAAGTAACACAACTCGTATATTTTTGAAATCGTGCTTCATTTGATACCCCAACACGATGACATTAGAAAAAAAATTGAAACTTCCAATTTAACCCCCCAACATAGAGATGATTCCATAAGATGTATTCCTTTCTGTCAATTTAGAATTTAGATGAAATTGTTAAGATTTTACATGTCCTGTACATACGTATAATAATAAGTTTATGTTTGTTAATAATAAAAAAGTTACTTGTCTCGTATAAATCTTTATTTAAAATAATATAATAGAATATAAGCCACTGCACAAGAAGTTCAATAACTAAATTATTAGAATTATGCGAACATTAGTTATGTGCATCTATATAACCGAATTACAAAAACGAGACCGAAGTCCAGAACAGAGCATCGTCACCGTCCCCTTCGGCCTAGGCCAACCAAAAAGTGGCCTAAGACGGATCTAAGAGTTTACAGTAAGAAGACAAGAGCTTTGCTTTGCTTTATGTCGAAATTAGTAACGAAACGAGTAAGCTTACGTGGGGGTTTATAGTTGCGAAGTTGCAGGAAGTGCTACGACTATAAAGTATAGGAGGAGCTTCGGCCAGCTTGTACGCTTTACGGGGTATAAACACTTGTCGAACTAATTAAACTTATTATCTGCCGTAGGGACTATAAAGTTGCTTCTATAATAACTTTCTTCTTGTTTAAGACTCCGTTCACATCATGAATACAGTGTATCTATAGTAAGGAACATTATTAGGGAGTATGTACGTACGATGTAAATCATTTTGGTCTAATTAAAAATAAATGACCTTTGTAACGAAATATATTAATAAAGTAAAAGTATCGAAAGATAGAGAAGTGTCAATTTTAGAAACACTGAAATACACATGCATTTGTTTTTTTTTATCCATTAATAATTGAGGAGTTTAGCTGATGCATAAAATTATTTTCTTGAGAAAAATGGTAAAAGAACAGTTTTCAGAATATTTAAAATAATCTGTCAATAATTATTGTGTCATGGGTGTCACTCTAGACCAGACCAATCGTGCTTTGTTCCCTTAAGTCCTTCCCTGCTATATTGGGGCTTTTAACGGTCTCCATATTTCCCGTAACCAAGAATACTTTCCAATAAATCAACCTCAGAAACCCCTAAGAAAAGCCCATGGCCTTGTCCATTAGTTGAATAAACCATTCATCTACTAAGTAATAATTTAGAAAATAGTCTAATAAATGGTAGTTCCGCCGATGATAATAATAGTAATACTCTCCCTAATTCACCCCCTTACGAGTGAATTTCAACCCCTGAAGTTGACTGAACGACTTGTGTAGGGGAAGGGACGGCTATTATTATTATTTGCCGTGGCGTTCCGGGCGACTTAAGGATGATTAATGGTGCCATTTGACTTACCACAGGTGAGGAAAACCCGGAAAACCTCACCCACCATCATCGAGACGATAATGTATGGCGATTTTTATAATCTGCATGTCATATCAATAGAAATTGAATTTCTATTAATACGGCACACATCAAATCCTAAACCGAACCATGCAATTTAATTAAAAATCCACATGGTCTGGTCTGGGATTCGAAGCCCAGCAGTCTCGGACTCATAAACTTGCCTATAAATGAATATAGGCGCGTTAGACCGCTATACCATCGACCCGATGATGTTCTTATTCTGTCGATTCTTAGTGGCAGGACGTCTAGAATTTTCAAGAACAAGTCTGGAGCTTAAAATTTGTATATTAAAAGCTGTTTGCCGTCAAAAGTTTTAGTTTTAGTTAAACATCGTATTGTCAAGATAAATATTGTAGAAATTAAATTTTTTTATAAGTAAAATAGATATAAATTATTATTATTAATAAGTAATGTAGTAGAAATAAATTAAATAATAACCTGTTTAAATAAATAAACTTTCCAATTACTTATTTGCCTAAAATGTAAAAGTTTAGTAAATGTTTAAAGTGTCTTCTATTTTCTTATAATAATAACTGATATCTGATATCTTTTTCTTATCGATCTTATAATAATATATGCATGAATAGTTAACAGAAAGAAGCACAATGTATTGGAATTATACAAATCAATATTTAGGGGTCAGGAAGTAGGAAAGATTTGGTGTTAACATTAATTGTTTTATTAAAAATAATACATTAGTTTAGCATAGAAGTAGTTGACAAATTAACAGCTGCTGTATGCATATATACGAGGGTTAATCCCTATGCGCCGTCCCTAACTCATTTATAAATCGAAATAATTATTTATTTTCACGTCGCGTTATAACCTGTTATATAATGACTCAAGATAGAAAATGACAAGTCTGAACATGTTGAAACGTGCCTATGGTAGACGTACAAATTCGAGAGATTCATATCCAATGTTGCCAGTCTAGTATAATTGTACTAGATCTAGTACATTATCTGAAAATCTGTTACTCTAGTACACTCAAAGCAAAATCTAGTACTTTTTTCAGCGTATGTTCCATTTGAAGTGTAAAATATATTGTTCAAAAATTGCCAGAGAAATTAAAATAGTTGTTTCAAATTGGTCGAAGGTCAAAATAGTATTAGAAATTGCTTGGGGGGTAAAATATTGTTCAAAAATTGCTCTGTGGATAAAAATAGTGTTAGAAATTTAATGAGAAATAAAAAATATTTAAAAATTATTCGAGAGATTAAATAGTATTATAAATTGATAAAATCGTGTTCAAAAATTGCTCGAGGTAAAATAGTATTACAAAATGTCAAAACCTTGTTCAAAAATTGCTCGAGGGATAAAATACTGTTGAAAAATTTGTTGAGAAATAAAATATTGTTTAAAATTGACTCGAGAGATACTGTTAGAAATTTCTCGAGAGATAAAACATTGTTTAAAAATTCCTCGAACGATAAAATACTATTAGAAATATTTGTTAAAAATTTATCGAGAGTTAAAATATTGTTATAAATTTGTCGAGAGTTAAAATATTGTGCAGTTTGCTAAAGAGATAAAAAAGTTGTTAAAAATTCCTCGAGAGATAGAATGTAGAATTTTATCGAAAGAAAATATTGTTTAAAAACAGCTCAAGAGATAAAAAAATGTTTAAAAACTGTTCGAGAGATAAAATAGTGTTATAAGTTGTTAAAATCTTGTTCAAAAATTACTCGACAATTAAAAAATGCTGTTAAACATTTCTCTAGAAATAAGACATTGTTTAAAAATAGCTAGAAAGATAAAAAATGTTAATAAAAATTGCTCGAGAGATAAAATAGTATTAGAAATTGTTAAAATTTTGCTCAAAAATTGCATGAGAGTTCAAAAATTGTTCAAAAATAGCTTGAGAGGTAAAAAGGCTGTTAAAAATAGCTAGAGTGATTAAATAGTGTTAAAAATTGTACAAAAATATTGTACAAACATTGCTCGAGGGATAAAAAAAAGTTGTTAAAAATTTCTCGAGAGATAGAATACTGTTAGAAATTTATCGAGAGATAAAATATTGTTTAAAAATAGCTCAAGAGATAAAAAAAGGTTTATAAACTGTTCGATAGATAAAATAGTATCATAAGTTATTAAAATCTTTTTCAAAAATTGCTCGAGAGATAAAATAGTGTCAGAAATTTGTCGAGAGATAAAATATTGTTTAAAATTGTTGATTGGAACAAGCCAATTAATTTATTTTGTAAGATACCTATATATAAAGTCGTGGAAAACACAACAGCAAGTGATTTTGATTTTCCTTCGCGAACAGACCCTAAGACGTCAGCAAGGACTGTTTGTGTCAAAGGAGAAACGTGTAGATGACTTGTGCAATGAAGGGAACACGTCAGTAGAGGCTGCCGGGCCCGGCCATCATCGCAGGAGCAAATTGAATTAACGTCTGCACAGATACAATAATTTTATTAGACGAAGCGAAGGCTGTTGCACTCACCCCAAGCGGGACCAAGAAAGGACTCCCGGCAAGGAGCCGTTCTTGTCTTTGATCTTGATTATTTGAGGGTGAAATCGGTTTTTGGGTCGGAGAAATGGATTTTTGTTTTTACCAGTAAATTGAAACGCATTATAAATATCCTCAGTATAATATTATATGTATGTGTGTGTTTTGTCTAATGGCCTTCCTTCATCTCAGATCAATTGGTCAGAACTAATTTTGTTGAGACAAACCTTAAACTAATTATAATTTTTACAATTAACTGCAGTTACAATTAATTATTGGATGCACTTATAATCTGGATTGAAGGCTATTTAATACAAAACCGCTACACGTCATCAGTGACTCTTTCGTCATAGTACTTACTAAAGGATCGACTAGTTTCATAAGAAACCACATTGCGTTATTTTCCGTGCATCAGTACAGAATTTGGTTTGTCACTATAGAATAGTATATTATGTTACTAGGAGTAGAAGGCCAACATTATATGTTGAGCCCAGAATTTTGCACAGCTGAGGCGTTAGCCGAAGCTGTGCAAACTGGGCGAAACATATAATGGGCCTTCTAATCCGAGTGACATATACTATTTTTTCTTCAAGCATTTAAATAAAAGTATGGATAAAAAAAATTAAAATAAAAAAGCTCAAATTAATAGAATATCTGTAAAACTAAATAACAGTTTAAAAAAATTATGTACCTACCTTAGTTGTTAAATATCTCTTGTTTGGTGCATTCTTAAGAAAGTTATCAAACTCCTGTTTAGAAAAAACTTTTGACTTCTTCGGTTTGTAATTATCAACTTTTCGTTTTAAGAAGGCAATTAATTTTGAATAGTTTTCAATTTTTACATTATGTTTAATATTTAGTTCTGATTTCAGCATTGAATACTGCGACCACACTGTTGAACTTTTGAATTTTTCAGACAAATTAGTAAAATATGCGATCAGAACATTTTCTGAATAAAAATGTACGTGATTTTCTTCACTCCATTTCACAAATTTTGTGTAAGCATAATCATAAACTTTCTTCGATTTCGTAGGTTTCTATCGAAGATTTCGCTATTTCTAGCAATTCGGGAGGTGTTGATTGCATTTCTTCTGACATTTTCTTTTTACTTGAAAAACACAGGTATAACGAACGGGTTAACACTATTTTTTTATATTCTAAATCATACACTGACAAACGTCAAATTAAATAAGTATTCAAATGACAGTTCCAGCCTACTTGATTGCAACGTTCATAAGCCATTTAACATTAGGTGTGTGCTTTTTTATAGTAGTACAAAAATGAAAAATATTTGTACTAGTATAAAAATAGGCTACTTCTACAACACGTGTACCTTGATATAATGTAAACATTATTATACGCTTGAAGAAAAAGTATTGTGTTTTCGTTGTAGTTTTGGGTTTTTTAACAGTTTTTAGAGATAATTTATTCGTTTTTGTGGTAAATGAACTTGTAAAAACATCGAAATATTAATATTTAGTGTTTTTCAACAGTTTTTGAGTAAAGAAACTTTAAAAACCATTGAGTTTTTAAATTAATTTTTGGGATTAGTATTGACATTTTGCTACTAATTTTTTTTTAAATATTTAAATAAATTTGGTAAGTTTTCTCAATTAAACAGAAATATCTACTAAATCATTGTTTGTTGTTTTAGACAGCAATGCCTGGGCAGATTTATGCTGTTGCAATTCTTATGAACGAAGCTTTAAAAATAATAGTCCATTTCTTCCCGAAAACAAATGATTTAGTTTCAAATAGAATTAAGAACAAGTATTAGAAATTAAAAATTAAAATAAACCGACTTCAAAAACGTGCAGATGCCATCACCACATCTTAACCAAATTTATATGGGACCACCCCTGAGGTACCCCCTCACTAAAAGAATCATATAAATCAGACAAGGTGATAAAGCATTATCGCTAAACATACATAAAAAAAATATCGCGACGAATTGAGAACCTCCTCCTTTTTTAAAGTCGGTTAAAAATGGATAAATCGTTGTAAACGAAAAGACAAATTTAATCCAGTGACTGCTGCGATATACTCGCCGTTTTATTTCAAATGATTATGAAAGAGATCTTCAAAATTAACTTTTAGGTAATAATACTTACTCTTATTTCATTAAAAATACATTTTAAAAATATTATATTATGAGTTTATCTTTGCGTTAAAAAAAACTGCTGTTCCCACTTTAAACTTGAATGTTAAAAATGAAAGACACGCCCTGAGCCAAAAGAGCTAAAAAGAGGATCTGGTAGAAAACAAATCTCAGCAATATGGAGTCTTTTTAACTTTTAGATATTACAAGTACATTCACAGATGTGTTCTTATCTTATATGGAAACAACAGACCAGCTAAAAGTACTTTATCTAGCCAGAGATACTTATAAACAAAATTTATTATTGAAGTTTAATCAACTGAAATCATAGTCCACTAAGAAAATAGATGGGTTTAATAAAATACTTAAGTGTTATAAAGCAAAATGCTTTAATTAGCAAATTAATAAAAATACCAAATCAATTAGGTATTGCTGAAAAACTTTTAAATATGGTGCTAACAAAAAATCAGATTTCTTTACTTTCAAAGACCTAACTGATTACAAAAAGTTCAATGTGTCACCAGTGACCAGTCCTTATTTTCCGCAGTCCTAATCTGCACAAACTAATTAAAACATTGTTTTACTCAATGTTTGACAACATAACCCACTTTCTTGAAAACTATCACGCTTTAACAAACAAGACAATCACCCGACAATAAGTGGTTGAAAATAATTATATGATTTTGAAAATGAAAGTTACGCAACTAAAAATACACCGAAATTATTACCCGTTTAATTCAAAATTCTTCTAGCGATCGAAAGCATACATCTTAATTAATATTTTATTTTAAAAAGTATTTATACTAGTGTTTATTTAAATAAATAAAATTATATAAAATGCGACCATTTCTTTATCAAAAATTTTCCAAATATTCATTTTCTAAAATCTTTGGATGAACAAAAAATTAATGGTTAGGTACCATCAAAGATATGTTATCTAAGATAGACTCACCCTTCACACTGTTTAACCAATATACCTTTGGTTCGCATCATATACCAGACGAGGAAAAGGGGTATCGTACGTCGCATTTAATCTAGTGTTTAAATTTTATAACAATTATGTTATCTTAATGAGATATATACGTTTCATAGGTCTTCTGAATTTAAAGAAACAATTTTCAATATATACTTGGTATTCAAAAAAACAGTTCTATATATATATATATATATTATAAATTAAAATAGTAGCTCAAAAGTTTTGTTAGTATTTGAAACAACGACGAAAAACTACTAGATTAACCCATTCAATTATAATTAAGCCCTTATTTATTCCAGTCATTCAGATTGTGTTTTATATTAAGCAGACAGAGCAGGCGCATCAAATGCTGCAATAGAAAGAACGAGACGGCTGCTAATTTGAGTGGGGATGGTTTGTGCGAGTTTGTTTATCCGAGGAGCGAGCATGCGTTTTAAATGTGAATTAGTACGTATGTCTATGACGCTTGCTTTACACTGCTGTTACACTTTAAAATTAATTGGGAACTTTCCTGAAAATCACCTTCAACTATGATAGTTGATAGTTGCAACGAGAAAACTACACTAAACTGATAATAACTGGTATTAAGAATGCAACTGTACTTCCATAATGTAAATTTGAAACCCTTTTGTGCATAAACAATCTGATCTTATTTCTAGTATTATGCATTTAGCATTAACCTATTTTGCATGCACCAATCTGATAATCTATATAGGTCCTGTCGAAGCGCTAAACAGTCAAACGTGTCTAGTACTAATAGATATATTTTAAACCCATCTGCATAAATAAGTCTACAAAAATTTAAGTAGTGATCGAGATCCTTGAAAGACACCTGATTTTGCGAAGTACACTTACGAAGAATAACCGTTTTGATAAAAAACATTTGTCTTTCTAAAAGATATGATTTACAAAACTTCATCAATGCCTGAGAAAACCCCAACAAGTTTAACCTATAAATCAATATCCCATGATCCATTTTGTCAAATGCCTTCAAAAAATATGTGTAAATAATGTCCATTTGCCCACCTGTATCAACCGCTTCAAATAAGTGTTATTATAATTACTTTCAGTAGACGTTTTGTTTAAGAAACCATGCTGCGAAGGAGATATTAGGTTGCGAACAGACGGATATACAGTTTAAGTATAAGGGGACAGTTAGTCCAAAAAGTCTCCGTACACTACCTGCTTTACATCAAACTTTTTTATTCAATTAATTAATCAAAACTCTATGAGAACATATTTTTATTGATAATTGAAACATACTCTTAACGATTATTAGTAATAATTGCAAAAACGAATCCTTATTTAAAAATTACATCAATAATATAAACATCTATACAAAAATAATGCCAAAAAAGTCTCCGTACACTTAACAGTTTCTAATAATAATTTAACAGATAGGAAACAAATGTAAAAACTAATATTTAGTTGGACCGCCCTTGGCCTTGATAATCGCTTGTAACCTTCTTGTCATACTTGAAACGTTATGTTTGCGAACGCGCCGTTTAAGTTCCTCCCATAAATGTTCAATGGGGTTAACATCAGGTGATTGCGGGGGTGTGTGAAGTTGCTGTCGCACGTTATGGATCAACCATTCTCGCACCCAAGTTTGCAGTATGCTTTGGATCATTGTCCTGTTGGAAAATGTATCTTCCTTCGATCGATAATTTCTGCACACTTTCTGCTAAATTGTCTCGCAAAATGTTCATATAGACATGCTGATCCATGATCCCATTAATGAAATGTAAATTTCCAACACCTTCAGTGGACATGAATCCCCATAGCAGAACACTGCCACCCCCGTGTCTTACCGTGGAACAGAAGTTGTTGATATCAAGGGCGGTATTCTTCTTTCTCCAAACTTTAGCTCTACAATCAGATCCAAAAAGGTTAATTTTAGTTTCGTCACTAAATATTACAGATTCCCAAAATTCAGGAAGCTTATTAACGTATTCTGTAGCAAAAGTTAACGTTTTTTTTTATTAACTTCCGAAATTAACGGCTTCTTTCTGGCAGTTTACCCCTTATAGCCTGCTCTGTGTATACAATTTCTTACAGTTTGTGGGCAAACATTTTTTGAAAATAGCTCTTGTATTTCTTCTTTTAGTTTTGGTGCACTCTTCTTGGGATTTATAATTACTTGCCTAACAATACTAGCTTCTTCACGCGGAGTCAGTTTCTTGGGACGACCTTTACGTGGTCGAATCTTGTAGGAACACGTTAATTTATACTGATTTATAATGTACTGAACGGTAGTATACGACTTCTTAACAATTTTTCCAATATTTCTAAGTGATTTTTTTCTTTCCATAAATCAACTATCAACTTTCGAAGTGGAATTGCAATTTCACGATTTCTTTTGCTCATTTTTAAGGCTAATTTGAAACTTCACTGCAAATCTACCAACAACAAATGACAGATAATAAATTATGGCCGATAATTATTTATTTGTTTTTAGGCTGGCGAGCCATAGGTGCCTTGATGAAATGCAGCTAATTATAATGTGCTTTTTCAATGAAAATTATGAGTGTACGGAGACTTTTTTGACATAAATTTTGAATAGATTTTTATAATGCCGATGTTTCTTTTAAATAAAAATGTCTATTTATTGTAATTATAACTTTATAATCGTTACTTATGCTTCATTTATTGAAAAGAGCGTATTCTCTCGTAGTTTCAATTAATAAATTAAAGGCAACAGAAAAATTATATATAAAGCAGGTAGTGTACGGACTAACTGTATGTGATTGTAGATAACAATCTCGAAGATTTAGGAGAAATTTGCCGGAATATTTACAAGACGAAAGTTTTTTATTTGTGTCTTATCACCTGACTTTAATGCTAAATTAAATATTATGTTTAATGAATAAGCTAATACATAAATACAATCTTTAACAAAATATGATGGTATATCATCAGAGCCAGAGGTCATTTTATTGCTTAATTTTTGACTGACTTGTATGACGCTGGATTCATTAATATTTAATAGTGTCACCATAAAATTGTGATTCAAATAAGCTAGCCCTATCCTGCTTTGGCTTCGATGATGTTACAAAAACACTTTCGAAGAATTGACTAAACTTATCTACTATTTCTTAAGGTTTGGCAAATGGTTCATCTTGAAACAACATAGTGCCCGGAATACGAATAACAAATTATAAAAGTAATTTTAAAAAACCGACATCAAAAACAAGTGATTTTTTATACCTTTATATTCTTTACAAATATCAGATTTAACCAGGGGCGGTTTCTCCATTGGTTCATTTGTGCAGTGAACACCCAATTAAATTTCATAAAAATACATTATTTTATAATTACATAAATAACATAAAAATATAAATTTAATTTTAATATTTTTATTTTTATACGTGTTAATCTATATTTTTTGGCCCTCTGGCTGATCGCGTCTCTGTGGCACAGAATACCTAAGTATACTGTGTCTGTGGCGCATTATGATGAGTGGGCCTAACACGAGTGAGACGATTTGGTGAATGCATAAAGTTATAAAGAGAAAACAACACGCCAACATATCCTTCAAACGTCAAAGGAACACATTAATTGGCGCGCCGCTCACAAACAAGGTTGCCAAACCAGTGTTGCCAGTCTAGTACAATTCACAATTGTACTAGATGTAGTACATTCTGCTTGAGGCAGTGTTCACGTGTAAAATATATTGTGTTCCTTGTTTGGGTTCGTTATCTATAAAAATCCCCTTTTTTTCTCTTCAATAAATTAGATGTCACTCAAATAGAATTCGAAAAATTTGGTACATTCAAGGAATCTGGTACATTTTTTAGACAAATCTGGTACATAACAAAAACATATTCTGGCAACACTACCAAATCAAACAAACTGTCATTCCGTCTACCTGGGGTTCGGTTATATAGCGCGAATTTAGAGATGAGTAGTAATAACGTAAATGTACCTACTTAACACTTACAGATTTGCCAATATCCATCTCGAAATTCCAGTGTGACACCGGAATCACTTGGAACTTTAGAGACGTTGTAACCGAACTTTGATTTTAGTTCAAGGACGACTTACCCAATTCCGACTCAGCTGAGTTCTGTTTATAAATATGGACCTGAATATATTTGTATCCTTGTTTATCGATATATAAAAGAAGAAAGTGAGAATACACTCAGTGAGACACGAGCTCCCTTTACAAATTATACTTTTTATGGATTTGTGTGTTCCGTGAACCGAATTTTCGTTGTTTTGAGGTTGGCTGTACTGATCTTAGGTTCTGTGTGAATTTACTAGTGTTTATGTACGATGGAATCGTATTCGGTGAAATTTATAAAAACAAATAAACATAATTTTGAGAATCGAGTGCTTATAAAAAAGAATGGCCCACCTCGATCGGAGATAAACATTGTTCAAGAATGTGCCATAAGAAATAGATAGTTTAAACATACTTTTAAGATTAAACAATATAAAAAAACTTCGTGGTTGTGCCGGTGTGATAAACAACATGCTTTGTTTTGTTTTCCTTGTTTAGTTTTTGCAAACAATGAAAATACTAAATCAGAAAGGACAAAAACGGGTGTTAGAAATTAAAATTAAAAATGAAAAGCTATATCAACATGAAATTTTTATGTAAAAATCAAGCCCTATAAGGAGATGAGGCCTATTGATTGTAAAAACAATCTGGTAGAAAATGGGTAGTTAAGGGAGTCTGTTAAACTGCGAAGAGTATCATTTAGAATGCCAGGCATTATATATCTTTATTCTAGTTTTTATTTGTGTAATAGTATGTATTGTGATGGGACTGATCTCATAAAATAAACATTTAAAACATTTTAATTCTTATTTTAAAAGGTATTTAAAAAACATATTTTTTATTTGACATCTGTGACAAATTGTGAAAATGATTAAATTTACAATTAAAACTGAAAAATGGTAGGTGCATATAATATTTTCTACATAACCTTATATATATTTAAAAATAATCTCAAATTATGAACAAAAGTCAGTTTATTAACTAATAATGTTTATAGGTGGTTTTCAATGTATTAAAAACAAAACAAATATCACACTAACTAAAATATTTATTTATTAATAGTTATAGTGCTTGAAAATAGTATGATGTTGATAATAACTACATTTAATACAAACTCAAATAATAAAAAAACAGCGATATTGGCTCTTGTACAAAGTTTTGAACCGAACTTACAAAAATGATAAAAGTATTGGAAAAAGTGAACACCCATTTCAAATTACCACGAGCCGCCACTGGATTTAACTAAACTTGAATGTGAATAATAAAATATATGTTTTTACGAGACAACTAGTAATTTTTTTAAAAAATCATTAATCCTGTAACAAAGTAATGATCGTCTAAGAATGTATTACTTGACAATATATACCTGAGATTGAAAAAAAAACGGAATATGGCAAATGTGTAAAATCCAGTTCGATATAAAACCATATTGATATTAAAACTCAAAGTTTGTTCTGCCGAAGCCAAACGACAATGTATTTGGTAATCTTTTCAAGAGACTCCAGTCATTAAATATACATAAAATAAGCCAGAAAATTCCAATAAATAAACAACAAAACTTTGTAGCACAGAAACAAAACCGCCAAGTATCTTTTTAAGTGCCCATAATAAAAGTTCCAACAACGTAATATTTTATAAAACTCCAGCCATTTCGCCATCAGTCTGAAACTAAAAGAGTCCTTAATAATTTTTGCCAGAAGCGCTCGTTATATTTTATGTCGCTTTTCTTTAGTAACCCGGAGGAATTATGTTTCCGATTACTCAAAGCCGTATTTATGAGGATTGCACTCCTCTGTCAAGAATTAAAGTCTTAAGAATTCATACATATTCTTCCAGCAACGTCAACCATTCAAAAATTATAAGACAGCAGTGCTCGTATAATAATAACTATAAGATTCTCAATGATAATTATAGTGTTATACGCTTATTATAGACAACTTACGAATGTTGTATTTTCTAAAGATTAGAACTGTCATGAGTTGGAAAAAATATCGTATGTTAATGTTAATTGCAAACTCTTCGATAATTATGTATTTAAGAAAGCCCGTATTGTGCGTAACTCAAGGTATATGAAGTTACAAAATAATTTAGGAAGATGACGGTACCTTGTGGCACGCCGTATTTTACTTCCATGTCTTCAATGTAAATGTAATTATTAGCAATAAGTTTAAAATTCAAATTCAAAACTATTTTACAGAGCACATAGTCATAGGAAAATACATGTTAAAAGGTACCTGCTCTTAGACCATGATCCACCCCTAGATTGAACACATATGTTATAATAGTCACAACACAATCATACTTTTTCTGTGAACGCCATTTTTGAGTGGACTGCCTTCTCAATATTAGTTTAGAATAAGCATTTGACTGTGCTGCCGTATTCTCAATATCCAGAACTAAATGCTATGCAGATTTCCCGATTGATTGGATCTTGGATGTAACGGTGGGTTATTGCTTTCATGCTCTAAATATCCTTCTAATTATCCTTGACGGCACCACAGTAAACAAATACATGACTGACTAGACATGAGCTGATATTCTGACTGGTTATTCCTAGGTAAGGAAGCATCCTCATAGCATGGGGCTATCAGAATCCGTACTCTGCAGGTGGTGCCCTACATGTTCATTTATTAGTATTGTCAACCAGAGCAAATCAAATAAGAGCTAAAGTCAACTACTAAGCGGAAAAGATAAAAGACTGCTCCCACTATTCACTCTAGCCTTTAACAAAGATGAAGATGTCAAATAAAATATGGTATTAGAAAAATACTCTATTTGATAGAGTAAATAGAAGCCTACAAAAAACCTCTACTGTCACCTAAATGTAAAGGATGCCAAGAACATGGGCATACTCCAAACTACTGGAAAAGAGAACCCAGATGTGTCAAATGCGCTGAAATATACTCAACACAAGATTGTAAAAACCAATAAGTACAGCACCTTAGTGCCTTAAACTGTGCAGGGGAACACCCAGCTAATTATAGAGGTTCCACCACTGTAAAAGCTCTGCAAAGCATAAGAAATAGAACTACAAAACAAAAAGACATGGTTTAATCAAGTGAACCGAGAAAATCTAGAGAAAAATGTAAGAAGGCAACAAACATTAAAAACAATTTCCTTAAATTGATTTATTTTTGGTGTTGAAAGAATACCCTTAAAAATGTCCAGTAACATGTCTTTGGCAATACTGGTGAGATGTTGGATCATGAGATATTTAATTTCATCATAACCAGGACTGATATTCATTCTATTATTAAGTGCATAGTCTAGTTCTGCATGAGTTAAAGGTTCTAGTAAAAAATATTTTTGATTATTTACGGTTGTTTTACTCTCCGGAGCGGGTTCAGCGGATGGCGGAGCAATTTTGTCAAAAAGTGTATCTACCGCATTCCATCATGGTGTAGGGTTACGAAGTTTGCATGCGAACGGTTTATACGATTATTGTGAGATTGATATTTGTGCAGCATTGTTTATACTATTAATTCAAAATTGATATTTTTTCGATTTAATAACAATTATTTTCAAAAAAAAAAAGTCCTGTATTCTTAAAACCTTAGAACGAATGATAAAACACTGATTAGAATGGTGGCTCTCCAGGAAAAACCTTTTACCAAAGTCTCAATTTGGTTTTAGGAAAGGATACGGCACATTAGATGCACTCACCACTCTTGTCACTGATGTTCAGCATACTCTTTCAAATATTTGCCAACACTATTTATTGATATAGAAGGTGCATATGATAGCATCTGCTTAACAATATTAAAAAATAAGATGATTAACTTATTCCACATACCTCCCCAACTTGCGGAAACAATTGTTGATTTTTATACACAAAGAAAGTTGTATATAAAAACACAATAATAAAATTATAGGACCGAGATATAATAGTTCTGACATTCCACAGGGTTCAGTATTGAGCCCCTTGCTGTTTAGTATGTATACTGCCGATTTTCACGAAATCTGTATCAAAAGTCCATTTTTCAAAACAATACAGTATGCTGATGATTTTTGTATATATACCGAATCTAAAAAATATAATTCTTGTTTACAATCTTTGGAAAAACTTCATAAATACTCTTCTAATTGGTTTATAAGTAACGGTTTCCTAATGTCACCCAGTAAATCTAATGTCTGCATTTTTTCTCGACACAATGTCCCAAATATCGAAAAACTAAAATTAAACGGTAACGATTTCTCTTTCTGCAAATCAATTAAATATTTAGGAATAGTTCTTGATAAGAAATTGACCTGGAAACTACATATTGATCATATGCTAAATAGATGTAATAGGGGTTTAAATTTTTTGAAATCAATATCGAAAACCTGGTCCGGAGCGGAAGTCGAAACTTCTTTGTTATTTTATCGATCGTACATTAGATCCATTTTAGATTATGGATGTAAACTTTATGGATCAGCAAGTAATCACATTTTAAAAAGAATTGATGTCTTTCAAAATACGGTACTTCGCATTTGTATAGGTGCTGTGAAATCAACCCCTATCGATCCACTGCATGTCGAAGCATTAGAACCTCCATTATGTTATAGAAGAGAATATCTCAGCAATAAATTTCTAATAAAAGTCCGATGTACAACCCCTACCTTGTATGCTAGTATTTGCAAATTAAATCATTTTGATTTAACACAAAAATATTGGATACATAAAGCATCTCCTCCACTTTGAGAAGCTTTTAGAAATATTAGCAATTATGAGGTTCTCGTCAGTATAGATCAGTGCTTAGATTTTGAGGATTTCTTTGCCTTTTTTTAACAATGTTAATGTTGTACAACCAATTTATCATGAAAATCATAAAATAAGTTCCAATATTTTGAACTCACAACTAGAAAACTTGCCTGATTCTACAAAAATCTACACAGATGCTTCCAAAACTTCAACTGGTACAGGATGTGCCGTTTACATCCCTTCTATATCTACAGAGAACGTTTTTAAATTACCATCAATTTTTTTAATATTTAGTGCAGAAGCAATTGCTATATAGGAAGCTATAAAATACTTTAAAATATCTAATAATAATAATACTGCAGTTATTTTATCTGATGCATCGAAAACGGTTTAATTAATATGGGTTAAAGCACATATGGTCTCGATCATAATGAGTAGATTTTTTGGCTAAAAGCACAACTACTAATGGCTCACCGACAAATTATCAGCTGTGCAATTTGGATGCTTTTGCGATTGAGAAACAACATCAAATGAAAAAGTGGAGAAAATCTTGCACAGACTTTTGCAAAACCACTACAACTCAATATTCAAAAATACAACCAAAAATTCCGAATGTGCATTGGTTTAAAAACTATTCACTTCCTCCTATATTTCCTTCATTTAACATTTGCCATCTCCTCTCACTTAATCAAAAAAAAATTTACGACCTCTTGACATGGGCGTCGTTTGGGGGGGGGCAAGGGGGGGCAGTTGCCTCCCCTGGCTTTTACGACTTTACAACGCGTAATGGCTGTATGTCACAATACTAAATTAAGTACTAAAATTTAGCCCTAAATTAAGTTATTAATTTAGTACTAAATTTAGAACTAAATTTTCCTTTTGCAACGATACCAATTTTTAGTACTAAATTAAGTATAGGCGCACGCGCATTGACGTACTATTACGTGAAATTAGCACAGAAATGAAATATTCTGTGTAAATGAGGCAAGTAAATTAAAAGATGTATTTATTATGACTTTGACATTAGTTGACTTGACAACAACTAAATGCAGCAATGCTACTAAAAACCATGAAAAAACACAATAAAACCTACAAAATCAAACACAAGCGAAATTTGTCCAAGGCGATAAGCAATAACCGTTGGTGTGTTGTAAATTGTAAAAATACTAGTAGAAAAACAGTGTAAATTATATAAATTTTCAGTAGCAAAATGGAAATTAAATCAAAGAAATAAATGGATAGCTATACAATAAGAAAAAAACCTTTATTTTTGTAATAATAATAGTAATGCTGGAAATAGTAGACATCAGAAAATGGAAAGGTTTTAAATATACAATAAATTATTATTTTGCAATGTTGTTCAACATCTTTGTTAATTTGTATTGCTCTTTTATTTTTCATTTTCTCTGTTTTTCAACAAATAAACATTCTAAATTTTTTTAAAATTTTGCCCCTCCCTATAGAATTGTGTAACGACCCCATGCCTCTTGATAAAATTTGTGTATGAAAGTAAAGTATGTATAGTCCATCCAAACAATAAGTCAACTATAAAGGAATACCGCAAACGCAAAAAAAGTTCGGCACCTGTTTGAATAATTCGAAAAAAAATTGGTATAGGGAACGGGTTGATTGTCGGAAGTCAGCTAAAACTAACTCTTTGATAGACCGCCCATAGACGGAGATATATGTTTTTACTTAATAATTTAATTATATGTACGTATTATAGGTATATGTTTCTTTCGATTTGAAGATTTAAAATAGTAATTTTTTATATACATATATACCTAATTAGAATAAAATAAGTAGAATTTATAACTGATGTTTTCCTTCAACGATTTCAGTGTTTTAGATAAAATTTTGCATTTTTTCTCCAAGAAGCGTGAATAGCTGTGTCGGTATACTGCCTCTGTAAGTATATTGTTTTTGGCGGTGTATCGCCTTTGACGGCTATTGCCTTTGTCGGCTATTGCCTTCGTCGGCATATTGTCTTTGTCGGCATATTGTCTTTGTCCATTTAAAGAGCCGAATTTTTAACCAATGCCGAAAAGGAAAATGAATAAAAATAATTATGTTTACTTTCAGTGGAGTTTTGTTCATCTTAGTGACCTGTTGAGTTTTGTACGGATAACAGCTCCTGCATCGTACTTTTTAAAATTTTATAGAATATTAGTTTCTGTTTTATTAGTGTTTAGTTTCGTTTTATCAATAATCAGTTTGTGTTTTGGAGGTTATATAGTAATTTTAATAAACGAATAATAATTTTTGTGTATGTGTTATTAACTATGTGGAGACCGTGGGATAGTATTCCGAGCACCAGTACATCAAACAGTGATGGAGAAACTAATACAGTGCCTACGCAAATAAAAAATAAACTATTTTTAAATGAACAGTCCTAGCAAATTTGTTTAAATGTTTATAAAAATTTGTTAAAACGTGGATATATCGAAAACACCGTTTCTTACTGGTATATCGGTTTATAAAATGAACCAAATTATAAAAAATGGAATTTCCAGCAGAAAAAACCGTGAAGACAAAGGTGTGTAAAAAAAATTAGATCCATCCATGGCCAAATCCATTGTGAATACAGTGTATGAACTTTATAAACAAAATACCATTCCCACTCTTGATATTATACATAGACGCTTAAGTGAAACTTATTTCGATACAAATATAAAAAAGTCTACATTGTATAATTGACTAAAAAAAATCGGTTTTAAATACAAAACGATAGATAAAAGAAGCGCAGTGATGGAAACAAGACGAATAGTAAACTGGAGAAATTCTTATTTACAGAAAATTCGTGAATATAAAAATGAAAGCAGGCCAATTTATTTTCTGGATGAAACGTGGTATGATTCGCATGATACTGCAAAAAAGGGCTGGACAAACGATAATAAATATTGCCAAGCCTTAGGTATCCCTCCAAATAAAGGCACTCGACTGATAATATTTAACTGTGGCTCAGAGGACGGTTGGGTTGGCAATGCCTTACTATTAATTGAAAAAAAAATTGATAACTGCCAGATTGATTACCATTAAAATATGAATTCCGATATTTTTAAGGAATGATTTACGAATTCACTGTTGCCTAATTTAAATTAAAAAAGTGTAATAGTTATGGACAATGCTTCATATCACTCCAGGCTTAAGGAAAAAATACCTAATAAAAACTCTAAGAAAGATGAAATTCAAGAATTTTTAATGAATCACGATTTGTATTTTGATGAAAAATATAAAAAAGATGAACTTTTGGAAGTCCTAAAAACTAAAAATTTTGAAAAAAGTATATAGTTGATGAAATTGCAGCTGAAAGAGGTCATACAGTTTTAATGTTACCACCATATTTTTGTATTTTCAATCCTATAGAGTTACTCTGGAGCCAATTGAAACAAAATATTCGGAGAAAAAATATATTTCCCAAATTTGATTCTCAGGTCGTCAACTTGATCAAAGAACAAATGGATGCGATCGAAAAATCGCAGTGGGAAGCAGTTATAAAACATGTGTATGAAATAGAAGAGGAGTACAGGAACAACAGCGGCATACACGTAAATAATGGAGAACGATTTATCATAAATCTCAATGAGGATGACGACGACGATGATATAATTAGTGATAACGAGGAGAAGGAAGACGAGGAGCAGGAATTTGGTAACAATGAGAAAATCTGAGTTAAATCAGCAATATGTAAGTCACATTTTAATTTTATAAATCGGTCTATGTTTAGGTTATTTCTACATTTACTTTGTAATTTTAATTTTAAAATATTTTTTATAACTAAATTAATAAAATGTTGACGTTCGTATTCGTTTACTAATCGAGAAGTCACTTGGGAAGTAACCCAACCAGTAGAGATATGTTTGCACTATAACCAATTAAGTCAATTATTTCCTACCTGTTTATATCTATAAGAAGATAGGTATGTCATGCAGAATTGACATAAAATAAGAAACCTTTATTTCGAAAGAATTGGAAATGCACTAATTAAAATATTTATTCCAGAGATAGCATTTTATTTTTCTGAAAAAAAAATTATATACCGACCGTCGATAATTTCAATAGACACTTTGCATTTGGTATATATTTATATCAGTTTTTAATTTTGTATCATATACTTGGAACGCAGTACCAATATTTCTACTTGTAGGTATATGGTTCATAATCGAATCCTCAAATTGATTGATTATTAATCTTATTTTTCGATTTGTAAAATTATTTATTACATCTATTTTATATAATAAATCGTAGAAATTAAAATATGTGGTAATAAATAATGTTTAAAATACTCCAACCAATTAAATTAAATAATAAACTGACTTAACGATGCGACGACACTGGCTTCTTCTTGCTTTTGACTACAATGCCGCACGACACGATATTCCAGTCTGTCTACACAGGTTATCGGTTCATTTCAGCGACGTAGAGAGAAATAATAAACTGGACTACTATATTCCAAATCGGAGTTGAGTTAATAATTTTTAGTATTAAAATAAGTGTATTACTATCGTCCAGGGGTATAATAATGACATACTCCTGGTAGAGACTCCTTTTTAGATGTATTCATACAGCCGAACTTTTTTTTCCATTATCGGTATTTCTTTGTAGTTGACTTATTGTTTGTATGGACTATAATTAATATTAGTCTTGCAACCTATATTTTAACCCAATTGTTATATACCTACCTTACCGTGGCCTAGTTTTGTGTGTCAAAAAAAATGTCTTGACGGTCCCCTAGACAAGAAAAAATTTTTTCCCTTGTTTATTCCTGATATATCACAAACCTTAAATTTTTCCCGATGCAATATATATGTCCATTATGCAACTACTAGAATCATATCTATCGACGAACGTTTAAAGTTAAAATGGAAAACGAATAATAATAATAATAATAATAATAAATCTTTATTAGTACTAGCCAATGCTGCCATCATAGATGGATGTACACGTCAACATTAATAAATAAAATTTTAAATAAAATTAAAATTACATTACACTGAACACATACGTTAAAACTAATAGTTAAATACAAATCAAAATATTTTTTTAAAGAAGACTATCTTCAGACAAAAAATCGTTAACAGAATAAAAGGAACAACGAGTAATAATAGTTTTTACATTAGATTTGAATTTAGTGTAAGATAATGCTTGAATATTTTTAGGTAATTTATTAAAGAGTTTTATGCCTATATATTGCGGTGACTTTTCAAACAAAGCTAGTCTATGTTGGACCGAAATAAACGTGTTTGCATTTCTGGTGGGATATCTGTGAAAATCGGAATTTTTTTTGAATTTGTGTAAGTTAGACTTTACATACAGAAGTGTTTTATAAATATAAATGCATGGTAATGGAAGAATTTTATGTTTTATGAACATTTGCTTACAGCTTTCCCCTGCCTGAATTCCAAATAATATGCGTATAATGCGCTTTTGTTTAACAAAAACTTTGTTAGACGTTACACAGTCTCCCCATAAACTAACATTATTTGATAGGTGAGGGTAAACTAAGGAAAAGTAAATATTTAATAATGATTTTTGGTCCATAGTCTTCTTTAATTGCAATATGGCATAAAAAGCAGAGTTAAGCTTTTTACATACTTGATCAACATGTGAATCCCATGATAAAAATTGGTCAACATAAACTCCCAAAAATTTCGTTTTTACTTCATGTGTAATTGATGAGACTGCTATAGGTAAGCTATTTTTGACGCATCTAAAATACCCTGAACTCAAGTCAATAAATGCTGGCGTTCCACAGGGAAGTGTTCTTGGGCCAGTATTATATTTATTATTTATTTAAAAATTTCGCTATTCTGGGAATAAACTTCTGTCTATCTAACAATTGTTCTTTCTAAGAAGTTTTTTTTATATTCATTGTTCTTCTCTTTCAATGTTAAATAAAGTTTCATTAAATTTAAATATTACTTTATTCATGGAATTCAATAACCATTTGAGCTTAGATTTTGAGTCTGATATTTTTAAAGTTGTTTTTCGTACTTAGGTCCTCTCATATATGTAATTTAAACGTACCACGTAATTATATTTATAAAATAGAACATAAATGACTGATGACAACTAATTATATCTTCAAAATAATATATTTATGTTGGCTTTAATCCACATTCCAATAAATAATACGGAATGTGACGTGTCATAGTTTAGATCACTAACCCCTTTCCCTATTTCTAATAACTTATTGAATGGGAAAAAGATGGAAACTCTGAGACTTAGACACAGTGAACCCTTTTAAGGGTCGGCTATCCTGGCTACCCACCCCTCTATTGGATGTCTGCTATATGCCCGTATCTACTTGCACTTATACGAGGGTTTTATGATTATAATTTGTAAGGCATTTAACCGCGCTTGTTAAATTTAACCACTTTCATCAAATAGAAATTTCTGTGTAAATGAGTAAACCATTTTAAGAATTTTTTTTAATATGTTTTCTTGTGCCTACAACAAAATTTTTTATTTTTTACAATATCAATATTGTGGTTTATATGTCAGGTGCCGATGTTTTGACCAATTGGGTTGAAAAATTTTGATATTATTAAGTGACAATACAACAGTATTAATTTTGCGGATTATAAAATTGGTTTTTTATAGTAGATGGGACAATATTGAATATCTGACAGTAGTTTTCATTCCTGATTAACTTTTCTTTACAACAATTTTTGATATTAATAAAAATAAAAGTGTTTTACTCTTGAGTAAAATTAATATTTTTCAACAAACCTCGTACATGGCTGTAAAACTTTGAGATCTAATTACTGACTATATTTTCAGTTTTAGATCATGCAGAACTTTTTATGAAGAATAATTTTTTTCATAAAACTAATAATAAAATAGTTTCCCATATGGTGCAGACATACGGTATATTCTTACAATTTATAGTATTTGTTTTCAAGTTCGGGGATGGTCCTAATAAATCGTAGGGGGATTTTTGAGATTTGTTTGCAAATTTCCCAATGATTTCTAAAACTAAATTTTATAAGAAAGCTTGCGATGTAATTGTTAGAATCCTTTTCTACGCCCATGTCAGTAAACATTAAAAATCGCATTCCTTATAAATGACATTTAACAATAACAGGCATGTAATGAGATCTCATAAAATACACGTGCGTTTTGATAAGAAAACTTAAATTTCTTAGTTTATTAAAATTGCAATCAAATTTTTATCTACATAAAACTTTATTTGGTTTATTTACATAAATTTAGTCAATTTAAAAACATAAAAACTTTTAGCATTAGCGAGATACATTTTAGATTAAAAAAGTGATTCCCCTAAATGTCGGCAACACATTATACAATTTTAAAAAACTAAGTCAATTTTTGTAACAAAATATTTGAACATTTTCTCAACTTTACCTACGAATATGTCTGTTAGTAGTGAAAGTGATGAAATTATGAGCACTCCACCGGAGATTTTACAAAATGCTAAAGCTGCCACACATAATTTGTTACCGCTAAAATCCAAAGGTACGAAATTACTTATCGAAAATTTATGGATTGGCGTCACAAGCATATGCCCTTTATTTAATAGAAGAAAATAAGTGGGCGTAGAAAAAGTATAGTACGTTACACGAGTTGTAAGCGCATCACGGACTCGTAAAATTTTTCACTTCGTGCGTAATGGGTTACTAATAACTCTTGTTACGTAATATACTATTAAAGTTACCTATGGTGTTATTCATCATCATTACCATTAATATTTTTTTTACATATTATAAATATTTATTGTCATTTTTTGTTTCAGGTTTGTTTTATCAGCTAACAACAGATAGTGTTTTCGTTTGGTTGAAGAAGACTGAGAAGAATATCTAATTTTAATTATTAAACATATTATAATAGCATAAATAAAGAGTAATAAGTAACTGTTTCGTGCCCCTAATTATTTTTTTAATGTTTAATATTTGTTTTTAAAACAGTTTTTCATTCATTGGTTTTCCATTTTCTTAATAAAACTAATTACTTTAGAATTTGGGGCCCCATTTTGAATACAATAAAGCAATATAATACTGTTTTATAGCAATCAAAATTATTGGGAAAGTAAATCAAAACATTATACACATACCTACTTTAGATACCTATGATTAAATAAAATTTTAAGGTTTATTTGAAATTAAAAACAATATTTTTAACTATCCAATTTGTTTTATTCAAACATGTTCTATGATAAATATCTGAATATTGTTTAAAAACACATTCTAAATAAATCGATTTTAGTTTGTGTCTGTTTCTATGGACAAAACTATTTCAAAATCATTGTCCCCTATTATTGTTCAAAACCAGTTTTATCCCATTCGACAAGATTGTTTGAAAGCCAGTTTTCATTGGTAAACATATTATAATAGGTACAGAGGGAACATAAATAATTGTACCAGGTGCAGAGATGCTGGTATTAATGTATAAGGTAAGTCAAAGTTACGTAGTATCCGTATTCTGTATCCTGTGATAAATTATACAAATGTCAAAAACAATAGGAAATAAATAATAGATATCATAAAATTTATTAATGAAATCTATATAATGCTTGGCATTTTATATTTTACTCTTCACAGTTTAACCCCCATCTTCAATAAAAAAAATTAAGAATTAATACCTATCTTTATCCCCTTTTCCTGAAGATTTCAATTTTATATCGTTTTAATTTATAATCGACTGTGATAGGATGCACTATCCAAAATAATAACGAAAATGGCTGATTTTTTTTTTATAAAGATCTGAAACCAATTTTCAAACTTAGGTCCATCCATTTCTTCATGGTAGTCTTTTGTTTTCTTTGACTCGTACATTATTAAACCATCTGGTAAAAATTTATCTGTGCTTCCAATGTGTGTTATTATTAAACGATTTCCTTTTCCTGTTGGATTTTTTAATCCACCCCTTCCATAAAGGCTTGTTTTTAGTTTTGGTGGAGGTATGTTGCCAAATTTTTGTTACTGTATGTCCAGCATTAACCCATGTTTCATCTAAATAAAATACCTGTTAATGCTGATTCCTTGCGTCCGCTATTTTCTTTAAATAATCATGTCTCCATGTAATGATTTCGTCTTTCTCTGTGACACGTTTTTTGTAACGAAAATTTAATTCATGTAATATTTTTTGCAGATGAAAATATGTTATATTTGGAAGAGTGGGGCTATTTTCTATTTTTGGGTGTAATTTTTTACGTGTAGGAATTTCGTTTCAAAAGAAAAAAGACTTCACGGGAAATTTTCCCATGGGTATGGTATGGTATATTCCTATGGGAATTTTGATTATTGGTATATCCAACGTATGTCTGGTATTAAATACGAAAATATTCGAAACTGACCTCTATAATATTTAAGATATTTCAATACTTTCAAGTTATGTCGAGATTTGGTATCATTGCTTCTTGTTATGTCATTGATAATAAATAACGTCAATTTTTGATTCTTGTTCTTTCCTTGCGTAAAAAAATACTGTGCTGATCAATACAACGATGGATACAAAGAAAAAAAATATATCTAAGACAAGAAAAAAGATTGGGGATCTATTATTTTTTCCATATCTGTAAGGAGATTAGAAGCCCCGTTTTTTAAAAGTCTAAATAATTTAATTTTGGTTTCATTTAAAAGATTCAAAGGAATCTACTCCCTCATTTTTCCACTAAGTCCAAAAATATGTTGAGCTCCATCCATTTTTAAAAAACAAGGTGAAATGACAAAATATTCCTAGTGGATGTCTCATGGGAAAAATGTCGAGAATGAGGCCCTGGGGATTTTTTCGGATGTGAGACTTCTCCAATAACTGTATATTTTTAATAATATACACTGTCCGCTTAGATACTCCAGTATAGGTCTCAAATTTAGTGCCTGGCTGGAATGAAGTTTCTAATATTGGGCGAAGAAAAGCCAAATGCATGCGACTACATGCGGGAGCCACTGTTAAAGCTACGTCTAATAAAAAAGACCAGGCTAGACGGCATACTCTAGAACAAGCGGAGTCCCACAATAGATCTCAAAAGGTCGCGGTGGACAAGGACAAGTAACGTCCAGCTCCTAATCTAATCTAGTGGCTATTTCATCCACAGAAAGTGCAACAAAGTCTTTTCGAAGATTATTAAATACATTAGGTAAGATATTGCTTTATGTCCACTAGGTCTTTTACGCGTACTTGTGCTTGCAATATTTTCTAATGCACTTGGCATTCTTATATAACTGTAAAATTAAAATATATACTAATTACTAATACACATTTCCGAATCAATTAAAATACATGCGATACGGCTATGAATAAATAAAGTCTGACTTATGTCAAAAGAAATGGTTTATTACAGTAAAAACCATGGAAACATGATTAAAAAAATTAAACTAAAGAAAATATTTTGTGAAAAAAAAAGTAATATTATTTTAAAAAAAATTTATTACATTAACATTTAAAAATTATTTGCAGCATATGGCCACTGCGGCCGTCCGCAAGAAAGCGTATTCTTTTGGTCCAATTTTTCGAGCACTTCTCGTCGGATGTTATGAATAACCAGGGCCGCCAAAAGCTCTGCCCGGGGCATTTTTATAAAAAATCAAGTCCAAAGTCCTCAAGCAAAATCAAATTCTTTCTTAGTGAAATCTAAAAAAAAAAGTCCTCACCTTGTTTTCGTAACATGTCCTCCCTTTTGTGGCGAACTTCTAAAAAATAAAACGTACGTCCTCAGCTACAGCTGCGGGGCCCCGGGAGTTTGTGCCGGCTACTCCCCCTCTCGTCGGGCCTATGAATAACACGAACAATGTTGGCTGCTGAGGCTTTAGTCAAAGAATACCTACCCAAGAAGCGAAACTAAATGGGCGATTCGTGGACAAAAAACTGCCAAGTTTTCTCAGTGTTTTAGAGGTGGTTTAACGTCAAATATAGCTGTCAATTTATGTAGAGCAACCAGAGCAACGTTTGGTATATTATTAGCGTTAAGTAGTTGTATTTAACTAAGTAGTAATTAGAAATTAAATAGTTTTAAAATTTAAATTACAAGAAAAAAAAATACATTGCGTTATTCGTAAATTTTATTGAACGTTCTTGCATCTGGCTGTCAATGTTTTGTTTTAATTTCTAAATCAGTATTAACTATAATGATAATTTACGCCTACGTATTATGCATCGTTTAATTTCTTACTCTTTTATTTAAATATGTTATATTTTTTGTTTTTCAAACCATTCAAATTAAAACAGTAAATAAATACAAAACAATAATTAAAAGATATGAAAAACTCACTTCGAGAAACCATATCGCTGCTATCAGGATGCAATCAAAATGCATTTACAGCTACCTACAGTACTTCTGGATATGTAACGTGTAGAGGGTGGGTTACCCAACGGCACTTAGGCCTCACTATGCCCATTGTGTATCCTCAGAAAATGATAGGCACCTCCTAGCTCATGAGCCAGCCTTCACATTTAATGAAGTTGACAACGTCGCCAAGAGGTGCTTCTCTTATATCGGCCGGTGTTAGCCAATACTCGCCGAAAATAAATGAGAGCGACTGGCAATCGTAGAGGATATGTTCAATGGTTTCATCTTTTTGTTTGAACCCCCTGCAGGGTGCGAA
The DNA here is from genome assembly GCA_927349885.1 of Psylliodes chrysocephalus. Lineage (NCBI taxonomy): Eukaryota > Metazoa > Arthropoda > Insecta > Coleoptera > Chrysomelidae > Psylliodes > Psylliodes chrysocephalus. The sequence continues at coordinate 74,013,460 of OV651816.1, forward strand.
TTCTGACAGTCCCATGATATGAAGATGCTTCCGTACTTGGCAATGACTAGTCAGAATGCCTGTGATAAGACGCAGATTCTGTCTAATCATAGTCAAGTATTTGTTTGTTGTAATGTTGTCAGGATAACTTAAAATCTCACTGTTAACTTAGCAGATTCTTGTTTCATCCCATCTTTCCTTCAATTTTACAAGAGAATATTCTTTATTTAGGTCTGTCACTACCAATGTTGTCAGTCCAATAGAAGGGCCAGGTCCAAAAAGTATTTGGTTGGCCGCCATCTTGGCTAGTGAATCAGCAATAAGGCTACCTTTCGTTGTAGCGTCACCTTTGCTCCATATTAGATGGATACCCTTGCCAAAGCTTCGTGACATTCTAGTACTAACCCTGAGTAAATTCGTAATCTGTTCAAGGTAAGTAGTGCTTTTCTGCTATCTGTATGGATGAGTATGTTCCTACCAGCGATTTCTTTTGCTGCTAAGAGAACCTCCGTGAGCTCCGTGAACTACATTGACACTATTGCGAAGTTAATGTTGAGGTTTAAGGAATTGGAGTATATTCCACACCCTGGGCATTGTTTTGTTTTAGAACGGTTTGTGTAGATATGTATCGTACCTGCCACTTCCGGCTCTTCTATTTGTTTTGTTATAACTTCATATGGCTTATGGAAGATATAACTCGGTGAGATAAGGTTCATGTTCGCTTGAAGCAGTTGGAGCGTATCAAGCGCCTTTTGCCAAAAACGACTCTTCACTCGCCTCACCAGATCGTACGTCAGATTCTATTCCAACGGTGCAGAGGCGTATCATTGTCATCAGAGCAGTCTCCTTGATGTAAGACTAAGAACGACTTCCATGGCTCTGGTTGGTGTGGTTTTCATAGTTCCTGTTATGTTGAGACATACTGTTATTCGAATTTGTTCTATTTTACGGATAGCTGTCAATTTTTGGATTTTCGGTACCCATCAGACAACTGCACCGTATGTTAGCATAGGTCGTATGATGGCCATGTAAGTCCATGTGACGGCTCTAGGAAAGAACCCCCAGGTGCGCCCCACTGTATGGTGGCATTGTTCATAAGTAATGTATGCTCTTTTGACTCTGTTTTCTAATTGTGAGTTCCATGTTAACTTGTTGTCAAAGGTGTTACCTAGATTCTTCACCTCTATTGCAAAGTTTTGTTTTGTGTTTAGGAGATCTGTAGGTTTTAATTCCATTGTCATCATTTCCTTGTGAAAAGGATTATTTCTGTCTTCTTGGGATTGATAGACAGTGAATGGTCCTTGCACCACTGTTCCATAATTGTTCTCAAAATTTCCTATTTGCAGAATGACCGTTATCAACTTGCGCTATTGTGTAGTGACTGTTTCCTACAGTACTTATTTCGTTATTAAAATAATATATTTAACATAATGAACATGTTAAGATTTTTCTGTCATTGTTACTTTAGTATGTGTTTAATTCTTATGAACCAAACGACAAAAACTGATTAATTTTTATACGTTTCCCAGTGTATTAAGTTCCCTTGCTTTGGTACATACGAAAACTCATTCAGTTTCGCTTCTTGGGTAGGTATTCTTTGCTTTAGTTGTTGCTGGCTTATCAGCATAAAATAATGACTGAAATAGCCCCACAGAAAATAATCTAGGTGCGTCGCATTACAAGACTTAGGTGGATAGTTAATAGGTCCATTTCTCGAAATTAATTTATGCGTTTCGTGAACCGATGACTGACTTTCAAATTAAATTTGAAGAATTTGGTTGTGTTGTTCAAGCGTAAATATATTCATATAGATTTGCCAAAGTATATACTGATTTTATAAACAGCGTCAGACTGACAGTTTAGTCTGACAGTAGTTGTCATGTAAATTTCTATCAAACCCAAAAAACACCCTTTACAAATAAGCATTGAAGGATGAGATATAAATAAAATGTCTACTTCTTGAACCAGTACTACATTCTGCAATTTAAATTACTGTACTCCTTTTTTCTCTAGATAATAATATGAAATTATTTTTGGTCTAGTTGGGTATGGTTGTAATCGCTATTTTTAAATTATTTATATCATATAATTTTGTTTTAGTATAGTTATTTACGATATAAGTATCGCAAAGTTTCATATTACGATACGCGATGGAAATATTGTCAAACGAGGCCGAAGGCCAAGTTTGATAATCCATCGAGTATCGTAATATGAAATTACGATACGAATATTGTACAAAATTTTATCTACTATCAAAAAAAATAAATAACTACCAGATTTTCTGTACATTGATATGACAAAGATGAAGTTAGCCGTCTGTTAGATATTTGAATTCACCTTTAGCGCAATCATAATTGACATTAATAATTTTTGCGAGACAAAACATTAGCCTTGTGTAGTTGCTAGGTAGTTGCTAGGTATTGTTTGTTGGCTAAATAATAAATCTAAATAATAACTCAAAATAATAATTATCATGAATATTTGTGAAGAAAATATGTCTTACATTGAATTGGCAGCTAACGAAGCCATTGAAATTTTAATTCCTGCAAAATCTAAGAATAAATATAAAAAAGAGTTCCAGCGATTTAAAGAATGGTGCAAATTAAAAAATGTCGATGGTGTTTCGGAAAAGATTTTATTGGCTTATTTTTTCGAAAGAGCCGCAGTTGAAAAACCATCTACATTGTGGACTCACTATTCCATGTTAAGAACCACTATTTCGACGAAGAGAAACTTGGATATTAGCAAATATACCCAGCTGTTGGCTTTTTTAAAACGGAAAAGTGAAGGGTATAATCCAAAAAAATCAAGAATTTTTTCCAAAAACGAAATACATACATTTTTAAAAGAAGCCAACGATGAAGCTTATTTAATGATGAAGGTAAATTTTATTAGTATATTTGTCATAGTATATTTGTCATAGTATGTTCGTCTCCAAAACGATAGCAGTCTATCCAAACGTTGACATTTCTGAAGCCACTAGAAGTAGGTAGTACTGAAATTCTTTGAAAATTTTAATCTTTTTGTAGGTGTTCTTAATAATTGGTGTTTTTGGAGCCTGTCGTAGAGAAGAACTCACCAATTTGAAAGTAAATGATATTGTTGATGAGGAAACGTTTATTAAGATTGAAATTTCAAATACGAAGACTAAAATTAAACGAGAATTTGCAGTTATCACAGGAAACATTGACGGCTTTGACTATCTGCATACATTCAGAAAATATTTTAGCCTTCTTCCACAATATACCACTCATACTCGTTTTTTTGTTTACTACAAAAATGGAAAGTGTACTTCACAACCTGTAGGAGTTAACACTTTTGGGCGCATTCCAAAAGAAATTGCTGCTTTTCTAAAATTGACAAATCCAGAGGGATGCTGGTGCAGATATGCACACTTTAAAAAGACACGGAGGGTGGAAGTCCACTTCTGTAACTGAAGGCTATGTAGAAAGATCTATAGAAAATAAGAGAATAATAGCTAGTAAAATCATGGGAAAACAGATTATTCCCATTGAAACCGTCGTTGAAAACATTGGTGAATATGTTACGTCTATACCGGCAGAAAAAAGAATATTACCACTGAAACGACTGTTGAGAATATCAGTACATCTCTAGCATCTACATCTGCAGGACTAAATATTACCAACTGCAAAGATTTTGTTATTAATGTTTATAAGTAAGGTTAACAGATTTTGTTATTAATGTTTATAAGTAAGGTACAATATTATTTTATGTAAGTTTATGCTGGCCAATTTATAATAAAACAATTTGGAAAAAAGTAATTTAATATTTTCTCTTAATTTTGTAAATAAAACCATTTTTTAAAAATAGGTTACCTCATGTTATATAATGTAAAAAGCAACATATTGGGAATTCCGATACTTGTACGTAATTACGAAATTCAAGTGACAACTGTAAAGTTTAACATTACATATTGATAGTAGATAAAATAATTTACAACTCGGGTATCTTGGATGTACACTTCTAGCGTATTTCGATATGTTGTTGACATGCTACCCCAGCACTGATCTGTATTATTTTACTGGATAGGATATAGCCCCCTAAAAAACGTTCCGAAAAATTAGCCGATTTGGGCAAATAATATGGGGGACCGGATGTTATTTAACGTAACCTCTATTTCCATTTGTCATCACATTTGTCATTTAATTGTGTCAACAAGCTACGATGAGATGTTTTTATTGTGGAAATTAAAGTAAAAAGAGTATGAAATAAACAATAAACGTTCATTCCTGAAGACACAATATGCTTCACGTTTCCATTTTTATATTTTCTTTCATAAAAAATCAAATCATGGGTGAAATTTCCCGAAGGACATCGCCCGCAAAAGGAATAGAAGAAAAATAAGAAGAAAAACTAATCAAATTATAAGTTAGGTATGTCAAATTATCCCAAATTTCAGTTCTGTGAACCCACCATAATTTGCCCAAATCGGCCAGCATTGTTGCACTTCCGGTCTCCTTGGTGGAACGATTTTTTAGTATGTTAAATATAGCCTATATCCTATCCAGTAAAATAATACAGATCTGTGTACCCCAGCCTATGATGTCATAATTTAAATAAGATTCTATTAAACTCTAAAACATAATTTTGTTCTGTTTGATATCAAGAAAGGGGATATTGCTTGCATCTAAGCAGCAAGAATTCCAATTCTAAGAGAGCAAGTAAATAGATATGCTCATTCCATTCCTTGTACAAAATCTCGTAATTTAATCCTTATACAACGTACGAGCATAAACATTTCCAATGTTAAAAAAAAAAACAAAACATAAAAATTTCACTTTTTATTAATTATTCTATTGCATCTTAATCTCTGAATGCCTCTTGCATTCATTAGCAATCGGTCTACTCCAATATTCAATCCAATTACCAACTCATTAGGCCATAAATCCCGAACCCTAAACTACCGAAATAGTAATCCATAACGAATTTTGTCTTTCAAATCTTTGAGATTCTCTCAAGTGTACGCAATGTTAGGAATGTCAAACCAAGTAACTAACAGTTATTAAGGGATGAATCATATGCGTAAGGGGATGGTTTAGGGCCATAATCAGGCGGTATAAGATGAAGGGCGCCCTTTTACCGTTCTATCGAATCGTGGGGTGCAGATACGCTACTTTCAAATGCTCCGGGCGTAGATAAGATGTTGCTCGCTTATCATTGTTCCGTTATGAAAGGCAGAGGTGCATTACAGAGTAACCGAAGTCATAGACGGTCAAGAATAATATTTAATCATTCAAAATAAAAATAATAAATTATGTGTAGTACAGATTAATCCAAATTTTAACTGAATTACCTGCTATAGTCAAAACCATCGAAGCGTGAGACTGTACGAATATCGAACAATGATGTATATAGTTATATAGATCGCTCACACTTATATGTGACGAGAATCAAATTTCACTGGCCAAACTCTTCTTTTTATCCAATAGGAATCTAATACATGCAATGTTTGTCTTTTTTCTCAGTTGTGAGTACGCTCTACCGATCTGTAACTATCAATGTCGATACTATTCTAGGAAGTGAATTAGCAGTTTCTAACGATATACCTAAAAAATATTTATATCAAAAATAAAATATAATTATAATACAGGGACACTCAAAATTGTTGTTTATTCATATCCTGCACAAAGCTCATAAAATTATACATTTTGTTTTGACATTTACGCAGGAGGAAGCATATGGAAATAAACCTCTCATCAAATTTCTTTCATAGAGTACAAGAAAGAGTAGCTGTGTTGACAAGTATGGCAAATACAATAATTTAAAGATAAGAAAATTATCCGTAAATCAATTGTGGTACCTACTCGTATATCCGTAAAGGAAATGAAAAACTATTTTTTCTACACCCACATGGATATTATAAATAATAGCAATTCTGTTTTTATTTCGTCTATAACTATAAATAATTTGTTACTTTAAATAAAACTATATTAAGTCTATTTAATTACGAGTATTAAAGCAAAAAAAGTAAAAGAATAGGTGGTCCTGTGGTGAGCGTTCTGGCCTTCCACACGGAAGACTCGAGTTCGATTCTCAAATGAAGAAAAATGAAATGAACTTTTTTCTTTTTCGTTTTTTTTATTTTAAAAATTAATCAAGTCATAAATTATTTTAAAATTAGTTATTTTGTCTTAATAACCTAAAATATTTTTTTATTTGTTAATTTTCGTTAGTGGGTCGTAGCAAAAATATACTGTACAACTCGAGTGGATTGTCCACATCGACTTAAAGTAGTTCACTCGTAAAACGACTTTCTTAAAAAAAAATTAAAAAAAATGAAATATAAGGCATAAATATAAGGCAAGATAATCTAGTAAGCGCATTGATCTAGAAACCTCTTGAAACGTTCGCCAACCTGCTGATCAGAGCCGGCTTAGGTCGAGTGTTATTTGTTCAAATGTTAAAGATAATTTTTAAAACTTGATTTCTATAAAGATTCTTTTGCAGTCTAAATTGCATTGAAAAAAATATAACACGCTGAGAACTGGTATTAAAATTAAAAAAAAAACAATTGTTTTATTACCAAACACATGTTCAACTAAAAAATATATTGAAAATTGAAACTGACTAAAATTATTAAGTATTAATTTAAAAATAAGATGTTTCACTAGCAGTGGCGGCTCGTGGTAATTTAAAATGGGTGTTCACTTTATCCAATAATTTTATCATTTATAAGTTCGGTTCAAAATCTTGTACAAGTGTAGTTATTATTATCAATATCATACTGTTTTCAAGCACTACAACTATTATTGAATGAATAAATGAATATTTTAGTTATTTTAATATTTGTATTGTTTTTAATACGTTGAAAACCATCTATAAACATTATTAGTCAACTGACTTTTTTTCATATTTTAAGATTATTTTTAAATTGACATTGATTTTTGTGTAGAAAATATTACATGAAACATTACCTACCATTTGTTCAGTTTTTATTGTAAATTTAATCATTTTCACTATTTGTCACACATGTTAAATAAAATAATGTATTTTTTAAATACTCTTTATTGGCAAAAAACAAGTGAACTAAAATGTGTATTTTATAAGATTAGTCCCATCACAATACATAATATTACACAGATACAAACTAGAATGATATATAATGCGTGGCATTCTAAATTATAATTTTCACAGCTTAACAGACCCTCTTAACCCCCATTTTCAATCATTTTCAGAATCAATAGGCTTTATCTCTTCTTATAGAATTTCATTTTTACTAAACATTTCATGTTCGTTTTTCTTTTTTAAGTTATTTGTTTTAATTTCAACTCATCCTATTTTTAATCAGATTTTTTTATAAACAATAGGATTTGTCCCTTTATAGAGCTTGGTTTTTGCTTTAATTTTCAAGTTGATATCATTTTTCGTGTTTGACTTATCGTGCAGACAAAAACCGTGACATCGGACAAAGTAAACCTATAATACTATTCACAGACTACTGTGTGAAGAGTAGAATAATAATATAATCAAGGCTAAAACAATAACATAATAGCCTAAAAATAGGTACACTAAAAGAATGTTAAAGTCAAAGAGTCAAAAATTATTTAATAGGTATATCAGTACTTCGAAGATAAACTGAGCTGTCATTCTAGTCAGCTTTATAGTAGAGCCATTGTATAAATAGGTAGAGCAGACTGAATGTTGGTTGAACACTTTTCGTGTTTCATATTTACATATAATAATCATATTTCGACAAGAAATTCAGTTGGCCCCAATTATTGTCACAATATGTATTGTTTACTAATAATTAAAACTTTTTTTTTAACATACATGAATTGTTGGTTTTTTGTAACATATTTCTATATTCTGATAACAAATTTTTTATGACATAGGTACCTAGTGTCTTTTACCTCCAACATGCCTCTATAAATAGTACGACTAACGTGAGAGTTAAATAGTGTTGTTTAACGTTTAACTTGTAAGTTTATTAAACATTGTACATAGCATTATCTTTTTTTTTTAAATCAACTTATATTGTAACATCACTATACATGATATAGAATACCACTGACAAGGTCACGATGAGCCAATTTTAAAAATATAACCTTTACAACACTACACTACGTCTACATAGTTTACCTCCCAGATAGATATCGGTACATATTTAATTCAATCTTCATGATATAGGTGTACATACCTAACATAGACAAAACTATTAAGTTTCTTTTATTAATTTAGGCCAGTCCAATATTTATATTTTATATCGTCTTTAAAAAAACTGTAATGTAAGTCTGACACTGTTTATCAGTACCTCTGGCATTTATAGATAGGACATTTTTATATAACTTCAAGGGACAACCTACAAAATAAACAATTATTCATATAGTCAAGAAATTATCCTTGTTTAAGGGTCGATCTTTTCACCTCTGAGTAAAGTTACATGTAAGTTTACTTGACATATTAACAAAACTTCCTTTGTCTTTTGTTGGAAACAAAAAAATTTGCTCAATGCATAATTGGGTATATTCTGTATATATTCTTGGGTATTATCTGTAGACTCTGAAATAAATCTACTTTTTTCGCAATCTTAACAAATATTGTGATTCATTTATTAAATTTGCCTCATTCTTCAGCAAATGGTCAAAGAATATTTTCTCTAGTAAATTTGCTGAAGTAAAAGCAGCGTAATAAACACCCATTACTGTAGGTTTGCTCCATGAAAAGAACCTCAAGAATTAATAGGGCATCATAAAAAGAACATGCATGCCAAACACAACGTATTTGAATTATCTGATTCAGACTGATCTAAAAAAAATATCTATTAATCTACTGTTCAGATGCACGGTTTTTTTTTTTTCACTCATACTGTTCCAGCAAATTTTCATCTGGCAACACTGCCCAGGATAGAACTTTACAACTACCATTTCTATAAAATATCGACTAATCACCTCGAAATACAAGCGATGACTAAGCGAGACAGGTTGCAAACGCTACCCTGTGACCGATCTATTTGTCGAATTGTCTCTGGTACTGGTCGCGTCTTGCGATATGTGTTTCATATAATTGCATGTGTTCAGACGTGAAGAGACCGTCGCGTCTGCTGTCGTATGTCGTCCGTCGCGCGTTCCGAAATGGTACCTTTAGGTTTACAAAGAGTTTTTAAAGGTAATGGATTCCCATATATTCTTCCTTGAACGAGTTATTAGCAACACATTTAAAAATATCGAAAAGGGCGGTCATTTTGACAGCAGACAGAACATTTTTAATAAAAGATTATTATCCAAAAATAAATTAATTAGAATTTTCAATAAAGAATTGGGATTTTCTTTTAAAAATAAAAAATAAATTACGATTTACTGATATTTCCGGAAAAGCCGAAAGTACGTCATGACAACAGAATAATTAAGCCAGTTATAATGAAGTTCTTACTCCAAACTTGTAAACAAAAAAAAATCATTTCGATATTACAATTAGATAATAACGAAGATAAGAGAGGTGGAACTTTTAAATGGCCCACCCTGTGTATACTCGTCTAGCGGGCATTAGCAACCACCAGATTGGTCTGGCAGTTGTAATTTTATGTTGATAAAATAATTCAAAGAAAATTTCCCTAAAGGTTTAGCCTTCTAAAAACACATTAATTTTTAACTAATTTTTCGACACTTTTAAAAATTTAAATGTAGATATTGTAATGAAGTCAATTTTTCCTCAATCAGTTTATTTTCATTTTTAATAAATATTAAACGCGATTGAACTGTTGGTCCTGAGTTAATTTACAGATGCGCGAACGCCGATCGAGTATCGATGCGCGGTGGGACTGGCGTTGGTGGGGTCTCTGATAGGGAAAGGGAATCAGCAGTTGAACCAGGCCCGAGATGCAATTAAAATTTTTAGTTCGATATAATACTTGATTTCCAGTAGTTTAGAATATTAGCCGCCTTCTCAAATCAATTCACCGCCGATAATTTCTTTTCTTTTTCGTGTTTATAAATCCGTTAGGTAAAAAACCTTGTTTCGCTTTTTACGTTTTATATTGATACCGTATTTCATTTTAAAAACCGAATTAGCTTGTAGAAATAGGAACATTTTAATTCAGTGTTGAGTTAAAAGATTTAATTTGATTTCATTAATAAATATTAGAATTTATTTCTTGGTAAATATAATACCGTTTCTTTAAAGGGAATATAATTTGATTTAAATAATAAATGATAGGATTTAGTTCTTTAATATTGGAATACCGGGGATTTAGACTTTTGATCGTTAGTCTTGTAACGGTTAAATCCGTTTTCGTTATTTGACCCAGACCCGTTCTCGTTATTTTGAAACCAACATCTCTACACAAACGTCAACTGTCGTTTATGCCTTGTGTCAAAACTCGGTTGTCACTTCGATTTACGTTTGTCAACGAGCAGGTTGAATTATTAATTTTTAATTATCTATTATCTGGGACATCCGATTTACTAGTTACCTTAAATTATTTTAATGACCATCTGATTTAAATAAGGTAAGTTTCCTACCGATATTTTGTTGAATATATACAGGGTGTACCAATAAAAACTCCCAGGTAGGATATTTTGGTAAGTAATAGAGATATTTTAATTCTGTAAAAGCCAGTTCATAGAGAGCTAAGAGAGCTTCAGTTTTAGATATTAATTAATTTTAAATAGGTCAATAGGTAGATGGCGCTGCGCTCAATATATTTTTTTCGATGGGTTGATCTTTCTTATTCATTGCATCTTGTAAAAAATGCATTTTTAAGCAGATTTTGTTCTGTAAACTAATTTGATAAATTTAGCCATATTTGATATACAGAGTGGGTCACTCAAAATAGTTTCATCCTGTTTTTCGGCATTAATCATTGGATTTTAAGAAAATGCTAAAACAAATCGATTTTTATTCCCAATTGAACACATTTTTACAATACAGACATCTGTCATGTATCAACTCCCTCCCTTCTACTTCTACAACCCCTTAATTTTAAATAAGAAATGTATCATGTACGGCACATCATTGAAAAGGTAATTTTATGGGGAAGTCAGAATTATGACACTTAATTGCGATATTTTTAATTTTTAGCGCCCTTTATCGGGACAAAACACCTGTAATGTATTATAAAGTGTGACACTTCATTTAAAAGCTAATTGTCCAAATGTGTAATTACACATAAACTAAAACCTATGAGGCCTAATAGGTTTTTCTACATTAAACAATTCAGGATCTTGCAAAAAGACAGGTTCCTTAAGATAGTAGGCCATAAGACCGGCTGACTGGGACTTAGAAATCTCAGATTGGACCAGTTCTTGTTGCTGTTTGCACAACCCCGTGATGTGCCTGCCATAAATTCTTCCCGCATAAGGCGATTGAAACTGTGATAATGACCTGACGTTTTTGTAATCGACTGTTATGTTGTGTTTGCATAAAACGCACTGTATTTTCTCCTTTTCGTATGGATTTTCCATGTCGAATTGCGGGGTGTCTGTGCTCGATGATCGCACTATTGAATGCCTGAGGTTGATTTGAGGGACTACTCTGCGAATTGATTATGCAATTTAATTACTAATTCAATACACCACATAACATTAATATAAATATTTTCATATTGGACTTACAACAAAATAAAGTTAGCAATAATGTTTAAAATAATGCATGAATAATTTTCAAATTATTGCAAGTGCAATATGGAGGATATTTATATTAATGTTATGTGGTGCATTGAATTAGTAATTAAATTTGCTTTCAAATAAAGTGTCACACTTTATAATACGTACAGTTTTTTATCCCGATAGAGGGCGGTACAATTAAAAGTATCGCAATGAAGTCATATTTTTAAATTCCTTATAAAATTACCTTTTTAATGATATACATACTACACATTGTAGTGTCACACTATAATACGTAGTAGTTTTTTATCCCGCTAGAGGGCGAAAAAATTTAAGAAACGCAATATACAGAAATATTTCTGAATTCTCCATTAAATTACCTTTTCAATGATGTGCCATACATGGTACATTACCTATTTAAAATTAAGGTGTTGGAAGAGTGCAAGGGAGGGGGTTGACACATGACAGATGTCTGTATTGTAAAAATGTTTTTAATTTGGAATAAAAATCGACCTGTTTTAGCATTTTCTTAAAATCCAATGATTAATGCTGAAAAACAGGATAAAACTGTTTTGAGTGACCCACTCTGTATATCAAAAATGGCTAGATTTATCGAATTAGTTTATAGAACAAAATCTGCTTAAAAATATATTTTTAACAAGATGCGTTATATAAGAAAGATCCTCCCATCGAAAAAAATATATTGAGCTCAGCGCCATCTACATATTGACCTATTTAAAATTAATTTATATCTAAAATTGAAGTTCTCTTAGCGCTCTATGAACTCGCTTTTACAGAATTAAAATATCTCTATTACTTACCAAAATATCCGGCCTGGGAGTTTTTATTGGTACACCCTGTATATTTAGTACAAGCATTTCTTTATTAAAATGTCAAATTTGAAACATAACCTCAACACATTGAAACACACATAGTCGCATATTTTATACAATTTCATCTATTATTTTGTTTAAAATAGATAATATGCTTTACTATATTTATATATGTTAAATAAGACTTTTTCTTTACCTATTGAATTTGGTCTCTGTGGAGCTTTTCATTTAATAATTTAAATTATGCATTTGATAGTAAAAAGCATCTTATCTGTTCTCCCTAATTCCTTTCTTTATATTTTTACCTATTTCCTTGTAGCCTTGCTGTATATAGATGGTCTGAAAATCTTAAAGAAGTCTTATGTCTTAAAGAAATCTTGAAGAATTGATTTAGATGGTTCGATAGAAACTATATCGAGAATTCAATAGCAGCTGTCTCTACCTGAATTTTAGAAGAACTTACAAGCTGCTTGTTGGGAAATTCAATTCGGAAGAACGTAGAATACATCAAGAAGTTTGCAACAAGATTTAACACTATCTTGTAAAGAAGGCCTCTACAGTTGCCTGTTACCTGTTTCCTGTATACCTCAGATAAGTCTCAATAAATCATTTAAATTTGAATAATTAAGTCTCTGTGAATTAAAATTTGTCGCTACCTTATTTAATTATAATATCATAAAGATCAGTTGTTTTCTATATTTTCATCACTGATCGTTTGTCAAGTTTAGAAAGTTTTAAATATAGTGGCGTCCAATATTCTCTTTCAAAGTCATATGAGTTGTTTAATAACCTGACCCACTTCCCAAATCGTAGAGCTTAAAACACTATAAACATGTATAAAATAATAACATCACATTACAGTCTGTATTAAGAAATTATTTTTTTTCTTTTTGGTAGGTTAAATCGGAAGTTAAATTTGATTTTATTGATAAATACTTTTGTTTAGTTAGTGCCGCTTTGTAACTAAGTTGGGAATATTTATAAACGGAGTTTTCGAGAAGACGTTTTCCCTCTTTTAATAGTTTGTTTATTCTTTTACCGTATATTTAAATAACCTTAAATAGCATCCTGTCCTGTCTGAACGGGCTCGTGATGACGATCAGTTCATTCTTGGAGTAGGTGCTATCCACGTTATTTTTTTTAGTTAATGTGTAAACCGCAAATTTAAATAATCTTAAATAGTATCCTGTCCCTGTCTGAACGGGCTCGTGATGACGATCAGTTCATTCTTGGAGTAGGTACTATCCGCGTTAGTAATTTTCTTCCCTCCGATAATAGTTTTGTTTTTCTCTTTCACCGTCAATTTAAATAACTTTAAATAGTATCCTGTCCCTGTCTGAACGGGCTCGTGATGACGATCAGTTTATTCTTGGATAAGGTGCTATCCGCGTTAGTTTTCTTACTCCGTTTGTATTCTTTATTTTTTCGTGCAAATTGCAACTTACAGGAATCTTAAATAGCTTCATTACCCTGTCTGAGCGGGCTCGTGATGACGATCAGCTCATTCTAGGATAATAGGCTACCCCGGGTATAAATTTATTTTTTTTCTTTCCGTATATTTACTATAAGTAATTCTTTCGCGTTCCTGTCTCCTCGCACTCTCTATGGCCGTGTAGCTAATTTTTCCTTACCGAAATAGTAAAATACCTATATTTTAGTTTAATTCCCGATACAACAGTTAAACAGTTAATTTTTGCTACGACCGCTCTTAGGATTTTTCTTTACCGAAATGGGAAATTATGTTTTAGTGTAATTACCGACTTAATAGCCAAGTTAATAATTTTTTCTGCGACCGAAACATTCATTTTATTTTAATTCAATTTTGACGTCTGTTTGAGACTAGTCGGGATTCAATACCGTCCGTTTTGTTTCTTTATTTTTTTGTTCAGGGTTATATTGACTATCACCACAACTGGGGTAGGCGTTGAAATATATAATTTCTTTTTTTATGTTGTAAATAGTTCAAAACAATATATGTGTCAATGTTAACTTGCCGTATTACTGGTTACTAATTCCATACTTTATTCCCCCCTTGTATTTCAGCTAGTGATAAGTTCTATACCAGCCCAAGCAACGATTAAAGCCCGTTACTTGTGGCCTACTATTACCTGTGTCTAAGTGACCTTTGACCCCTGGAATTTTTCATTTTTCTGTAGCTAACCTAGTACTTTCGACGCCGTTTCGAAAGTTTGTGGAGCAAACCATCACCAAAAATCTGGCGCTCGAGAACCGCCCGTAACCAGCTCCATTCGTAAGGAACCGTTTTCTCTGTGGCGAGAAAACCCCTTACAATGTCATAACGATATCCCTGCCAGATCATTATTTTCTTATTCGACTGGTATTAAATTATAAATCTACACATTTTCAGCCTTGTAAAATAACCGCTAACTCTTATACCAGAAATAACAAAGTGCATATTGTCAATGTTCACCTATTACAAGTGTATCCTTCCTCAATGGTGTATTGTGCATTTTGTATCGACAGAGTGTAGTCTACAATTTTCTCGTACTGTATAATTAAGTTAAAATAATCAAAATCATATTGACTTATTGAAACTTAAAAAAGATGTTCAAACAAGAAAAGTTTATTTTCTGCCAACCATAATACCAACTTTAGATTAACGTCGTCGTAGTCTTGTTCACCCGATCCGAAATCTGCAATATTAATCTTCTAAATTGCTTTTTAGTTGTTGAGTAGCCAATATTTCTCTTCATTACTACAGATTTGATTTATTAAGCAATGTCTGGGTTGTGGCCGTTGAGTATATATTAATATTAATGAAATTTTAGTTTCTAGATGGATTAAACTTTACCAATATAACATTATAAATGTATTTTTAACATAAATAGCAACATAAATTATTCAAATGTTTAAAAATGTTGAGAAAATGGGCAACTCGCAACACTGCTCTGAATAGTTAGGTATAACTACAAGGTGACAAACCGAAAACTTCCCACCCTGAATATGTTCCTTCCAGTAAATATTATCAAAAATCGCAAAAACCCGTCAATTTTATTTTCAAGGGGGACACTACAATAAATACTTTTAACAGTCGTGGCTCAATCTCCTGTGAGGGGTAAATGTTACCCTTGAAATCCTAAATGGGAAAGGGGGTCAAGTGACATAGCATTTTAAAGGGCGTTTAATTCTCTTTCCAATGGTACCCTAATTTATTATCTTCTATTACAAAGGTTGGAACGTGCCTACACTGAGATTCCCGGTTTTTATGTTAGAATTTAAACAATAATTATTGTATTGGGTATCCTTTTAGCAGAAATGGTTAGAACATTAGGTGGCACCAAACTTTTACATTTAGAAGTAATCTAATAGTAAAATTTCAGTAATTAGACCGCATTTATCAAATGGTGTTTTTTTTTAATTCTAATCTTTGAAATTCCACAGATAGCCTACCTTTTTAACCGATTTCAAAAAAGGCGGAGGTTTTTTTTATGTATATTCAGCGATAATTCTTTAACACGGTGTCAGATTTCAATAAATCTGTTAGAAAGGGGATATTTCAGGGGTGGTCCCATATAAATTTGGTAAAAATCTAATAAGTGGGTCCATGAGACAATCCTCACTCTTCATTTTTTATTTTTATGTATGTTTAGTGATAATTCTTTACCATCTTGTCCGATTTCTATGATTCTTTTTTGGTACTAAGGTACTAAATTTGGTCAAGATGTGGTGATGGCATCTGCACGATTTTGAAGTCGTTTTTTTAAAATTACTTGTTTGCTATTTATATTTTTAATAAATTTTGAAATAGCGGCTTTTTGTCAAGTAAAATAATTATTTATCAAATTTTGGCCATTTAGTATTAGTATTTTTAAATCCAGTTTTACTTCTTGGGCTGTTCAGAGATACCGGTAATTAAGAGAATAAATTGCAAAAATGGTTTACACTCTACAGGAAAAATAGAAATGATTTTCGTTTGTGGAGAGGTTGGAAAATTGGCACGGAGGGCAGCATTTTTTTTAATGAAAGAAATCCAAATCGTAATGTAAGTCACAGGTATATTCTCGATTTGGTAGCAAAGTTTTTAAAAACTGGTTCGGTGAAAAATTGGAAAAGAAATAACCGACGAGTAATCCGTTGTTTATGAAACACAACCTGCTGATATAAGCTTTGTTTTGGTTCATTTTCATAACTGTTCTAGAACTCTTCCAGAACCTTTGGAGCATGCGCAGTAGATATTTGCTATTTTGGTTTCGCCAGAACTGTTCCGAACCTTTAAGTTCTGTGTTTTGGTTTTTTTTGGGAATGGTTCCATAACCATTCTCGAACAGTAACGTCGGTTCTGGCCTAAAGCGAGAACTGATTCAGAATTTATATGTTTGCGCTTGCGCGTTTTTGCAAGTAATTTTGTTTTTGAGATCCTGGCCATATTTTGTGTTGGAATTTTTACAAGGAATTTTCGAATGACTAATGAGAATGGAGCAGTTGATTAATTGATGTTGAGTCATAAGATTTTTTACGAATTTATTATTTAATTTATCTACGTTTTACTATATTTGGTGGCCTCTTTCTTACCTAGACACTGACCCTGTGTTATTTCTTCTCTTTTATTTACAATTTACTCTTTGACGTTAAACTGTTCTGGCAGTGTTTTGGTTTCGAATACAATGGAATGGTTACAGAACTGTTCAGAATTAAGGACCACTGCGCAATAGTTCTGCGCATGGTTCTGGAACAATTCTAGAACGTGAACCAAAACAAACCTATTGCAGTAGCATGCCGGTCATCTCCCGGTGAAGTTTTCTGAAATGTTAGAGAGGTGTTCGGAAACACAGTTTATTACTGTTTACAGTACAATGGACAACATTTTGAACAGTTTTTAAAATAGTATGCATGTAGATCCAATGTGTCTTATTTTTAAAATTTCTTGTGTAAATTAAAAGTTATTTTTGTAAAAGTCTCGTAACCAAAAAATAAAAAATAAAACGTGTAGACTTGATATTCCTCCTGTTATTCAACTCGATAGAATAATTTTTGTTTAAATACTAACATGAAAACCAAGAATCTCAGTGCAGGCACGTTCCAACTTCTGTAACTTTTAAACGCAATTTTTCGGAACCTGCTGGCAGAGCTGAGGTACTCAGTACAAAAACGTACTTGAAATAAATAATCAGTATTTTTTTACTTTAAGTATTTTACTTAAAGTATTTATGAACTAACGATACTTTTGGAAATGTACTTGTTACATTTGAAAAAAAGTACTTGTACTTAAATTAACGCTTTTGTTGTAAGTATTACTTGTTACTTGAAAAATGTACTGGAAAATCCGAATCTACTTAAAGTTTTTTCTGAAAATACTTAAGTAATTTTTAACAGTAAGTACTTAAATGAAAAATACTTAAAGTACTTTTGAAACTATTTTAAGTACATATTTACTTTAAATATTTTATTAAAAATACTGCAACGCCAAACAAGCTAGGACTCGCATTTCATATTACCCGGACAGTAAACAGTATAGTGACAGTAAACAGTATAATGACAGTAAACAGTATAGTGACAGTAAAAACGCTCAAACAAATCAAATCTTTGCGACACACGACGTCTAACGTGTGCCGATACCGGACTTGTAGTTCATCGATACCCAGGGTTGCCAACCGGTCTTTACCGATTTACTCTCAAAAACTTTTCCGGATTACTCACAATTACTCACAACTTCAAAATATTAATATTACTAGTTTTTTTATATAAATCTTATATTTTGTACTCTTGCACTTTGGTTTGAATTTATTTTACTACTGTGCAATGTTGCCAAACATTAAAAGATAAATTTTCAGAACATACAAGAGTCAAAACAGATGCACCTTTTTCCTGTGCATTCACTATCTTAATAACAAAGTAATATACCTGCAGGTTGATTCATAACTATTGGGACATAGGCTAAGGCAGGTTATTTGGACAAAAATATGGCGATAGGACCAAATATACCTTAATAAAATATTGCTGTGGAATTTGAATACTGTTTTTTCGTTTTTTTTTTCTGATGTCACTGTATATTTATGAATTGATATCAAAATTGGCACAAAGGCATATTTTTCGACAAGGAATAATATTTTATGTATTACTTCATATTTTGTTACAGGAGGCGCCGCGTGAATGATTCCTGATAATGAAATTAAGTGTTACCTTTTTTTACGAAATTTTTTAGTATTTTTGATTAGAAAATTTCACCCGTTTTCGAGAAAAACGCAATTGAACAACTCACAAAATATTTAAGTTTGCTTTGCAGTGTCAAATAATTTGCTGTTAGATTATAGTCTATTATTATTACTATTATTATTATTATTTAACGCCCTGTATCTTATTCCACAGCAATATTTTATTAAGGTATATTTGGCCCTATCGCCATATTTTGATACAAATAACCTGCCCTTAGCCTATGTCCCAATAGTTATGAATCACCCTGTATATAAAACATCTTTGTCATCAGCTGAACAAAAAATACAGATAAAAAGGATTGGAGAATCAGAGTAGCTTCTTTATTAATGGACCAAATCATAATAAATCATTAATTCTAATACTTAAAAAAAATGTTCTAATAAAAAAATATACTTTTAAAATGAACAAAAAAAAAGATATTAATCGACGGTTGGGACAGTCCCAATGGGACTATCACTATCGATACGACACCTAGTGTTGTAAAATATCAAAATCACTTTTACTCTATTACATTAACCAAGCAATAGAGGACGTTGCAATTTTAAAACTATAAAATTGTAATGACTGCTAAAAGTGCTAGGGGGGTAAAATAAGGCTTATATTAATTTTTTTAAAAGAAACATGGTTTTAATAAATTATCTGATCAGGATTTTGCCTAACTACCATGAATATACCCACGCTGACTTCCCGATTACTCACATATTACTCACAATTGCCCTTTACTCACAAAATTACTTACAGACTAGTAAATTACTCACAAATGTGAGGAATTACTCACAGATTGGCAACCCTGTCGATACCTGGTATCTACTAATAATACTACCCGTAATACTCGCGTATCGGGGAGAACACTAATCATTTGTACGCGTTTTATTTGTACATCGGTCTCCTTTTGACAGAGTAGGTGAGCTGTGTTCAGGCCGTTGGTGTTTATGCCGGTCGGCGTAGCCAGGTATGGATTAAAATTTTCTGGTGGCGTCGAAGACGCCACCCTACGAAAAGTCGTTGCTTCGTCTTCTTGTTGTCATGGCATTATTATTAATATTATTATTATTATTATTATTATTATTATTATTATTATTATTATTATTATTATTATTATTATTATTATTATTATTATTATTATTATTATTATTATTATTATTATTATTATTATTATTATTATTATTATTATTATTATTATTATTATTATTATTATTATTATTATTATTATTATTATTATTATTATTATTATTATTATTATTATTATTATTATTATTATTATTATTATTATTATTATTATTATTATTATTATTATTATTATTATTATTATTATTATTATTATTATTATTATTATTATTATTATTATTATTATTATTATTATTATTATTATTATTATTATTATTATTATTATTATTATTATTATTATTATTATTATTATTATTATTATTATTATTATTATTATTATTATTATTATTATTATTATTATTATTATTATTATTATTATTATTATTATTATTATTATTATTATTATTATTATTATTATTATTATTATTATTATTATTATTATTATTATTATTATTATTATTATTATTATTATTATTATTATTATTATTATTATTATTATTATTATTATTATTATTATTATTATTATTATTATTATTATTATTATTATTATTATTATTATTATTATTATTATTATTATTATTATTATTATTATTATTATTATTATTATTATTATTATTATTATTATTATTATTATTATTATTATTATTATTATTATTATTATTATTATTATTATTATTATTATTATTATTATTATTATTATTATTATTATTATTATTATTATTATTATTATTATTATTATTATTATTATTATTATTATTATTATTATTATTATTATTATTATTATTATTATTATTATTATTATTATTATTATTATTATTATTATTATTATTATTATTATTATTATTATTATTATTATTATTATTATTATTATTATTATTATTATTATTATTATTATTATTATTATTATTATTATTATTATTATTATTATTATTATTATTATTATTATTTGTTCATGTATGTGAAAATTGCTTCTAAGGTTTAAAATACTACCGCTAGTTACGGCGTAAATGAAAACAAACAAGACGCATTCACACAAACACCTCCCACCACAGCAATTACAAATGATTAGTGTTGTCCCCGATACGCGAGTCTCGTAATAAGAGTAATAAGCATACAGTCCTAAGATAGTGTATAGTCTACAGGTACAGACAGTATCTAAAAATAATTGTACATTAGATAGATAAGTGAAATAATATGATACCTCTCTTTTTGTTGGCTATCTCGTATCTCAATGTTGTGGGCGAAATGCTTTAAGAAATTAATTTTTCACATGTGAAAAACACCTGTTTTGCGTATCTATGACGATATAAAAATGTTTTTTTAACAGTTGTAAAAAAATATTTATTCTACACTCACATGGATATTAGCTTATCTACGCACAGACTACAAAACGAAAAGGTATGCCATTGCGTTCAACCGAACGAATATATTTCATATCCATTCTAGGTAGTGAGAATACTGCAAAAAATGAAATCCACCAATCACAGTTCATATTTTCGTTCGTGGGTGGTAGGAAAAATATTCTGTATAACTCGAGTGGATTGTCCATATCGCACTCAGACGATTGAGCACTCTATCATATCCACTCTTGTTGCACAAACTACTATTTCCACACAGCGTGCGAAAAATTCAACTTCCAGCACACATTTACGTGCGTAAAAAACGTTTTTCCGCACGCAAGTAGGAAAAATATATTTTTTGCAGAAATCTATGATTTTTTTCTATTAAAACAAGAATCTTAATCGGTTTACTTCGAGGGTAAACCGCATTATGGTATGGTACCTTTAATTATTGTATATATTTAATATCTACAACTTATTCGCGATTCAAGCTAAGTGATACGCCCTCTGGAGGAAATTAGTAGAAGTAGGATGACGTTCAGTGTTGCCAGAAGAAGCAAAATTTCGTTACGTCGTCGGATTTTAGTTCTTGAAGAAATGGATAAGACCTTTTATTTAAGAATCAAAATTTGTGTCTAGTAATATGTAATCATACTTTTATTTAAGGATTTTTTGATAAAATCGATTTATTATATTGATTTTTTTTTAAATTTCAGTTCATTTATTAATTTTAGTTTTAAAATCAGTCAGAGACAAAATCAGTTCATCATTTGGCAACATCGGCGTTCGTGTTCATTGGTTCATTGTTTACATTTTAATTTGTATCAATTACAATTTGACTTTTTTGTTACTTTTTAGCTTTAAATTTGTTTATTTCTTATAGTATGTGATAGTATTTAAATTAAAAATGAAATCTGCGAAAAAGCCTCCAGCAAATTGCAATCTATATGGTGTTATTGTCAAAATCAAAACTGAAGTATTCATTATTTTTCAAGTGCAAGTCATAAAATTTTGTTTCTTACGATAAATGTGTATCTACAAATTCACAATATTGAAATTTTGCAAAACGTTGTTTAGAATCAAACTCCAATATGAGTTGTGACGGTTTTATTACCTTGAAAATAAAATTTGCGATTTTTCATATTATTACTGAAAGGAAGTTATTCAGGGTGAGAAGTTGTTCATAAGAATTATTTTTGTGGATTACTATCCGCAAAGGCAAAATTGTAATAGATGATATTTAAATAATTATGTTTTCTGAAATACTTTATTCGCTCAGTACGAAGTCATGGTAGGGGAAGCCAAAGCGATACCAGCGCTAGCTGCGGATAATTCGTGCATTTTAGGGCGATATTTTGTAATTTTGGCATATCAAATACACGTAGGTATACATTTTTTTTTTAAAGTAGGTAAAAACAATACAATAAGCAACCCGAGTTGCTGTGTTGAAAATTGTAAAAAGACTAGCAAAAAAAAACAGTGAAAATTATAAAAATGTTCAGTAGCAAAGTGGAAATTAAATCAAAGAAAAAATGGATAGGTGTACAATAAGAAGAAAAATTACCTTTATTTTTGTAATAATAACAGTAATACTGGAAATAGTAGACATCAGAAACTTGAAAGGTTTTAAATGAACAATACATTATCATTTTACGATGTTCTTCATTCAGCAAACGACTAGATTTCAAGATTTTCAAAGACTTAGGCAACTTCTCATACATTTTCCCGTAAATACTGTTGCCTGCCTATATTTTATTATTGATTTTGATTGATTATACTTAATTTTTTTTAATTTAAGCGATAAAATATATAATATTATATTAATGTTTACTTGTTTTACAAATCCATATACTTTTATTAAAACTAACATATATATATATATACTTTTTATTTACGAATTCTATTAAATATTGTATTTGTCAGTATACGCAGAAATAGTCCATTAGTACCTAAAATGAATTGGCGCTGCTGTCACGCACAGAGCGAATAGGTCGATAGTCATTTTGTTGAGTAAAGTATACAAAACGTTAAGATGGTAGGGACAATATTGTCGCGCAAAGCCAACCCTGTTCTTTGTTTATTACCGTCTGCGCGACAGGAAGTCTAACGCTGGCCATATCGAGACCCATCTCGAGACTCGAGAAACCGAATGGAATGTTCTCCATCGCAGTCTGACACGTAGAGAATAATTTCTAGAACTTCCAGACTGAGCTCTTAGTCAGAGTTGGTTCTTTTGAGAGTGTTACATTTCTATACAAATAGCGCGACTTGTCGACAAATGTTAAGTTTCAATGTAAGCGCTGTATAGAAAAGATAAATTATATTAAATAAATGAGAATTGTGATTTCTCATGTTAGTAGCAAAAAAAAGTAATAGTAAAACAGCGACTCAATAGTTATATAACAATCGGTTTCGGCCTCAGGTCTAAAGAGTAATTAAATTGTTTAGCAATTGCCGAGATGTCTGATAATAAAAATAAACATAGTTACTACCTAAAGAATCTTTACGAGGTTCCATTTATATTTAATTTTACTCGCATTTATTTTTAAAATGTATATTTCCTACAATATGTATATCGAGCCATATAACCCCCATTCAACGGAATATTAGATTGAATTATTGATATACAGATGGATAGGATAAAATACATCTTTAAAATAAAATTATATAAGAATAATTAATGAAACTCTAATGTACTACCCACCTACTTATCTTCCTCTATGACAGTCGCGATTTTCGTGGTGATGGCTTCCTTAAAGTGGTCTACTAATTTATACTTGACTGAGTTAACATAACTTTCAGGTACCTACATAGACATGAAAGACGGCCTCTGGGCTTCTTCTACAAAGTTGCAAGTTTTGTAGCAAATAAACTAACCTCAACTAGAATGTTCCTAATTATTTAAAAGGAATTGTTCTAGCGACAGGGTGTAAAAAGTGTTTCTAACTGGATACAGACTAAGGGGTCTATTCTGTAACACTTCATTTATATTTTAACGGCCGTTAAAATCTTGGCGGCCGTTAAAAAATATTTTTGTATTCACTAACTTACTTCTGTCATTATTTAAACGGATTCCTTTAAAATGGTCCTCAAATAACAATTATTTTTAAAGGGATGTTAAAATTCGCCTTTAATTTTTAACGGTTTTGAATTGAAAATTGAGGATTTGTATGGTTATGTTCTCAAACTAGTTCAAATAAATCTTAAATGTGATGTTGTCAAGTGTTCTCCTGCCATTTTTAAGGGAATCCGTAAAATAAATAATTTTTAACAGGCCTCTAAAATTTGTGTATACAGAATACCATTTTTGGTTAAAAAAATTAACGGGCCGCTAAAAGTTTAATTTTTAAATTTTAACGGATGTGTTACAGAATAGACCCCTAAGTTTTTAAATTACATTTTTTTTTAATTGAAGCTGTGTTTATTCTTTTTGTATTCCTAGATGTTTCATTAAGAAAAATTTACACGTTTACGTAGGGTGATTACGCTAGTTTGCCGGTCACCTCCAGCTTCTTAATTTTAACGACATGATCAGGCCCGACTAGAGGGGGGTAGTCGGGACTAATTCCCGGGGCCCGGGCTCAAATGGGGGCCCGGCAGTGCTATAAGAGGGGCCCGACTGTTTCAGCATGAGAAATTCGACATAAGAAGAGAACGGGTAGGTGATGTGATTGTTTTTTTTTTTTAGAAGAAGAAGAAGTAATTCAAGTAGGCCCTGGACATGATAAGCAAGAGAAATAAACACCACGGGGGTTTATTTCATATGCACAATTTGCCAACCCGTTTACTGCGCAGACCACCCGGCGCTTGGGTGCTCTGAAGTCCGTTTTACAATAACCAAATTGTATTAAAATGCAAAGCACACTGAATAATTTATTAACATCTCGCTCAGTAACACAAAAAAGTATAATTTCAACAATTTTAATTTATATATTAAACCAAATTAAAAAATCATGCCCATATCATGCCTTCACTTAGTTATTTGTACAATGTTAACCTGTCTTTATGTCCGCTACATGCCTGCTGGCTCCCCCGTGTGCCCGCAGCCACGGTGACACGCTCGCGCTGTCAACAAAAAGTAAACAAAAAACAATATGGTTATGGTTGCCGACGAAAACATGTGACTGAGAGTATTTTTATTTATTTTAGTTTTAGATGTTATTTAGGATTATTTAAAATTAAGTAAAGGTATTTTGATGCTTTAACGAGTCTTTACCAGGGAAAATTCATTATAAATACATAATTTTCAAATCAAAGAAAGAAATGGTGCCACATTTTAAACATTCCACGTGAAACCAATCCTAAATTATGAGATAATCGATTACAAACACAAATCGTTCAAGACTATGACTGCTAAGATTTGCTTTGCCTTTAGCACCCTTAAAACCAGACACTAAAGATAATAATACCTAGTAATGTTGTTATCACACCTCCAGATTACTGTGTTACATTTTAATAATATAGATCAAAATTTCAAAGACGCTCAGTCATCGAATGAATTTGAATCTTACATAAGAAACAAGGTTTCGATAATGGATTTTTAAATAAAATTAATAAAACACTAGTTAATAGTTTATCTATTAGAAAGAAAAAAAAAGTTTTTTAATAGAAAACAGAAAAGTAAAATTTGCAAATTAAAAAAGGCCCTATAAGTAATTCCTAATGTAACGTTTAAACTGCTGTCAAAATTTCAGAATCAAAGATATTTCAACAATTTAATTCAAAACTATTATAATGTAGGTTTGTTCAGGTTTCTTTAAAACTCGATGCAAACTGTCCGAGAACCAGTGAAACAGTTTAATTCCAAATTTTTTGTCGCATACAATTATTAAACTGTACTGGTCAACTAGTCCTCTGATAGTTCTCAACATAGTTTTGAAGAACCGGGACAGACCTAGTATGAGGGCTGTGGCAATATTTTAAAGACCAAAAAGATAAACAAAATGATTGAAGTTACTGCATTTCATTGTTTTTCTTTTTCAGTTTATATGGATGGTTGCCTTTTATCTTATTTCCCAAGATTCAAGAATATTTTTTTTATTTAGAAAATTTATTAGGCATTAGTTTTTCAAATCAAGTACATGAATTATTTGTTTTGCAATTTCGGATTTTCATTATTTTAACCGGAGATAGTTAACGTACACCTAAATAATAATGTAATATTTGTTATATTAGAGTAACTTTCTTAAAGATAATAAATATTTGGAGATAATTTATAATACTAGAATTTGTTTTTAAGTCAAACTCATTAGATAATCTTTGAAGAATAACATTTTCGTGAAATTAGGAGTATTTTTTATAGAAACTAGTAAACATTTGTAAAAATAGAATTTTGTATGGAAATAAACTAATATATACAAATAATGATGGTTATCTGGGTTTTCCTCACCTGCAAATAAAATGGCTCTATCGGTTATTTTTAAGTTGGCCCAGAGTGCCATAGCAAATAATAATAACTATTCTTGCCACTCACAAGCTTCTCTTCTTGGGGTTTAACTTATGTAGGGTGAAGTGTAGGAAAATCTATTATTATTGTTGTATTGCCATTAATTTGATTTATTTTTCTTGGCAATTTTTAGTAAATATAATAATATAAAGCTTTGTATGGAATTTATTTTACAGCTCATAATTATATGTCATAGAATTTTACATTTTTATTGGCATTTCATAATTCATAATAAAAAAGCAACATTTTAATTATAATTAAGAGGAAAATTTACTTCAGCAACTATCTTTTTCTAACCAATACAAAATAGAGCCATGAACATTTCTATAGTTTATTTTATTTTTTTGTGAATGAAAAATATGTACCTTTGATTTAATTATTTTCTTAAAAATTGAGAAAATCTTTACGCTAACAAAATTTTGCTATTTTTTGCCATCAAAATTTGGCCAAATTTTGAAAAAGTGGCTTCAGAGGAACATATTTAACGTTTACCTACACGAAAAAAACGATCTGAAATTTTGCATGGTTATATTTCGTATTAGATAGAAAATAATAATTGCTAAAGTAAATTCTCCTTTTAGTAGAAAAGAATGCCGCCAATTTTCAAATTAAATATATTACGGGTAACTACATTACCGACAGAGTAATAGCGTAGTTAATAATACAGGTAATTACGTTACCGACAGAGTAGGAATAGTTCAACCACCCGCACCCACAGGTCGCTGCAAGCAAACTTGTTGCCAAATTTCTACAAAGACACGGCAACTCTTAATAATCCTTCCTCCATGATAAACACCTTATATTCGAATAATCTGTCGTTTTCTCACCACATTCTCCTAGTTACATCACTGAAATAGATGATTTCATCAGAAGACATATTGCAGTTGGAAGATCATTGCAAGATCTTTGCGCCATCTATCAGTTTACATAGCAAGTAATTGAAACAGTATTTTATTTAAAAGGAAACTGTAAATTATCTTTTCGGCAATCTGTCTAAAGTTACGGCGTCAGCATAATTTTTTTCTTTTTTCCTTGTCTTCTTCTTTAGCTATATGGGCACAATTTTTCACTAAGACTATCTGTTGCGGTATCTGGCTTGCCAAGAAGCGCATGTTGTATCAAATAAAAACTTTAAAAAATAAAAACGAAACTGGCACTAGGTAGATAGTAAAAAAGCAAACCCATACAACAATAAAGAAGACAAGGAAAAAAGAAAAATGTATGCTGACGCTGTAACATTGGACAGGTTGCCGTAACGACAAATTTACAGTTTCCTTTGAAAAAAAAATCCTGCTTCTATGACTTGCTATGTAAACGGATAGATGGGGAAAGTTCTTGCAATGACTTTGCAATGACAATATGTCTTCCAATGAATCTATTGTTGGTACACACTAAACTATAACTGTTGCAGTTCAGTGGTGGTTCAGTGTTAGTTCAATGATACAGTACAACGTTAGTCAAAAGGAACCATATTTTGATCTCAGTGGCAAATTTAGGGAGGGGGCATAGGGGGTCCCCTAGAACTTTTAACTTAGTCGTCTTCATTACTGCGACGCCGATTATTTTCCAAATGTTTACAAATTTCAGGTGACTTCGAAAATGTAATCCACGAGTTCGCGTATATAAAAATCTGATGTGTCCAACACATGACTTTCCTATCTAGTTATTATAGGCTTTTTCCGGTTATTTTGTACAACCTATTGCAGCACCTCTATAAATGTTTAGAGGAGGATAAACTAAATATATACATTTTCCACATACATCTACTTCGAAACATTTTTCTATAGATATTCATTGAAAACGAAAATACTGAAAAATTTAAATTAGCACTTTTCCTACAATTTTTCCATTACGGTCCATTTTAGAAAAATCATGTATAAACAAAAATTATAGAGATCGATATCGCAAACAACTTTTGTTTCAAAAATTTTCATAAAAATCAGAATTTTGAACATTTTGTCAAATTTCTCGAATACGGACCATTTCAGGAAATTTTTACATGAAGCAAAAATTATAGATAATAATATTAGAAGTAACTTTTATTTGAACAATTTTTTTCTCCAAACATAAATAACAGATATATTCCATAAAATATAAAAACGGCCTCCCATAAAGTACCCCCCAGATGTTCCGACTTTGTCCAAAATCTAATCATTTCACGTCAGGCCGAAATAAAACTTAATTTTAAAATTTAATGTTCTTTTCTTTATCCGTTTTTGAGTTTTCTTCAAATTTCGAAATTTACACATTTTCTTAAATATCTCGAATACGGTCCATTTTAGAGAAATTATGTATAGGATAAAAATTATAGAAAATTATATTACAAACAACTTTTGTTTGAACAATTTTTATAAAAAAATATTTTTTTACATTTTGTCAAATTTCTCGAATACGAACTATTTTAGGAAAATTTTGTATAGAACAAAAATTATAGATAATAATATATGAAGTAACTTTTATTTAAAAAATTTTCTTCCCCAAACGTAAATAACAGATATATTCCATAAAATATAAAAATGACTACCTATAAAGTACCCCCCAGATGTTCCGACTCTGCCCAAAATCTAATCAGCTCATTGGACGCTGGAACAAAGCCTAAGTTTAAAATTTGGTGTTTTTCCGTGTATCGGTTCATGAGTTATGCGACACACAGACACACACACACACAAACACACACACAGACATCATCGCGAAAATAGTCAAAACGGATTCAGGGGACCTCAAAACGTAAAAATCCATCGAAAACTCGAGGTCGAAAAAAATCATGATTCCTATACTTTCCTTATAGCTGTATACAGATAGGAAAGTAAAAAGTCAAAGAAAGATTATGTAGAGTATAGACCACTGTAATCTATTCATTCTGATTGCAAGTATATTAATAAACTACTAAACGTTTTTTTGCCTTTTATTTTTGTTTTATTTGTATTGACATATCACATATTAATGGACGTAATTTTGTTACATTATGTAATAATTGCTGTACATATCTATCTAAATTAGGGCGTGGTTCAATGCCCACTTGTACTGAAGCTCTAGGCTTATTGTACCCCTCACAGTTTCTCTCCCATTAGATTTATTTTCTTGATGAATTCAAGAATATGTCTGATGGGCGCTGTCGCGATTTCTTCAGGTTCCGGATATTGAACCCCGAAGTACCATTCCCGTTCCCATTTAAGGTTCCGACAGTGGCATAGTATGTGAATAGGAGTTTCGTCCTCCTCTTCACATATTCTACATATGGAGTCATCAGATATCCCTAAGAGATTTAGTTATCTTCTAAGGCCGCAGTGTCCTGTAAGGAGTCTTATTACGGCCTTGAGTTCGCTTCTGCAAAGGTTTAGCAGTTGATGTTGTCTGCTCGTGGATGGCCCCTCTTTGGACTGTCTAAGTCCAGGAAGTTTAAACCAGAGCCTATGCTGTTCTCTATTTATTTGTTCCTTTAACACCCATTTAACATGATGGTAATTGCTGTACCCACATATGTTTCAAAATTTTTATTGGCAAAAATTTGAAATTTTTGTATCAAAATCCTTCTCATCAAATTTCTGATATCACGTTTTATTTTTAAAATATAATTAAAATATTTTCCGTTATTAATATATTTGTTTAAAATGATATAAAATATGATAAAAAAACAAAAAGAGTGAAAAATAATATAATGAACGGGTCCGCACGATAAGTCAAACAAAATTTCAGTAAAAATCATCAAGCTCTATCAGAGGACGAAGAAAATTTATTTTGAAAAAAAAAATAAATAAAAATAGGGATTAAGGTGGGTGGATATATTTTAAAAAATCCTAACCCTGGAATGAAAAATTATATCAACTTGAAATTTTTTAACCAAAATCAAGTCGTATAAGGGGACGAAGTTTATTAATTTTCAAAAAAAAAACGGATTAAAACTTTGGACTTAAAAGCGATTGAAATTAAAAAAAATCGTACATCAAAAACGAAAAGCGATATCAACATCAAATGTTTAGTTAAAATCACTCTCTATAAGAAGATGGACCCTATTGATTCTGAAAAAAATCCGAATAGAAATAGGGGGTTATGGGAGGTTGAAATATTAAAAAAAATCCTAATTCAAAAACGAAAAATAATATCAACTTGAAATTTTTAGTGAAATCAAGGGGAAAAGTCATTTGAATAAAAAAAATCTTATTAAAAATGAGGAGTTTAAGGGGGATTGAAATAAAAAAATCTTAAATCAAAAATAAAAAGCAATATCAACATGAAATGTTTAGTTAAAATCAAGCTTTATAAGAAGATTAAATCTATTGATTCTGAAAAAAATTTGAATAAAAATGGGGTTTAGTTATTAAAAAAAAAAACCTAACTCAAAAACGAACAATAATATCAACATGAAATTTTTGGCAAAAAAACAAGCTCTATAAAGGGACAAAGCCTATTTATTTAAAAATCTGAAGAAAATGAGAGTTACGAGAGTTGAAATAAAAATAATAGAAATCAAAAACCAAAAACGATATCCATATGCATTTTTTTGTAAAAATCAAACTATATATAAGGAAATGATCCTGAAAAAAATGTGAATAAAAATGGGGGATAAGGGGGTTGAAATATTAAAAAAAATCCTAACTCAGAAACAAAAAACGATATCAAATTGAAATCTTCAGGAAAAAGCAAGCTTTATAAGAAGATGAAGCCTATCGATTCTAAAAAAAATCTGATTGAAAATGGTGGTTAAGGGGGTATGTTACTGTGAAGAGTATAATATAGAATGCCAAGCATTATATATCTCCATTCTAGTTATTAATTATTATTAGGTATTGTTATAATAAATATTTTAGTGTTGTTTTATATGTATCGAAATTATGTTAACTTTATTTTTAACAGCGAGAGTTGTCTGCAGTCAACTTATTTTAGAAAATGCTAGGAAAGTTAGTTTCCAAAAATAAATTCGCGGCGAATTTGCACAGTATATTTCATATAGAGCGTCAACTTAGGCTAGGCGTACAGCGGAAAATTGCTAACTCCGCCACTGGTTATGATTATAATAAGAGCCAGTATAGTGTTAAATGTGTTGCCTACCTAAGGTCTAGATACGATATAACATAAGAGGCCGTTCAAACAAAGAAGACCAAACATTTGGCAACGTTGGATGGATGAGTGTAGCTAGCTTCGTACTTATTGATTGTTGTGAGTTGTGAGTAATTTGTCTGTCAAAAACCGCATTTGTAAAATCAAACCCAAAAGAAGTAATTTATTGTGAAAATGAACAATCCAATGCTTTTACAAAAAGCAATTCGTCAAAATAGTAACGATCTTCTCGAGTTCTCAAAAGATTTAAAGAATTGGGGAGAAGATATGAAGCGAAAAGAAGAAACTTTAAAAAAAGGCAAACAGGTACTCATTTATTGTAACTTTCTTTTTTAAACCCTTAATTCTACAATAGTATATTTTAAGGAGACACCGGTCCCTCCAAAAGTACATAAAAAACTTAAAGGTCCAATGAAGTCCAAAGCTCCTGTTTCAAGAATAGGTGGTACTGATTATGCAGCTTGGGATAAATTTGATGCTGATGCAGAGATGGAAAGACTAGAAGACGATTTAAAAGATGATTCAGATCTTACAGATGAATGCAATGAAAATATGTATGATGAAGCAATTGTTGAAAAAGAAAAGGTAAAAATACGATTATCATTAAACAGCCAGATACCTACACTATCACTATGCATACTGATTAGTTTGATCCATACTGTGTTGCCTAGTTATTGATTAAACAATTGCAGTGGATATCTTGGAAATTTATGATAATAGATATTTTAAAATTTTGATTATAAATAATATACAGGTACTGAAATCTACAGATCCTTTATTTAACAATGAACTGGACAATGTATAATAAGACAACACATGAAACAAACAACTGCCACTGAGTGATGCATTACCCATTTTGTGGCCTCATACAAGGTACATGTGACTTCCTGCTCACTTCCACTTACTCAGATTTGGCTTATAATAATAATAAATGCTTTATTGAAACTTAAAGAAAGTTACAAAAGGCCATTCACCGAGGTCCTTCAGCCTGCTTTGGCTTGTACTTTGTTACATTTTATGGGCGCCTCATCATTCATTCACATATAAAGTGTATGATAAATTGCAAGATAAAAACAATCTATGATTCTATGAGGTATTTTTCTGATACATATCTAAAAGATTGCCTACATTCATCTGATATTCAGGTACCCAAAAAAGAATAAATAAAAACTGTACAAAACTTTTTTACTCCAAAAATTGTTCTAAAGTTTGTTGGCTAATTGTTAATTATAATATACAAATCTTGAAAGAATGGTAAAATATTTTTAATAAAAATTGAGATTTCCGAAAGCAAACTTTTACTAATGCTTACAGCTCTAAAAAGCTAGTACAAACTAATTTTGCCCAATCAAGCAAGCTAAATTACATAACAGCTGATATGAATACACCCATCTTTCATTATTTTTGAAAGATAAGATGAAAAAACAAACAAAACTGCTTGCCAATTAAGGCAGTTTCTATTATTTAATTTATTATTATTAAATTATGTCAATCATGATATTTATTATTATATAACTCACCTTATGTATTTGTATTTTAAGAGCAACATTTTTTCCAAAAATTATTACAACTATTTGTCAATGCAATTTTTAAATTTGGATCAATATTAAAAATTTTGATTTCTCGAAAGTAAACCTATAATACTCAGCATAGACTTCTGTGTGAAGAGTACAATAAAAGATTCAATTGAAATAACATAACATAAAATGTATCAATTTTCTAATTAGCCATGCTTGATATCAACTACAAAAACAAGTTACTATTTTTGTAACAAAAAAACTAAATTGAAAGTCTCTATCAGACGGTATCAAAAACATCCATTAAAATTTAAGAATCTGATAAACTTTGACATTGCTTCAGATTATGATCTGTCTGAATGACATGAACAGTCTAAATATCTATCAAAGTTTTCCTGTATACAAAATTTTAAAGAAAGTTATTGCAACTGGCTCTACATAAACACTATTTTATTCAAGTTTTTTATTAAAAACTATATAAATCACCAAGTGTGCGTGCGTGCCTACATAAATGAATAAAAATTTCATTATTTTGTTTTACAAGCCTTATATTGTGTTTATACTATAATTAATCTATTGTTAATGCTTTTAGGGAAATAAATTTGTCAAGAATCAAGAATGGGAGCAAGCAATTAAATGTTATACAAAAGCTATTGACTGTTATTCATATGATCCGATTTTCTATGCAAACCGAGCACTTTGTTACTTAAAACTTAGTAAGTAAGTATTGTTCCTTTTGATGTTTATATTTCCCTATTTAATATAACTAGTGTTCGCCCAGTGGTCGAAATTTGACCATCATCATTAATGAAAATTTGAGGAAAACATATATGCATTTGCATGTTTCTAACATTTTTTTTTTCTTATAAATTCGTTCATTGTATATCTGCAACCATACATTTGTGTGTACTTACGATACAACATAGTTCAGTACCAATATAATAAAAAAAAAATTCAATAAAACCCCCATTTATTGATATGATATGAAACACAATTTTTATTTTGAGGTTACTCTTGAGGTCCCTAAAAAAGTGGGTTGAGTGTGGGTAACCCCCTTTGCTCTACTATATCTGACCTCAGCGAGCACCGTCATGAACCATATCAAAAATAATCGTTAACAGCACAGAAAAGGTATTAAAAAAAGGAGTGAGGGAGGGAGGACAGCTTACTCTTCGAAATTTCTTTTCTTTTTCTATTTTTTTTTTATAATTTTTCTTAATTTTTCTAATTTTTTAATTCTCCATACAACCAATATCTCAAAATACCCGAATTATGCCCCACCTACACTTGGGGGGATTCACCCCCCACCACCTACATATAGAGGGGGGTGAAATTTTTTTCATCTTAAAGTCCAATCCGCCGTACCCGAAGTTCATTTTCCTAAGTCTAGGGGTTCTATACATATATTTTGACCTCCCATGTGGTGTGGATGAGATAGGGATATGGAGAAGTTGGACAGTTTAAAATCGTTTCAGGCTAGGCTTATGGCTACGCTTTGAGTTTTTTCTGTCCCATATCATTGGGGGTGGGAGGGGGTAATTTTTTTTTTAGTTTTTCGCGATCCATTATCCGTGCATGTAATATTTTCCATGTCGCTTCCAAATTAAGGGTGTTCATGTTCACTATAACCTTTTTTTTTTTCGTTCATGCCACATACGTATGTTTGCTTTATAAGGTCCGCAATATTTTTGAATGATTACCCTTTATTTAGGCCATCCATTTAAAATTACTTAGGGAGAACCTCTAATAAATAAAACACAAATTAGAAATATATCCCATCGGATTACTACAAAAACAAGATAACTCACATTTTTAGAGTTTCCAGAAAATACTGTTCAACAGTTTAAAATTAAATAAAAATTAGTAAAAGCTTCAAACTGTTTAATAATCAATAACTTCAATGAAAAAAAGTATTCAACACATAATTAGTCTTCACAAAGTATAAACTAAGAATATATCGATTGGGGTAACAAACAAAAAAATTTGATGTGTCCAACACATGACTTTCCTATCTAGTTAGTATAGGCTTTTTCCGGTTATTTTGTACAATCTATTGCAGCACCTCTATAAATGTTTAGAGGATAAACTAAATATATACATTTTCTACATACATCTAACTCGAAACATTTTTCTATAGATATTCATTGAAAACGAAAATATTGAAAAATTTAAATTTAGCACTTCTCCTCCAATTTTTCCATTACGGTCCATTTTAGAAAAATCATGTAAAAACAAAAATTATAGAGATCGATATCGCAAACAACTTTTAGTTTAACAATTTTCTTAAAAATCAGAATTTTGCACATTTTGTCAAATTTCTCGAATACGGACCATTTCAGAAAAATTTGACATAAGGCAAAAATTAGAAGTAACTTTTATTTGAACAATTTTCTTCTCCAAACATAAATAACAGATATATTCTATAAAATATAAAAACGGCCTCCCATAAAGTACCCCCCCCCCCCCCCAGATGTTCCAACTTTGTCCAAAATCTGATCATTTCTCGTCAGGACGAAATTAAACTTAAGTTTAAAATTTAATGTTTTTGAGTTTTCTTCAAAATTAGATATTTACACATTTTCTCAAATATCTCGAATACGGTCCATTTTAGAGAAATTATGTATAGAATAAAAATTATAGAGAATTATATTACAAACAACTTTTATTTGAACAATTTTTATAAAAAATGATTTCTTTACATTTTGTCAAATTTCTCGAATACGGAACATTTTAGGAAAATTTTGAATAAAACAAAAATTATAGTTAATAATATTAGATGTTACTTTTATTTAAAGAATTTTCTTCTCCAAACGTAAATAACAGATATATTCCATAAAATATAAAAATAACCACCTATAAAGTACCCCCCCCCCCCAGATGTTCCGACCCTGCCCAAAATCTAATCAGTTCATTGGACGCTGGAATAAAGCTTAATTTTAAAATTTGGTGTTTTTCTGTGTATCGGTTCATGAGTTATGGTGGATACAAACACACAGACATCATCGCGAAAATAGTCAAAACGGACAAAATGGTACTGAACTATTTTGTCTCTGCCTATTTATTTATAGATATATGCTAGCCCCAGCCCATAGTTGTTCTGCAGGTTTATACTTTCCAATATAATTGTTTATATACACACACCAATTTATGCTTCCATCAGATGACATACTATATCTATTTTGTTTATTAAGTTATGCTGGATAAAAATTTTATTATAGATTTTTAAAGCATATACCTAAAATTCTTGTAGATCATATCATTTCTTTTTAATAAACAATTCTTTCTAGTTTCTATAAATCCTGTTATTTGTTATTTCTTAGATATGAGGAAGCTGAAAATGATTGCAATCTTTCATTAAAATTAGATGATACTTACGTAAAGGCATATCAAAGAAGAGCAGCTGCTAGGATGATGTTAAACAAATTAGAACATGCCGAAGTTGATCTTCAAAAAGTTTTAATAATGGAACCCAACAATAAGGAGTCTAAGGCGGAATTACTGAAATTGTCAGTTGTATTAAAAAGGGACAGGGAAAAGGTAATTATTAAATTAAGGAAATAAAATTCACAACTCTCACGAATATTCGACCACATGTTTTATTTTTTCTTTTTTACACTCAGAAGTTTTCTTTCGTCTCTTCCTCAATTCTATATCATTCAGTTTATTGTCTAAGCTACAGCAACTTATAAACACTAAATATAATTATGCAAAACTTCGTCAAATTATAATAAGCTTTTATTACCAGTTGTAATTGCTTCTTTAACCAGTTCAGATCTGGGTATGGGTAACCACAAGTTGTCGACTTGTCATGTTTAAGGAGCGTTATATAGTTTAAGAATTTGTTTTATTTTTATGTTTGATACAAGAAATTTCAAAATGAACAACGATGTTAAGGGGATTCTTACTTTTGAAAATAAGCTTACATTTTAAGGATTTTTATTAAAGAATTGTAACTGATCTAGTATTCGGATGTTATTGAAAAAAATATATATTATATAAACAACTGAAACTTAGATTGCTCTTCATTCAAAATTTTCATAAAATAAATAGAAGACACATTAAAAAAATTGAAAGTCGACTTGAACTCGTCTAACTTCAAAAAAGTATTACGCGTATATTTTCATAAATATCAAAAAAACGAAAGAGAGCTGACTTTATTTATATGTTCATAACATGCTTCTAAAATTTCAATTAATTTGATGCGTTAGAATTGCCACAATTCCATTATAAAAATGCATTGTTTTTAATGCAAAATCCAAGCGTGTACTATCCTTCCCATGCTTTCTTTTTTGTCATGGAGACGCGGCGGCCAGCAAACAAGAAGTGATCCTGTGGATTGGGCGCCATGAGTGCACGTGTTTCTGTGTGTCTATAATCTTTTTTGTAGCTCAAAGAACTTTTGAACTTTGAATTACTTTCTTTAAATTTGGTACAAAATTCATCTGAAAATGGTCAAAAATTTTAAAAAATAAAAAGAAAACAAAATCACTTTGATCTTTATATAATTTTGATAGAGGGAGTTTTCGGGATCGTTAAATTTCTTAAATTAAAAATACATTGTGTCTCGAATGGAAAGGGACACGGAACAGCAACAGATTATTTACATAAAACTATGAAAATGTAGCTAAATTTATCTATTTAGACTAAATTTCAAGTCAGATACAGGGTGCCTGAAAAAATTATTTGGATTAAAAGCAATCATTTGTAATTACATATAGGTACTCTGAGGTTCGTACTTTCGATAAAAGGGTTCTTACAATTGTTAATAGGATTACCCATAGCATTACCCTGCTTCCTGTGTCCTACATTGCAGATATTAATTCCTAGAATAATTAAATTTCAAAACGTTCAATTTCTTTTTCACCTACTTTGGAAAAACCCGAAGAGCTTACATGATCATTTTACAAAACATTTACCAAACATTTTTTAGGAAACTTAACATTTTTGTGGCTAATATTCCGGTTAATGTTAGAATTAAACACAGATCAGCAATACCAACATGGTAAAATTTTGTTAAAGCACGTTTTAGTAAAAGTACATTAGGAAAACCATTATGAAATGACATTTTTTAAAGGAGGCTCGATTATGAAATTGGCCCTAATATGGATGAATTAAAGTACCTACGTATTTATCGTGCGGTATCAAATTGGGGTGGTAAAAAACTGATCGAAAAACATTTGATTGAATTGTAAATTTTATCAAAAATACATTTTATCGAATAACATTTGATCGAATATATATTTTATCGAAAGGCAATAGATATAAAATTCATTACATCAAAAGGACAGTATAACGAAAATCAACTTTAAAAATAGTAAAAAATAAAAAATCAAACGAAATGCAACCGTCCGTCTAATCCCTATTACCGGGGAATCTAAACTCAGCGTACATCGTCAGATTTTTCGATATTCTCAAACAATAGCTGGCTCATTTAAAAAACAATTAATTTACCTAACCTGTGCAGCCTGAGGCCATCGAAGGTTATTTTACAAAAAAAAAATGAGAAAAAATAAAAATAACTTAACTAATTTACCTAACCTGAGCGACCTGGAGCTATTTAAATTTTACTGATTGCTCTCAGACAGGTTAGGTAAATTAAATTAAGTTATTTATCTAACCTGTGCGGCCTGAAGCCGTCGAGGGTTGCTTCGCAAAAAATATATATTAAAATGAAAAATCAAAAATTCTTAACCAATTTACGTAACCTGTCCGGCCTGAAGCCATTCAAATTTATCTCGCACAGGTTAGGAAAATTAAGTTTTTTCAGTTTTAGGTATATTTGGTTTTTCGATCAATTACTTTTTCTGTCAAATCTATTCTTAAACAATTTTCCTTTCGATCATTGTTCTTTTTGATAATTTTTCTTTTCGATCAAATGTATTCGATCAATTTTGTGCAACCCATCAAATTATTCGTAATAAAATATGAAGATTTAAAGTGAACTTAACTTGCGTTTAAATCCAATAACATAATTTTTGTAGTATGCTAAATCGGTAAGTCGTACTGAAAATTTAAAAAAACAGCATACCTAGCTGAAGAATCTTTAAATACGTCGGCCACTGAAAACAGAAATACCCTCTAATAGGCGGCCCTAATGGACCAGTTAATTACAGCATTTGACAAAGCGACGTTATTGAGAGTAACCAGTTCGATTGCAGCACATCAGCAAGCGACGTTCATGTGAATAACGAATTTGTCAACTTTTGATCTATTCAACTAAAAGATATCTTCACGTCGGTTTCACTGCGTTACATTTTACCAAATAAAAATTAAAATTAGAAATGTACCATCTAAAAAAAAGTAAGAATGCCCTTAAGATTAAAATTTATTGTCTAACAAAATGTGGCTTATATGACTCAAAATTGTTCACATTGCAGACAAAAAATAGTATTGTTCAAATTACAGCTACAACCTCCCCAAAATGCTTGTTATCTTTATTATCTTACAAATTGTAATTATTAATTTTTCAGCCTGATCAACGGCCTGTGTCGAAATTCACAGCTTCTAGAAACAAATCAAACTCCAACAATTTCAATACCATTAAACCCATTTATATCCCTCCAAAAGAACAATATCAAGCACCAGAAAAGAAAATTGATGACAGTAAACCTACTTCTATATGGTCATCAAGTGCTGAAATAATAGAAGTTAAACCAGTAAAAAAACCTCCTCATACGCGATCCAAAAAACCACTAAAACGTGTGGAAATAACAGAAATTGATGGAATAGGAGTGGAAACTAAAACGAATCCTTCAATTGTAGAAGTTATTGATACCCCAATTAAACAACACGTTTTAGAAAAACAAGAGATTGTCAAAAAACCCCAAGAGGAACCATTTAAACAAAGTATTGTGGAAAATACAGATGAAGAATCTCGAAAACCAATTTCTGCCTTTAAAAAACAAAAGTCTGATAAATTCGTAGAACCAGAAACGAATAACTTTTCCTTACCCAAGCCAGAAAGTAAACTATCGTGTCTTAGAACGGAAGATCTGAAAGTAATTGAAAAGTTAGAACCTTGGACCACACCTAAAGATATAAAAAACACTGTCAACGATAACAAAAAGTTAACAGAAATCAATGATGCCATCGTTCAATTTGATTATCCTAGAACTTCTGTGCAGTTCTACACATCATGGAAGAATTTCAAAACTACTACTGATAAATACAAATACCTTAAAGCGATAGAACCTCACGATATACCCAAATTGTTTTTAAATTCATTAGACAGCGCCATATTTAGTAGTATTTTGGATATATTGGTGAAACACTTTATTGAAAATAAGGATCCCATATTCAACATACTAAATTATTTCACAGAGGTCAAAAGGTTTGGCGCAATTGCCATGTTTATGAGCAGTGATGACAAAAAAAGTAAGTTACTAGCAATATGTAATCAAATCTTTCACCAAACTTGTTTAATAGTTCATTTAATTTTGAGTATGAAGTTGTAAAGAAAAGTCCTTTTTATCTCACACATTCAATTTATTAGTGACTGGTTTCGAAGTAAATTACTTCATCATCAGGTACACCTAAATGGAAAGTCATGTATAAGCTACGTAATAAGATCAAAGAAAGTTATTCGTAGGCCAAGATTGTTGGCTTTGCTTCTTACCTAGCTCCCCTTTTAAACATTTTCGGATTAGGGTAATTTTGGTTAAATAAACATAAAATCTAATGTCTAGGGTTTCTGTTTGACAGGCTTCTTCTGGGACACCCTCTATGACCCTGTAAACACTTACAATACAAATACAAACAACTTCTTTCTCATCGCCCATAAAAATTCTTTTTAAACCGTTTTCTATGAAGAAACTCGGTTCATACGTAAATGACGTATGTCTAAAGCAGATTACATAATTTCTCCATTTTTTTTTACTTATCGGGTACAAGAAAAATAAAATACAATAGGTAATGATCATGATTTGATAAGAGACAAGCCATTAGTATGCGAATTTTTAAAGTTTTACACATATTTCTGTAATATTCACTAATTCACTTTCCTGTCCTCTAAATTAATTTAAATATTTGTTTCAGACTTATGGAAATTATTGGATTATATGAATGAAACTAAAGAAATGGAGAAGCCGTATATTGAGAGATTAATTAAAAAATACGAACTTTAATTCCCTTTACCACTAACGCACTTTAATTTTTTCTGCAGTTTTTAGTCCACTCAGTGACTAAATATTCCCAAGTGCCGTGCATCTTTATATTTTACATATTGTTATGATTCTGTCTTTCTGTTAAATACATATTTATAATTTTGTTTTTGTTTCATTAACAGAAATATTTTGAATTGAGCAGAAAATAATATTTCTACTAAATGTACTTAGTACTTCAAGTAAACGTAGAGAAAATACTTCATATTGTAACGGTATATCTATGGTGTGATAACGTTATTTTTCTTCCATCTCTTGTCTGTGCCACGATTTGGTGTTCTGTCAATTAAGCATTTACTATAGGTAAAATCATGAATAATGAATAACATTTAAATATTTTGTCAAACACAATAAAAATAATATTTAAAAGACTCGCTTATACATTTCTTCATAAATTGGCACACTTGGCGACTACTATTTCGAAAAAAACTAGCGTCCAAGATGCAAGATTATGTCGCTACCCCCTTAGATATACAAGAACTTCCCACTGGCACCTATTGTTTGACCATTTTGACATTATCTTCTATCAATCGCTGACAATTTTGATGTAGAAGTCTTAACAATGAATTTTTGAGTCATCTACCACGATACACATACTAACGATATGCTGACTTTTGATTCAAATTTCGTCCAAACCGCGCAGTGACGTAATGCGGGACAAACTTTCAAGTTATTTTAACACTTTTCGATTGAATAGTGTAAAACAGCCATACTCAACCTTTTTTTCCTTCGGGCCACATTCGTATATGTGCTATGTTACACGGGCCGCAATATTTTTGGAAGATGACCTTTTTTTAGAACATCTATCTAAAATTAGTTAGGGACCTCTAATAAATAAAACATAAATATATCCCGTTGTGTTACTGCAAAAACAAGATAATTCACATTTTTAGAGTTTCGATAAAACACTATTCAAACGTTTAAAACTGAATGAAAAATCAGTGAAAGCTTCAAACCGTTTATTAACTTCAATGAAGAAGGTATTGAAAACATTGTTCACAAAGTATAAACTAATAATCTATCAATAATTGGTAAAAAAAGAGAAAACGTCACTCAGCTTATTTTAGCTCTACATACTAATCATAATTCAATGTATGTATGTTTCACTATCTTCAGTCGAAGTTTCAGTAACATTATTGGATACAGGTAGATTGTGATAATAATGATGAAATTCATCATTGAAAACATTGTTCACAAAGTATAAACTAATAATCTATCAATAATTGGTAAAAAAAAGAGAAAAACGTCACTCAGCTTATTTTAGCTCTACATACTAATCATAATTCAATGTATGTTTCACTATCTTCAGTCGAAGGTTCAGTAACATTATTGGATACAGGTAGATTGTGATAATAATGGTGAAATTCATCAGGTGTATCTGATTTTGCAAAATTTTAGTAAACCTTTCTTGCACTTTTTTGTATTTTCAAAACTTTATTTCATCCTTTTATGCATCCCTCTGAATAAATACTGTGCGAGTTTAGCATATAAAGCCAGAGATGGCTCTAGTCATAAAAAAACAAATGGCGTGGGCACAATGTTGTAATATTTCAACAAACACATTTAACAAAAATAAGTAGCAGCAAACCACTCCCGAAATACGGGTACGTTTTCACTGGAAATCACTACACATTTTCTCGAAAATTCCAAAATCATGGTCGAAATCAATTCGTCGCTCACAACCCAAAATGGTGAGAAAAAAGATCATCGTATAAAATTAAGGTGGATTTTCAGTAAAATCATCTAAATTACATAAAAAATTTTTAAGTGATTTCCGAAATACAGGTACGTTTTGACCTTATTTCT
This sequence comes from Psylliodes chrysocephalus, assembly GCA_927349885.1. Classification (NCBI taxonomy): domain Eukaryota; kingdom Metazoa; phylum Arthropoda; class Insecta; order Coleoptera; family Chrysomelidae; genus Psylliodes; species Psylliodes chrysocephalus. The sequence goes on from OV651816.1 coordinate 74,056,440, forward strand.
TTCCCCTCGGTTCTGTCCTTTATCTTGTTTTGGCAGGAACACTAGTAAGAATCGGACTAAGTATATTTAGCAAAAATAAGTTATATGCCTATTATCTGGTTTTGATAGACACATTTATCAATTGAACACAATGTTATGATTATGTTTTGGTATAAATGCCACTCCATCTTGTTTGTCCATATTATTAATGTATTAACATGGAGTTAGTTTTTATTGGCTATCTGTTTATCATGAATATAGACTTTTTTCGCACTTGTAGAAAGTGTACCTATATACTTAACTCGAAATTTCCAAAAGTGGAGCTATCTCTTTTTGCAGTAACTCCACAAAATTCCAAACGTTTATTTAAAAATTAGCATACTATTTAGCGCTGCGACCAATAATAGTGTTGCGGGCCACAAAAAAAGCTTGGAGGGCCGCAGGTTGAGTATGGCTGGTGTAAAATATTGTAATAATTTATTTGTTTTTGTGTTAGTAGTGACTATATTTTCCGTATATAACAGAGAAGAACCGAATTAATGTTTAAATAAATGACGGGGTGCGCGGTGGCGACTTGAAAAAACCATAATACGAAATCTAAAAATAATGTAATGTAAAATATTTCCAAATGCCACAAATTGTGGGTAAATTCTTGTCCAAGAAAGGACAAACTTAATTTATATAATGGTTAGTAAAATGCCCAAGTATAATAGGTTCAGAGGCAAAGAAAATAAATACGTATTTTAAAATTTTAGCAGATTAAACAGTAGTTTCATGTCTCAGTACAACGGTCCCTTTTGAAGTAATACTGTGCATGAGCAGGACACGAACATATATAAGAATAAGATATATGAACAGAAAAATTAGTTTTGAGATTTTTCAAAGTAAACTTGACAAAAAAATGTTTAAATATACCAAATAAAAAGTAATTCTTTATAAATAAATAATTTGTTTCTGCACACATTTTTATTTCACAAAATAAAAGGGATTTCAAGAGAATTACCACACCCAGAAAGTACAAATTTGAGTTAAACTTGTATTTTTAGTCTATCTATATTCTTTACTTATCTTATGGCCAGATTATTGATTTTGTCACATAATACCTATAATTTATGAAAAAATTTAATATTTTTATTGGTATTATTTACCTTATACCTTCATTAAGGTGGGTCAAAAAATTTTCATAAGCGCTACCAAAGAAAAGTTGTGTATGAGGGAAATAAAAAATATTGTTAAAAAAAATGATAATCGGGCTAATTTTAACCGGGCCCATCGGCCCTCAAAAAGGGCAAAAAAAATTATTATTTAAATTTGACAGCGCTAGTGAATAAACTATTCGTTATTGTCCCAATGATTCAAAAAAAATATATATTAAAAACAAAATATTTTTAACCGGGCCCAGGGTCCATGACTTACTTACGCTATAATGCAGAAAATTTCAAATATATTTTTTGACTAGCCCTCGTATATGCTCGCTTGTTTGCTATTTAATGCGCTGGTTCAGTGTGATGCAATGAAGTGGAGAGGGGTAGAATGATAACTGTCAATGAAAAAGTCTAGACACTATGCACAATTTCGTTTTGCACATTTTGTAAACAAAATTCAGGGACGGTTTAACAACATTTTGTGCAACAATTATAAAATAGTGCATCGGAAAATAATTAACAAGTATAATTTAATACTAAATTGAAATAAAAGCATAAAAAATCACAAATATACGCAAGATAACAAAGAATTGACGCCAAAAAAGCTTACAACAGCCACAAAACAAACAACAGAGCTGAACATGAACATAATCGCTGAACAGAGCCAATCCTGGAATTTGTTTACAGTGCTTTAGGGCAACCTCTCCTTGTCATTTACATGTATAAGAGTGGAAGGTTGAATCACGCATAATTTCTACACTCGTGATGTATGCGCAGACGGTACTTTATCGTTCTACCCTCTCTACTTCTTTGGTGTGATGTCATTTTGGTTCCACTGACATTTATTTCTAACCAAACTTTTAACAAAAACATTAATAAATTTGACATATACGTTTTTAATGCTTAAGATTTTTTCTAAATATTGTTTGCAGGTCATAAAAGACTGTTTAAAGGTATGTAATTGGTAACTAAACGATTGTATATTTTATGCATGTTATCTACTTACTTTAGGAATATATTTATAAAATATAATTTAGGTAAACAAAACGCACTCAAAAAATCTAATGTCACTTTAATTGTCAGTGGAACCATAATTACATCATCACTGAACTAGCGCATTGATCTCATAATCGGTAGAAGGAGAAGTAGACGTGAGCTAACTTGTTTTACGGAAATTACTGATTACCGGCTTTTTATTCAGTTTCGATTTAACATTTGTTCAGGCCCAGACAAAGAATACCTACCCAAGAAGCGAAACTAAATGGGCGATTCGTGGACAAAAAACTGCCAAGTTTTCTCAGTGTTTTAGAGGTAGTTTAACTTCAAATATAGCTGTCAATTTATGTAGAGCAACCAGAGCAACGTTTGGTATATTATTATTATTATTAGCGTTTTATGAAAATTGCAGTATAGTTAAGTAGTTGTATTTAACTAAGTAGTAATTAGAAATTAGATAGTTTTAAAATTTAAATTACAAGAAAAAAAAATACATTGCGTTATTCGTAAATTTTATTGAACGTTCTTGCATCTGGCTGTCAATGTTTTGTTTTAATTTCTAAATCAGTATTACCTATAATTGTGGTAACATGGTTACCATATTTTAATGTTACGCCACTGGCACTAGATTCGACACTGAAGTTACAGTAAATGAGAGTAGAGTATCTTGTCTGGGACTACTTTTTACTACGCCAGGTGGCGAGTGTTCTGTGGAGTCCACCGCGTATGAAGAGTCAGTTGGTCTAGCGCGATTGCGTAAGACGGTAGTCAGCTCGGACATACATTGTGTATCTACACACGACATACACACGTGGTTTAAACATACAAACAGTACAGCCGGTCTTCCAGTGCATACATACGAACAATCCTCACATTCATATTTGCGCGAATAAACACTCAATTATATAGTTACATCATTTACTCGTTCCTCGTTCTTAGTTATAATTTGTTAGTTCTTGTTCCAATATTAAAGTGTGTTTTTCACCATAACCTACGTGCTTTACTTACCACTAGCCACCTCATCCTACTACATATGGCGACGAACTTTGGTGGAAAAATATAAACATTTCATTGTGGTTTTTGTGAACTTTCTAAAAAAAAAAAAACTGAACATTTATTTGTGAAGTGATAATGACACCGCCCGTGCCAGCCCCGCCCGTGCCAGGGAATGAAGATAAAAACGATGTGTACAAAGATTTTCGTTTTGACAAATTCCAACCTGAAACAGAACAATGGGACTATTATCTTCAAAGATTCGAGCTAGAATTGGAGATGCATGGACTGATGACAAATGCAAATATTCAAGTAAGGCGAAACTTACTATTGTCAAAGGTAGGTCCACTTGTTTTTAAAATTTTAGTCGATCATTTTAAACCAGAAAAGTTGACTGATGATAAGACTTATAATGAACTCAAAGGCGTGCTAAATCGTTTTTACGGTAAAAAAGTGTACATTTTTGCAGAAAGAATAAATTTTGCTAGCTGTTTTCGTAAAGAAAATGAAACGGTTACGGAATACGTAAATCGATTACGGGCCTCCGCAGGGGATTGTAGTTTCGGAATCGGTTTAAATGAAAGAATGCGGGACCAGCTTATTTTCGGCATAAATAATCGTGAGTGGCAAGAAAAAATTATTCAAAAACATTCTTCTAATGCTACAACTCTCGAGGAAGTTGAAGCTACTGCTAGTGTTCTAGAACAAGCTTCAATACAAACAAGACAGTTGACATCCTTACAGTCGAACATTTCACAGCCTGATAAATATGTAAATCGCGTAAATAAACCAAACAGACAAAGTGTAGCGTCTAAAAATGAAAAATCCGTTTCTTTTGATAAACTAAAGACAAAAATTCGCGAGTTACATCCGGATACAGACTGTCTTTATTGTGGGGATCTGAAACATCGTCAAAAGAACTGTCCAGCTTTCGGAAAAACTTGTGGTAGTTGCGGCGAAGAAAATCATTTTTCTCGTGTGTGTATAATTTCGGGACATGCCAATATCAAACAGTCCTCTAGAATAGTGAAATACGGGGGAAAATCAAAATTTTCTACGCGCCGCGTTGAATGCGAAAGCGATGAGGAAAGCGAACATTCCTCAGATAACGATAGCAGTGTATGTGGCGATGAAAATCGTGACGCGGCGAAAACGAATATTAGAAAAATCGGCGCGGCCAGCAAGATAATGTTGTCGGTTAGTATAAATAAAAATAAAATGGACATGCTATACGATCCAGGTTCTGTGCATGCTGTAGTTAGTGAAACGATTTGGAAAAAAATCGGCAAACCGCCAATAACAAAAACGGCAGACTTAATTGCATACGGCGATAAACCGATTAAAACTTTAGGAAAGTCGATGGTGGATGTAAAAGCCTTTGAAAATAAATTGACTTTACCTTTATTTGTAACTGCGGAAAACGATATACCACTTTTTGGGTTAGACTGGTGTCTAGCTTTTAAGCTGCCTCTACCTCCAGGTGCCAAAGTTTATCATGTGAAAGATAATGATGAAACAGAGGGGAGGGGGGAGGAACCGACTCAGAAAACTATAATTGACGACGTGTTATATGACTTTTCTGAGCTTTTTGAGGATTGTTTGGGTACAATTAAAGGTCACCAAGCAAAAATACACATAAACGATGACGTCATCCCAAAACATTTTCGTCCTAGACGGGTACCTTTAGCATTACAAAACCACGTGGCGGCAGAACTTGATAGATTAACCCAAGAGGGTGTCATAGAGTCAGTGGACACAACTAACACACCAATTTCATGGGCTTCACCTATCGTTGTTGCCATGAAATCAAATGGAAAGCTAAGAATTTGTGCAGATTTTAAGGTAACCATAAATAAGTATGTACAGATTGATGATTATCCATTACCACGTTTTGAAGAGATCACAGCAAAACTTTCTGGGGGAAAACATTTTTCAAAAATCGATCTAAAGGACGCATATCTACAACTGGAAGTTCACCCCGATTCTCGAAAATATTTAGTTATTGCCACTCATAAAGGCTACTTTGCCTACAGACGTTTACCATTTGGAATCAGTTTCGCTCCGTCATTATTCCAGCGTACCATGGACCAAATACTTTCAGGTATAGAAGGTGTTGTCTGCTACCTCGACGACATCTTAATAACAGCCCCAAGTTTTGTTTTACATTTACAGCGACTGAAAGAAGTTTTACGTCGCCTACAAACATCTGGTATAAAAACTCAGAAATCGAAGTGTGACTGGCTAAGAAGTAGCGTCACCTATTTAGGCCACAAAATCGATGAAAATGGCTTACATCCAACCAAAGATCGCATTGAAGCAATACAACAAATGCCACTACCAATGAATACCACCCAGCTGCGTTCTTTCCTAGGTACCATAACCTACTACGGTAGGTTTATCGAGAATTTACATGTAAAATGTTTCCCTCTACACCGCCATTTAAAGAAAAACGCAAAGTGGGACTGGACAAATGAAGATACACAAATATTTGAAAAATTAAAACAAACTTTGACTTCAAACGATACATTGGTCCACTATGATCCAGAAAAGATTTTAGTTGTTTCCAGTGATGCTAGTAATGTCGGTACAGGGGCGGTACTTTCTCACAAAATTTCTGAAGGTATTTTGAAGCCTATTGCTTTTGCTTCCCGCACTTTCAGCGAAGTAGAAAAACGTTATTCTACCATCGATAAAGAAGCATTAGGTCTTGTCTATGCAGTCACGAAATTCCATCAATACTTGTATGGTCGTCGGTTTATACTTATTACGGACCATAAACCCTTGGAGCGTATTTTTGGTGAAGATCGTCAAACACCAAAAATAGCAAGTAATCGGTTGTTACGGTGGGCTATGACTCTAAATAGTTACAACTTCGATGTTGCTTATCGTCCAGGAAAAGAAAATTGTCCTGCGGACTCATTATCTAGGCTTCCATTACAAAAACCCACAGAGCATCCGGGGTTACCAGATCACGCAAGATTACTGCACCTAAGAGTACAGAAACTTCCGATGAAAAAGCAAATTTTAAAGACTGAAACTTTTAAGGATCCTAATTTCTGTAAAATTATCCGATATATTCAGTCACATTGGCCCGATAAAAAGAAACTTGATGGAAACCTCATTCCGTTTTATGAAAAACGATCAGAGTTATCATTTGAAGAAGATATATTATGTTGGAAAGGCCGTATCTGCATTCCCACTGCCTTACATCAAGAAGTTTTGGGGATGTTACATGATGGTCATCCAGGTATCACTGCCATGCAGTCATTGGCAAAACTCCACGTCTATTGGCCAAACATTAACGCTGACATAACTCATGAAATAGAACGGTGCAACTCTTGCCAACAATCAAGACAAAATGATCGCAATGCACCACTTCACCCATGGGGTATATCTCCAGAGCCTTGGTCTCGCCTCCATTTAGATTTTGCTGGACCATTCGAGAAGAAGATGTGGATGATTCTAATCGACTCCTACACTCACTGGTTGGAGATTGTGCCAATGGTGGATATTACATCTACAAGTACCATAAAAGCACTTCGTGACATATTCGCTCGTTTTGGATTACCGAAATTCCTCGTTACAGATAATGGACCCCAACTCACTTCAAATGAATTCGAAGAATTTTGTAGTGAACATGGTGTCACTCATGTTAAGGTGACACCATATCACCCGAAATCAAATGGACTTGCCGAGCGTACCGTCCGCACATTCAAGGAGAGGATGCGGGCCAGCGATCAAACTCTAGACCAATATCAAAGACTCCAGAGTTTTTTGTTCTCGTACAGAAACACCATTAGGAGATCGACAAACAGGACACCTAGCCAATTAATGTTTGGACGTCATCTTAGATCACGTTTTGACTTATTAAAGCCTGATGTTACGAAAAATATGGAGTATGAACAGATAATACAAAAGCAAAACCATGATAGCACTGCAGCATCTCAACATTATTTTGTGGAAGGGGAAAGAGTATGGGTAAATCACCCTCTAGAAAAAGGCTCTGTTCCGGGACAAATAGTTAAACAAACCGGACCATTATCTTATATAGTCAATACTGATGGCATTCTTCGTCGTAAACACTCTGACCAGATGCGTAAGCGGATATCAGATGTTTCTCCTGACTTGCAGAAAACACTAAATGATAACGACGCCGAACATACAGGGTTAGATATGTCGCTCCATGAGAATAGTAACGAATTCCAAGACATTGATATTCATCAACCATCAAACAATACTTCATCAAACCAAAGTTACGATGAGGGAAATACAGAATCGCTACAAAAACCAGCTGAAATAGAAGTTGCTCAAGATTCGTTTAAAACCTTGCCAGAAACAAGCTGTTCTACGCCAAGGAGAAACCCGATTAGAGACAGAAAACTTCCATCTCGATTTATGGATTAAATCTTAAATTCGTGGGGGAGGAATGTGGTAACATGGTTACCATATTTTAATGTTACGCCACTGGCACTAGATTCGACACTGAAGTTACAGTAAATGAGAGTAGAGTATCTTGTCTGGGACTACTTTTTACTACGCCAGGTGGCGAGTGTTCTGTGGAGTCCACCGCGTATGAAGAGTCAGTTGGTCTAGCGCGATTGCGTAAGACGGTAGTCAGCTCGGACATACATTGTGTATCTACACACGACATACACACGTGGTTTAAACATACAAACAGTACAGCCGGTCTTCCAGTGCATACATACGAACAATCCTCACATTCATATTTGCGCGAATAAACACTCAATTATATAGTTACATCATTTACTCGTTCCTCGTTCTTAGTTATAATTTGTTAGTTCTTGTTCCAATATTAAAGTGTGTTTTTCACCATAACCTACGTGCTTTACTTACCACTAGCCACCTCATCCTACTACAATAATGATAATTTACGCCTACATATTATACATCAAATAATATATTTGACATAATGAACATAGTAAGATTTTTCTGTCATTGTTACTTTAGTATGTGTTTATTCTTATGAACCAAACGACAAAAACTGATTCATTTTTATACGTTTCCCAGTGTATTAAGTTCCCTTGCTTTGGTACATACGAAAACTTATTCAGTTTCGCTTCTTGGGTAGGTATTCTTTGGCCCAGACAACACACCAAATCCCAGAGATATCCACAGAATATCTTTTGTGGATATCCAATATATCCACAGGATATCAGAAATATTCCGTGGATCTAATATGGATACCCAAATGTCCGTCTATATCCAGGATATAGAAGATATCCTAATGGATATTCAGCAAAATATCTAATGGGTATCTTCCAGAAAATACAAGAAATCACAGAGATATCCACAGAATATATTTTGTGGATATTCAATATGGATATCCAACCAAATGTCCGTCTATATCCCAGGATATAGAAGATATTCGGATATTCAGCAAAATATTTTATGGGTATCTTTACTAGAGGTTCATAAGTAACCAATGATTATTGAATAACGTCGAAAGAAAATAGCAGAGATAAAAAATATTTTCAGCACTCTGCCTTTGATTTTGCCCACTAAGGACAAAGTCATCCTTATTAGGACTCTTCAGCAATAAATGAAAATTCTCGACTTCATTCTCTAATGGAATGAATATGACACACATTTCGATCGAACTCAATTACGGCGGGTCGAGCATGAGTAGATACGATAGTGGTATCGCCATCTATACTTAGTAAGCAGAATCAAATAACATCTGTGGATATCCACGATGGTTTGCGTTCGCGCCTAGACTTTGATATATTTAGTGGATGTTCATGGGATATTGAATACACCTCAAAAAAATTAATTTTAAATATCTGAACGGTACTATTAGCCACAATGGCGAGCACCATGGCGTAATTTTTTAATAATTTGCTATATAATGTAAGATGTTTTCTTGCCTCTAAGAAAATATTACCCTTACTAGTGACACCCTATAGGACTCGGAAGTACTCGAGCGCCAGTTTTATTAATGTGGTTTGCTCCACAACACAGGTAGCTTCTAGTGGAGATGACGGAAAAAATCCAGGGGTCTCGTTGATGTAAGACTATACACATAAGAAGGTAACAATAACGGGCTTTAATCGTTATTGTTACGTTTAAAAAAAATTGTCGAAGCTGAAAGAGAAAAAGGGAAAGGTCGACACAATTATAAGCCAAATTTTTGAAAATTAATACATCTATTGCTTACGAAAGCTATTAACAATAATGAAAATAAAAATATTTCAAAGCCCACCCCCTTGTGAGTCGTTATAACCCTGAACAAAAAAAAAAACAAAAATAAGCGGTTGCGGACGATGGCTTGACAGGTCGGAGCTCAATCAGACGTGATTTAGATAAATATACAGATAAAAGCAAATGACACGGAGTTCTGAATTAAATCGGATTCCGGTAGCATTTAGTTATGAACAGGGAATAAAAACGGAAATAGAATTCAATATTAACAATTATGAAAAATAAAATTAATCGGTACCAGGTAACTAGTTTAGCTTCCCATCTAATATCCCACCCTTTCGGAGTTAAATGAAAGTTAAAGACAAAATGTAACCACGGATAATATCTAATTACTAGCAGTGTGACGACACAATCACGCATACAAAACACTAGCTAGGCTTCAGATACTATTTTTTTTTTTTTGTACGGAACTCAAATAAACGCGTTTTCGGTCGTAACCCCCTTTTTAAAAAAAAAAAAATAATAATCCACGGATAATGTCTAATCACTAGTAGTGTAGCGACACAATCACGCATACAAAACACTAGTTAGTTTTCAGACAATATTTTCTTTTCTTTTAAACTTTAATCGAAAAACTAATTAAAGGAAAATTAAACTAAATTTTATCACGGATAATACCTAATCACTAGCAGTGTAGCGACACAATCACGCATACAAAACACTAGCTAGGTATCAGATAGTATTTACTTTTCTATACGGAAATCAAAAAAAATGTGTTTTCGGTCATGACCCCTTTTTAATAAAAAAAATAAAACAAAATAAAATCCACGGATAATGTCTAATCACTAGTAGTGTAGCGACACAATCACGCATACAAAACACTAGTTAGTTTTCAGACATTATTTTTAATCATTAAATCAATTACGAGTACCACCCTGTATTTAATTTAAAGGAAAGAAAATTGAAATAAAAGAATCAACTACTAAAAAAAAGGTAACCTAGACCTGGCAGCAATTAAATCGTTAAATCTATTTATCTTATTAAATAATTTAATCGTATCCAAAATCGGAAAATAAAATAAAAAATTAATTCAGTCGAGAAATGAAAATAAATATTTCTAAAAATGTAAAGATATTTAACAGAGCAAAATGCTTTAATATTAATTATTTCGGTATTTCAAATTCAATAGAAAATAAAGCCGGTATAAATCGGAATGTGTCTTTTATTTACTTCCAAAAACAACGCGATAAGAAATCAGTTTTTTTTTTTTTTACCTGTACTCGGAGAACGGGTTTTGTTTAATCGGAGGCGGCTGGTACTGCTAAGAATTGCTGCTTACTAGCTCAAGCGTCGGCGGAAAGATAATGAGATCTGGCCCATATCTGGCCGGTGCAGCTTGTTTTACAGGTGATTTTCGCCACTCGTCGTGCAAACTCGATTATTAATTGAAGATTGAGGTGGGGAAATGCAGGCGATCGTCCGCTGACTTATAAAAAATTTTGATGGGAAGTTTCAATATATAGTAAACGTTTGAAAACTCGAATTTTTAACGTTAAAGCTAAATGATGAATAAGAAAAATAAAATAAAAATAATAATTCGGTTTTCCGACGGATCCTATATTTATTAAATAAATAATAAAAAAAAAGTAACTTCGTTACAATAATCACTATTATTTATGGACATTTGCATGTCTATAAATTACCTTTCATGGATATAAAATAGATATCTACCATGGACTGGACATTCAGTCGAAATTGGGATGTTCAATAGATATCCAAAGGATTTGGTGTGCTGTCTGGGGGGCGGACCGCATCATCGTAAAGGCGTTAAAGTGCTATACTTTTTGGATAACGGTGTTTCAGATAGTGATTTTTTCAAAGTAGTGAATGTAAGACATTTAAACTAGTGATAATAAACTATAGGGTGACGTTGAAAATGGCTAAACCCTTGGTCAAAACTCGGGCAAATCTTTCGTGTCCTCTATTTGGTAGCGCCAAAGACATTCTGCCAGAAGAAAATCAGCTACCAACTCATGAAGATTTGATGAAATGTTATTAAAGCTCTGTGCCCACTACAGCGTACCATACCATGACCCTAACAGGAACGTGTCAGGCACGAAAGAAAGCACTCCGGTCACTACTGGGCCCACTGCAGCGAACCAACAGCGTTTTTCCTCAAATACAACATAACTTGTAATGGACGGTGCGTGTCGGTACCTGCAAAATATTCTCGCCGTGAAATTGTTGACGGTCCTGTCATGGCACGCTACGATGTTGGCCGGTGACGGAACGGTCTAGTGGACGTTGTCGCATATCAAAACATGCAAAGAATATTTGTTTGTATGTATCGATACGGTTACGGTCCTAGTATGGTAAGGTGTAATGGGCAGAGACCTTAAAGCGTGCGAATTGAGTTAAAAGGTAATGGCAGTAAACAACCAGCAAATGCTACACAGTTGCAAATATTGTAGCCAGTAAAGTAGAGCATGTATGGAAACGAGCTTCCTTGCCAACTTTATCTGGCAAGAGAATTATTAAACTAATTCTTGCATATAATCTCAAATATCAAAATGTTATTAAACCTTTAAAAGGGAAAATTTCAAACTTTTTACAAGCTAAGTTGGATAATGTCCATAAAAACTCAAGAAAACTGTTTGACATATCAAATGTCTTGATTTAGAACGTTGCTCTTGTGAAAAAGGAAAGAAAGTGCCGAAAGCAGACTGGTCCTTTTTACAAGATCAAAGGTCTTATCGAAAAATGAAAATAGGAGGAGTTGACAAGATTCTAACCAAACAAATACAAAAAAGAGAAGAAAGAAAACTTGGCCATAAAAGGAGTGCCGAAGAGAAAGAGCCAATTCCAAGTACAAGTGGCATTCAAAATAAAACTACAAGCGGTATTCAAAATAATTCTAAATTGTCTCAAATAATTCTTCAACTGAGAGTTCTTCGGACACGGACGAGGAATACAAATGTCCAGTTTTGGTGAAACAAAGAATTGTTACACCCAAATTTCAGCAAATGCGGTGCAACCTAACTTAAACAGCAAAAATGGCGTACTTGACCGGCACATCTAATAGAGCAGTAGCTAAAATTGTTAATGCCGTTTTAGAAGATTTTAACATTATTTCGAAAGAGAATCAGACAAATATGTAATTGATAAAAGCAAAATACGTCGAGAACTAAGCAAAAACCGAAAAAAGCTTCAACAGCAACAAGAAAACAAAGACATAAGAGGACTATACTTTTAAGGGAGAAAGGACCAAATAATTTGTATTAAAAACAGCAAAAAGATCCAACAAGAAGAACACATTACAATTATTAAAGAACCTGGTAATATTTACTTTTCCAATGTATTTATAAAGGGCTCTGCTACCGCAGCAAATATAAAGGATGAACTTCTTCAATGGTTCAACAAGTATCATACAGATATCAGTGATTTAACCGTGATAGGTTGTGACGGTACAAATGTAAATACTGGGTTGAAGGGAGGTATCATTCGATTAATTGAAAATCACATTAAAAGGCTCCTTCAATGGTGCATTTGTCTGCTTCATGCCAGTGAGCTACCTTTGAGGCACTTATTACAAAGTCTATATGGAGATACCAAAGGACCTTACAGCTTTTCGGGACCAATTGGGACTCTTAAAAAACTGTCAAGACAAAACCATATATTTACGATGGAGCGAGACACCTGTGGAAAGCTATTAATGCTTTAAGAGGATTCCCAGATAACGTTAAACATATAACTAACAAAGTATTTGCCGACAATGCATATTTTGCACACCCCGAGAACCTACTTCTGGCAATGCTAAGCGACCCACGTCCATACATTAGAGAATTAGCTGCAAGAAGAATTAAAAAATGTAGGATGCAAACTAATAAAATGGTCAAAGTTTTTAGGGTACCTTTTTTAAATTTAGATGCTGACGATTACATAGAATTGATAGATTGGCAGAAAACTAGGATCACCGAACCGAAATTAACATTTAATATAACAAATGAAACGTTAGATGATATTGTGACCGGAAAAGAAGCCCTAAATTTTGAAAAATTTCCATGTCACACACTAGCGGTGGAACACTGTAAAATTAGTAACTGAAGCTTCTACTAAGGTTTGCGGTGAGTCATCCAGAAATGGGATATATTAGATTAAAATTAGAGGGGCGAAAAAATTTACCAGCATTTGATAACAAATCGCAATATTTTGAAAAGCGAAATGAAACCTAAATTGCTATAAAAAAAGGGCGGGAGGGTCTCCAAATGGGAGGAACTCTAGGTGCAAATTCCTCCGCGAGGTGAGTTCTGGGTTGATTTAGCGATATATAATTCCACTATAATTATAAATCACTAAGACAAGCAAAAATTTGCACAAAAGTGAAAGAAAAACATATTTCTGCGGTAGGGCCCGTGGGGCTGGTTAAAAATGATATATTTTGGTCCAGTTTTTTTACACTATTGAAAAGCCCTTAAGTAAACTTTTTTTAGGTAGCGCCACAAAATTAAAAAAAATAAATTGGATTTTAAAAGGGCCCGGTTAATATTTGTTAAAAACTCTAATTTTTTTAAGAATACCTCAAGACATCATGACTTTCAGTGTTTATTAAAAAAAAAGAAAAGAAAAAAAATAGGCCTGTTTCGACCCACCTTAACCTTCATATTTGTAAACGAATATATTACAAAATAACCAATGAAGCTTAAGTAACTAAATAAAATCTAAAATTGGCGAAATATCGAATTTCAAACAGTATCTCCCATTTAATGCTAATAATTCTATGTCCCACGTGACGTCACCGTCAGTCAGCTGCATGTGCAGGAACATACCGTTAGTCTGTGTATCGTGGTCATCTACTATTAATTATAATTTCTTTTTGATTTTCCAAAGCTGTCTGATATTATGCTATTCAGAAATTAATAATGAAGAAACCGATTCGACGTGGGGCTAGTAGTGTTGGGTCGCTTTGAGAAGTCCACGGACTAGTCCAAACACACTTTTCAAAAAAATGGAAAAGTGTGTATTGCGCATTATTATTATATTATTATATTGCGAAATTAAATTAACTAATTCGTCTGAATTTCTTACAAATGTAAAATTTTGTTTAAAAAAGAAGAAACGACAAATATTTACCGATGTTTTCGAATTTTCGTTTCATACCTATCTTATAGCGGATTCAACTCAAATGCTCTTACTCGACGACAAAGCCCTTTCAGTTCTGAATTGATTTTGGGCAGCATTTTTATAACTCAAATTCATATCTAGCAGTGCACAAGCAAAGCACGAGCTAGAGTTCGACAATGGTGTAGCGCATCTTTATCGCTATACGACTGGCACAGTTAGCACTTAACATTTCAGATTTCTAACAAATTTTTAACGATATTTATTTATAGTTGCCAAACCAAAAATTAAATCTCTATTAATTTCAAAAATGGTAATATAGTTAAAAATATTAAATAAATCCTAACCTCCAAAATAACACTGGCACTGAAAAAAAGTACAGTTTCAAAACATTCGAACTTTGAGCAAGAGTGCCTGCCAGTTGAACAAAAATTTCACTATGCCTGGGTACCGAGCAATTTCAGTCGAATACAATAATTGACTTTTAATTAATAAGGTTCTGCCAGTCGAACAAACACCACTTAAAAAAGTCGAACTAAATGCGCATTAATGCAGCCAGTCGAATCCGCTATTAATAAACTCGAGAAAAAAATTACCAAAAAATCCAAAGGTTGGAAGTATTTTACAAATGATTTGCCTAAACGAAAATATGCAAATATTGTTCCCAAAGTGTTTTTGAAAAAACATCCAGGATGGAGATTTAACTGTGTGTCTTCTATGGGACTACTTTTCATTGTAACTTTTCATTACTTTTCACTACTTTTTCGGACATGTCCGTCGGACTAATCCAAAAAGTCCCATCACTAGGGGCAGAACTCTGTTGTTGCTTTTTCTGGCCAAATACATTCAATGCCAGACAGAAAAAAAAACTGTATATTGTAGATTTACCAACGATTGCTACAGTACCGTTTTCGTGAGTTTCCAAGTTGTCCAAAACTGACTATCACAAAAGCATCCGATATTCTTTTAGAGCACATATTCAAGTTTTGTTTTGGGTGATTGGAGACGATAAAATAAAAATACTTATTTAATATGTTTTTATTTTATTGTACATACTTTTAAGGCACAAGTGGTATGTAAAACAAAGTTAAAATTGGTATAGAAATTGCAATTAATGTAAAAAAAATTCAATGAATGTAAAAATTACCCTTTTAAAAATATTTTACTAAAAATTTTATCGAAAGGTGACCTTGTAAAATTGAATATATATTCTATTTATATTTCTTTGAAAATGAGAGAGGTTTCTACCAAGTTATATTCGTCTTCAAAATTATGATGCGATCGTACACATAAGACAAATCCTAGTTTAGGTTAGTGCAGATATTAAACAATGAGGGAGTACTATGTTAAATCTCAGGCAAAAATAGTGTGCGCGGTTTAATTTGTTTCAATGGTCGTGTTCACGTCGTAAATAAACGTGTTTTAAGAATCATAGAATTACGATTCATAATCGGTTGAGCTGACGCTGAACGATCGTGTTTGTTCACGCTTTTTTCTTCACTTCAAATTTCAAACTTGATTTGTTTTCCTTCAATCATACGCATATGTAATTAACAATTACTGTTTTCATATTGATTATCTATTTCTTTAAATTAAAATCGAGAAAACAAAATGCTAGAAAAACAGAATTGACAAAGGTTCAATGTCAACTTTATGATTTTGAAGCATACTCTATTTGCGCTTTAATGATTATCCATCACGATTCGAATAGCAGTGAAATAGTTGGCAGTTTATCATTTCAACATGTTTGACGACTGTCAACACGGCCAATGATGTATGTTGTCACACTAGAAATATTGATTGGTTGGTGAACCAAAAATATGGTAAACAAAAACATTAAAAAAATAATTTTGATAATTGCACCTTTAATATCACTATCCACACGAGGCAAGTTTGACTTTAGACGGAATATTAAAATTAATTACAACTAACGTTGATAAAGAGCACATAGTTACAAAAGGTCACTTGGGATATCAAAATAATATATTATATACATCTATTACTAAATAAATATCTCGAAAGTCATAAAAATATAAAAATAAGGAGCTATTTGACACATGCACATATACACAATAATAGAACTTTAAAGCGTTTCAATTACAGTAATAAAAATATATCTATTGTATAAATATAATCTTAAAATATCAGCAAGAAAAATATAAATGGCAACAATTTACTAGTTTCTATAATTAACAACTAATCAGCCTTATTCCAGTCACATTTCATTTGTCAAAAAAAAAAATATTTTATTTCAGAAGTTTCAAGAAAAAACAAAAATAACACTTTTTTTAATTGAACTCACCATTATAACGGTCTATTATTTAATTTTTAAAGCAATATACAGGGCGAGTCTAATTGAACATAGAGTAAACGCAGGTTATTCGGACCAAAATATGAAGTTGCCTTAATAAAATGTTGCTATGGATAAAAGATAAAGCTCAAATACAATGCGTAACTTATTTAACGCACAACCAAAACTTGCCCTCAGGTTTTCTTAAGATTGTCACTGCATTAGTTGTCTTGAATAAAAAAAAAATTTGGTATTATAAGGGTGTTAAATTTTTTTTTATTCCAAACACCCTGTGGGTATATTAGCTATTGCAAGTTATTGCAATTAAAGACAAATTAGATTTGGTTTTCTTTACATTTTATTTTTTGTTTATCTGTTACTGCATCGAAATTACTGTTTTGAAACACCACGTGCTTTTATTTGACTGAAATGCATAGTAGACGAGTTACAGGGCCATGACTCTACTATTTCCAAAAGTCACCGCTAGATGACGCCACCTGTCAGTGTTCAGCATTGAAACGTGGATAAGTGGTTTGCGACTCGACATAGTTTACGAGAACGAGTATAGGTAAACATTAAAGAAAAAAATCAGGCGCAATGAAAATGTCAAAAGGACCTGAAGTGTATATCTCAGTTGCTATTGATCCGATTAAAACGGCACCATAAAGGAGACGTGGCATGTAAAATGTTTAAACTTGATAATTTAAACCATTTTTGAGAAAAACTCAATTGAACATTTTAGAGCCTCGCAAAGGGATTTCATATATTTCAAAAATTCTAATTACAACCCACTGGGTTTTTTAATTTTGGGAACATATGAAGTCCTTAGTATTTGCCAATGAAATTCCCTTACGAAATGAACTCTGTGAAAAATTACAACATGTGGTTAATCTTTTTTCAGAAAGTCTTTCATCAAAACAAATTACAAAAAGGCGCAGAAGTCGGAGGATACCACGTAAAATGTTAACTTTGAATTTATTTTTATTAAATTATTTTGTTTATTATTCAGAGTTACAACTTTGTCTACTGTTTCTCATTTGAAAACTCTTTCAGAGACATATGAAGTATTCAATTGCGTTTTTCTCGAAAACGGTTAAAATTATTAAGTTTAACACAAAAATTAGGTTTATATCATTATCTAATCAAAATTACTAAAAAGTTTCGTTAAAAAAAAGGTATGACCCAATTTCATTATCAGGAATCGTATACGTGACACTTCAAAATGTAAAATAATAGGTTAAATAATATTACCTGTCTACAATTATACCTGTGCCAAATTAGATAACGATTTATGAATATGTGGCCAATTTTTTTTTTTATCTTTAATACTCTGTATCTTATTCCGCTACATGTTTGGTCCAATCATCATATTTTGGTCTAAACAACCGTCCCTTACGCTGTGTCCCAATAGTTATGACTTACCCTGTATTGTTTTTTCTGTTTTTACTTCTGGAAACTGAACAAGTGATATGACTCAAATTGACTATAAAGGTCGTTCTTAAATTCATTCACACACATGTGCTATTTCACCTCGAAACATATTTTATTATCTCGATAGCGATATACAGGAGGTTTCTGAAATACATGTACCTTTTTTCGACGCTTCGCTGTGTCTAAAAACGAACAAAACGGCATATAAAGTTTTTCCGATAGCATTTCGCATAAACAGTAAAATTTAACTTACCTCAAATTGTAACAGGTTTGTCATTCTAAACGAATATAAAAACAAACAAAAAATGCAACGTGTCTTTAGTAATCAAATATTTGTTGCTAACGAATACAATAACTATTCGAAATTTCGTCTTTAGATCAAAATCAAAACGCATAGGCCTCATTGTCAATAACAGACCCACTAGGGAGCTATTGGTATTTAACTAAACATGGGATAATGGTCTATTTAATTTAAATAAATCAGTTCTAAGTAACTTACTTCAAAATTCTATTTAAAAATCAACTTTCAAGTAGGTATTTTTAAAAATTACCTAATATTTTTGTGCATTCGAGGTAAGTTCAAATATGTAATTAAAAAATACGGTGTATAATGAATTTAAGAATATTCTCACTTAGTTCTAATCTAATTAATAATCAATAATATAATAATTTAATCGATTAAGACATGTCTTCATACCTAATTTAATAATTTATTAAAGTTAATTTTTATATGTTTCCAATTAACGCAAGATATAACTATTTTTCTGTAAACAGAATTATTGTGAAATTAACGAAAAATAATAAATTACATTCAGAGTGTGTTTTTGAAAACTCTCAGTGCTGGTTTCTCTTAAAAGTATAAGAATCATTTGAAAAGAGCAAATGTCACAGATTCCAAACCAAGTAAAAAAGTTTGGATTGTCATAGTTGTCAAAAAATTTGAAGCAGTCATGTTGGTCGAAGGTTACAATACGTTTTACGCTAGCTTCGGATATTCAACTCAATGTACCCGCATTTTGTGCTTTGTACATGTTGCCATGACAGTTGTACTGTTGCTATGGTAACATTAGTTTTGTTTGGAATCGGCGAAAATCGACTCTAAGAAATATTATGCTTTTTAATTTTAAGCAAAGGACATTCTTTTGTCAAATTTGTTGCTTATTGTGATATAGATATATGCTTATGTACTTATTTTAACGTCCTCTACAAATTTCAAATAGTTCTTATATTTTCAAAGAAACCAATAGTTTTTCTCAATTTATATAAAATCTACTCTGCGATAATTCAGAAACACTCCAATAGTTATTGAAAAAGTAATTTTGAAATAGGGCTGAATACAAAAAACAACAGCAATACGTATTTCACATTAGAACAACACTTTTTTATATTGGTTAGCAATATAAAAATCAAGATAACCCAAATAACTTCATTGCGTTAAATGAAGTGGCCAAAGCAACTTCTTCGGGTTTTTTGTTCATAAAAGCTGCTACCATTTCAACTATGGCCGGTAATGAGCAAGGTTCGTTTCGTTGAAAAGTACAATAACGATGTAAGAACATCGTCGATCTGAAAATAAAATATAAATAAAATAAACCTGAAATTTACAATTGAAACCATATTAAGCATATTATTATTGTAGGTGTTTTAACTTCCCTCAAATTTCATATAAAAACAAAAAATGGCACCAAAAAATAAGTAATTTCAAAAAATCCACCAGAGATCGTTAAAAAGTGAGGTACCCTTTGATCATTATAAGAGCTAGATAAAGCATTAATAGTTTATGTTTTAACATCAACATGTATCCAACTTCAAGATCTGGCCATTAGATGATTGGTCAATCATTTGACAAGTTATTATACTAAATTTCACGGAGCATGACAGTTATTATAGGTGTATATAAAAATAAAAAGTATGTATCTAAAAGAAGCATAGTTCTAAAAAATCCGCCAAATGTCCTTAGTAAATGATGTAGAGTAGTTTCGTAAAATATTGCGACATCCTCCACCCACAATGCATCGGAGTGGGAAACAACACACGAGGTTCGAAGAAGAATTGGAGGCGACGCTTGCCGTGGCGCAATATATCCCGAAACAACTTTACTATTTTAACCATTAAAGATATAGACGAAGACTATCGTTGTTTCAATCTATTAATCTAAGCATATGCTTGAAAGCATTTCAGAAGATAGGACAACAATTTGGCATTAGCACTTTTGATTCGGCTGTTAAGACATCATCGGGATATCATAAATGTAAACAAGAATAATGGAATGATTGATAATAATTTGTTGTTTTTTACATTGATAATGTCCCGATAATATCCCAACACTCGCAAGCTCTTGGCGAACGCTAATAAAATTTCTTTATCCATCAGTATGTACACACCTACAACCTTTGATTTATTTTGTAAACAATTGAAGTAAAGCTAACTATAATAAAAAGTGCACAGGTAATTAAGGTTTACAGATTAACATTTTTGTACCTACCCTTTTTATCATATAAATAATGTTTGTTTTGTAGGATGCACAATGGGCCTAATGAGGCCTAAGTGCCATGGGGGTAACCCACCCTCCACACGTTACAGATACAGATGTTTGTTTTATAAGAACAACATTTTATTGCACTTAGGAGATCCGTCCATGCGAATTGATTTAGGATTTGTAACCAAATAAGCGTTTATCTTTGAAATGTGTTTATTAATTATTATCTAAAATGTGCGAGTTATCAAATTAATACCTACTCTTCTATAAACATAACCTTAAAATGTCAAATTACCTAACATTTCAACAATATTTACAATTTTGTAGGAAAAAATACATCATTTTCCTTATTTAATTATTGTTGTCTCACAATTTGTTTTGATAAAATATGGGATATTTTATAGATTTGGTTGTATTTTTCTTCTCATTGTTTTCACTTTTTATTTTGTTTGTTACATAGAGTACGATTAGTAGACGTTAATAAATTACCATTATTGTTGAAAAAATTGGATACAGTCGTATTTTTCACTTGAGAAAGCTAAAATTAACTAAATTTTTGTCAGTTCGCCGTTATTATTTGTTTTCATCTATAGTACCTCATTTTTTAGCGACCTCTGGCGGATTTTTTAGTACTATGCACAATTTGGTGCCCTATTTGAAAGGGACCTTTAAAATGTCATTCATCGTTATTGCGGACAAAAAAAGCAAAAATCCATTGAAGCGCAACTTTAGAGACATGAAAAAATGACAATTTTAAATAATTTTTTTTGCTGGTAAATTATTTTATTTTATAAAAGTAAAAACATAGCATCATTAAATAAGGTTTCGACTTGACAGAAATTTTAGAAAATAATAATTTTAAAAGTAATGGCTGTTTGTGTTGATCCAGTTCCAACCGAAGCTCCTTGCGATTACCTTCACTTATCCTTGGAGATTCATCTAAAATCAATCGAACAAAAAAAAATATTTTTATTAATAGATAATCTAGTGCCTGATCGAAGAATTTTTTTTTTATTTCGATTTTTTATAAACAATTAACTGTTGTTTTTTCCCGAAAATCTGGAAAACATTTTCCTGATGCCGCCATTTTGTTATTAGAAAAAATCGATCAGGCACTAGATTATCTATTAATAAAAATAATTTTTATTGTCCGATTGATTTTAGATTAATCTCCCAAGGATAAGTAATGGTCATCGCAAGGAGCTTCGGTTGGAACTGGATCAACACAAACAGCCATTACTTTTAAAATTATTATTTTTTAAGCTATTGCATAGCTTTTATCGCGGGCTTTGAACGCGGCGACCGAATCAAGAAATTCCGTAACACCCCCCCACCCACTAGATAATAAAAATATTTTAAACAATATTAACTTCTCATTTATTCAATAAAAGAAAATCGAAAAAGAAATTCCGTAACGAAAATAAACCTAACACCCCCCACTCCGATCGGCGCAGCGATGCGGCGTTAAAAGCCGTGCATCGTCTAACGTCGTTTCCAGTTCGGCAGGGTGTTTGTATGCATGCGTCTAGACGTATGCGTGTAGACTAGCTACTAACTGCTCATAACTGATTATATCTCTTTTAGACACAATTTCGGAAAAATTGAATTTGAAAATGAATAATGATCCACAAGAATCCATAACAAAATATGGGACCACCATTGACGCGGTATTTTCCAGATATTTAGAGGATATCAAGTCTCAAACTTATGTTTCTTATTTCAGTTACCATAAACCTATAGTTTCAATGATAAAAATTCCTGAATAACCTACATGTATTGTAAGATAATAAAAATATTTTAAAGAATATTAACTTCTCATTTATTCAGTAAAAGAAAAATTTTTTTTTCTTATCGGTCACCGCGCTCAAAAAGTGTAACTTGAATTAATATCAAAGAAAAAACTTGAATTAATATCAAAGAAAAAAAAAACTGCATAAATAAAATAAATAATTATAATTGCATAAGTTGATAAAAAATGCTATGCAATAGCTTTACCGCGGCAGTCCCAGAGTGTCACACGTATTTTTTTTTTTTTTCTAAAATTTCTGTCAAGTCAAGTCGAAACCGTATTTAATGATGCTATGTTTTAACTTTTATAAAATAAAATAATTGACTGGCAAAAAAAAATATTTAAAATTGTCATTTTTTCATGTCTCTGACTACACCTAACCCCTTAAAAGACAGAAAATACTGAATTCTTTTAATTATCATATTTTTATCTAATAAATTGTTAAAATAAAAACAAAGTAGACCGAACCTAATATCGTCTCGACGTAATGGCCATTATTAATTATTGGATACTCATTTAATTCGCTATGACCATACCATACATTTTATTAATAATTTGGCATTTCTATTAATCTGAGGTCATGCTTGTTTTCAATCGCATCGACCAATTTATTAATACGTACGCTTTTAACGTTTATTTATCATAATGACGCCGTTGAAGTAGCGAAGATAATTTTAACTTTAACGTCTTTTGTATTTATGTTTGTTTATACCAATTTTAGAATGATTGTTTTGCCATAGGAATCAACAGTTAAGAATTTTTATTATAATTAAAAATTATTCAGTGGTACATTTCAGACTGGTAGATGAGAAATAATTCATAAATATTTTCGTATCGGACATGTTCTGAAGATGAATAGAACAACACCTACCTTTAAATTAACAACGAGCTTCCAAGGCATAGAAGGGCCCACACAATATACAGTGTGTGCCATAAAATTGAATTCATATGGGACTTTTTAATTATTACGATTGGAAAAAACGTCGTAGGGCAATCACATCTGCTTATTTAAAAACTTAAAATCGCCCATATCCACAGATCAGGGACATAAAGATAGGAAATGCAACGACCGCAGCGACGATAGCGTCATCTATGCATCTAAGATGTTAACTAAAGGTGCACGTCGTTTGTAGACAAGACAGTAGTGAACGTTTGTAAAAATAAATGATAATCAGTTGAATGTATATCGTAGAATCCTGCATTTGAAATGTTGAGTTCATGAATGGTTTATATTGTAAGGTGATCTAAGCGAAATAGTTGTGGTTATTTTTGTGTGGAATTTGAGGAAAATAACTATATTCTGGAATATTACAATAATGAGTTGGAGCATGTATTGCATTGGTAACACATGCCACATGAATAAATTAAACAGCCCCAATGTGGCGTTCTTTAATTTACCAAAGCAAATTCTAGCCATGTAAGTAACACAAACAGTAGCCAACTTTTGTCACATTTATTTATTATTAATGTTTTAGAGCAAGAAAATAGCTTCAATACGTTGAAGAGAAGATTTGATATAGGAAGAAAAATATCTGAATTCCCATTATGGTGTTTTTAATCAATATTTTTAAAATTGAGACAC
Organism: Psylliodes chrysocephalus; assembly: GCA_927349885.1. Classification (NCBI taxonomy): domain Eukaryota; kingdom Metazoa; phylum Arthropoda; class Insecta; order Coleoptera; family Chrysomelidae; genus Psylliodes; species Psylliodes chrysocephalus. Next base: position 74,080,401 of record OV651816.1, read on the forward strand.
CACTGGCCACTCATTTGGAAAATAACAAAAATATTAAGGTTACACAAATAACAATCAAAAATTAAAAAATATTTTTGCCATGAATAGATTTATAAGTATTCTTTCTAATAAATAATTTACCGTAATTAACATTGTTTAAATTTATTTACCAGAACATGAAAGTGCATATTTATAACCTTTAGCGCGTTTTCAAATTTCCCGCTGCGTTATTTGTTTGATATCGATTAAAGCGCCACATAGTGACATAGTGGGTCAGATGTTAACTGCGTTCGAGCTGGTCGTTGTTAAGCATGTGCTTCTTATGAGCGATTCCTATCTTTAAGTCCCTTATCTCGCCCATATCAAAGTTGGCTCCTGACATTAATTTTCTGTCAAATTCGCATTTAAAACAGAAACCTAAAGCAGTACCTAGCCAACTTTAATATGTGCTATTTTAACTTTTTTTTTCAATCCCAATACTAAAAAAAATCCCATAATGATCCAACTTTATGGAACAAATCGTAGATTTTTTTTTAATTCGAGATTAAAGTCGAAATTCTAAGTTTGAAGTTGAAATTCTAAGTTGGAAGTCGAAATTTAGAGATTAAAGTCAAAAATTTAGAAATTAAAGTCAAAATTTTTATAAAAAATTATTATGTAGCACTTCTACGACTTCATATGTTTAGATGAAGCATTTTAATTTATTTATAAGAAGGTAACCACAGTACATTGTTTTCACTTACATTCAAAAGATCAATAATACTGTACTTCACGTATTTATTTGATGTAAATCTTCAAGTTCAAATGTAAATATATAAATGAGCCTATTGTTAAGTGTGCGACGTCCTCTGAATTTGATGTATGAGTCAAATAATTCACTTGTGTGTACAATATAAATAAATATATTTGTCCACGACCACTTAATAATAAATCAATATTCTACCTCCTAACTAAAAGCATATAGTACCCATATATCACGGAGTGAATTATGATAATTCACGCTTTTGTAATTCTGGCACATTCCGGTAGATAACTAAAGATAGGCGATACTTTTCATAACGATATTTTCTAGATCGAAAAATCAAAAAATCGATAAATCAAAAAATCGAAAAATCGAAAATCCATTCTACATTTAACTTTTATTTAATAAAGAAACCATAATGGTCGTGGACAAAGTATAGTATTAGACTCGCAATTTATGGCCATTATTCACTCAGGTGAATAATGGCTACCATAAATTGCTCGTTTAATAATATACTATTTAGTAACAGTGCATAGTATAAAATGCAGTCCCTATAATTTAAGGTACGTGTACATTAAGGGCTTCATTCTATGTAAAGTTTTCATTTTAAAAATTTAAAAAACTTTATATTGGTGAAGAGCGAATTAAAATCTCTTTCAAACAAGGTTCCACACGACCTTTTTATTTAAAATGTTCGAGGAGTGCTCATATTTCAAAGTAGAAATCGTGTTGTTTCAAGTGTTTTCCCAAAAGTACATAATAACGCTAAAAATGATAATATAGGACTAGAAAAATGTAAGATTTTTGTCTAAAAAATAAATCTAAAAAATTGTTTTCCTGATTTATTCATAGATTAAAATTTGCATAAAAAATGTATTTGGTATTAGGTTTAATATGAATTTGAGTGATTTGTATGAAAATTTTTGAAAAATATGCCACCAAACTATTTATTAAAATAAAATTAGATTTAAAAAATACCCAACTTTGTTTTTAACACATACATTAAATATTAAATTACTTAATAATAAATTAAATAAGTTGAAAGTTTTTCGCAATTTTTGGAAACGACTATTTTTATCAAACGATTAATAGTAAACAAGGAAACAAAAAAAATCTAAAAATAAACATAAAAACAAACGGAATTAGTTATATGAAGTATTTTGAAGGTCATTATCAGAATTGCTAAAAATAAAATTAATAGGAATATACAAGTTTGCATCAGGTATAGTTTTGCGAATCTAGGTTATCATTTCTATTAATGGATTTCCTGAAAATTTTTATAGGTACGTGTTATGTTGTTGACAGATTATATTTTTTTAATTTATGAAGCATCTACCATTATTACACATAATTTTGTTTTAAGTGTAGGTACATGCTCTAATAAATAACATTAATGTACATAAATATTTTATTTTGGTCATCCTCAATACACAAATACGTGTTAAAAAAATCATTTTCATATCTTGAGTGTAAAATAAATGGAATTTTAACGATTCCTATTGGGATCTATTGTGACTCATATTTAATTTTAGAGGCAGTTCACGTTGGGAGAATTATTTTTCCAAAGCGGAGCAAAGAGCAGGAATTATGTTCCCTGCTGTTTCACCTTTCATAATAGAATCGGTACAGTCCAATTTTTGTTATTGTAAGAATATCGAAAATAAACTACTTTATTTTATAAAACAACACAATAATTATATTTAAAAAGTAAAGATCGTATTATATTATCAGACAGAACAGTTCGTTTTTGATTCCTTTATCAATTAATACTGAATACTTAAGGTCTTCCCATCCTAAGCATATATTCCTTAATTCCAAGTTCAACGCATTGTCAATGACAAGTGACGGCGACTTTTTTATCACAACAAATACAGCTCTGAACGATAATATTTTCAGAAATTGTTTTTAAAAATGGATTCAGAGTATGGTAAAGGATTGTGGAAAGTCTATAGTTTGTTTTACTTTAAATGTATAATATTTTAATAAGTGATATTTAACAAATATTTAAAAGTTATGAACTTTCCACCATTTTTTATAGTATCTAAAAGCTAAAACGCAAAATACTTTCTTTTATTTTTGCCTAATTATTTCAGGAAACTTGTGTTAAGATTTAAAAATGTACTGTCCATAAGATGCTGGATCTACAGAGATGTAATAGACAGTAAGTGAAAAATTGCAACATCGCTCCCTATGCACACGAATGTAAAATTGGCAACATACCAAATTATTTGATTTTCAAATGTAGCTGTTCTGTAGTTTACTCCGCCATAACAGAGCTTTTGGTTGACATACTCATTATATTATATTTAATCAAAATCTTGTACTTACCGTTCTGTTAAACTATCCTTAACATTGTCAGGTAACTTTGAAGCTCGAGTATTTGGATACATGAATGGTGCATCTGTTTCTACAACAAGTCTATCCAAAGGTAGAGATCCTGATTCTAACAGTTTTCTTACCCCAACATCAGATTTGTCTTTACACAGGTAGCCTGCAACACAATTATAAATAAAAAGAAATAAATTTATATTTTGAGTATCATTTTGTTATTCGACTTTGAAAGTAATAATTTTAAATAATAAAAGTTTACTATGTATATTCTTAAGGATATTTCAACTGGCTTTTAAAATTGTAATATGTTATGTTATATGTTGGGAATGGGGTGTTAATACTGTTAATACACTGTGACCAAAAAGATCTATCTTCTGTCGCTAATGCAGCAAGAATGTCTCAGTGTCTGGATACGTGCCAAATTTTGTTTAAGAATGGTGTTGTATTTGTCCCACTCTGTTTTTCTAGGATTCCTCCTGAGGATCGTCTCAGGAATGTCGCTCTCTAACGTAAACGCAATTATCTTGTGATCAGATAGAGATTGTTCACTCGATACTCTCCAGTTTGTAACTAGATCTTTAATACTTGGTGTACTTGATGTGATATGTAATACCTCACTTCCTGCACTTGTTACAAATGTTGGAGTATTCCCAACATTTTGCACAATATGGTTCTTATTAAAAACATATTCTAAAAGTTACTTACCTCTGTGATTGGTGTCGTTGCTTTCCCATACGGTGCTGTGCGCGTTGGCGTCGCATCCAAGAAGTAATGGCAGATGTCTTCTCTGGCAGTACTCCACTAGCCTCGATACTTCCGGGGGTGGTACAGGCCCATCTCCGGCGAAGTAACTGGAAGCTATTACTGTCTTGTCGCCTCGTCCCCAATTCCAGGTATGCTCGAATTGGAACGAGATCGCGCGTTATGAATTCTGAAAGACAAGAATATTTAAAATTATTACTTACCATTATGCATGTCCTGAGTACTTCATCACTATGTTTTCAATTCGCTCCAACGGATACTGGATCTTATATTTGTGGACGAGTTTGGATCAATTGAATGCAAATCTAGCGATTTTTCACTGGTGAAAATTGATCCTGAACATCTCCCACTTTTGGTTAACTTTACGAATAAAAAACCTCGCTTACTCAGAGATAATAAACCAGTTAATGTTCATCAGTTCCATGAAGCCAACTTCACTGATCTAAACAATTTCTTTATAAACACTGACTGGTCATTCATAACTCATTACCATGACATCAACGAAATTGTAAAACAATTTCCCAGCATCAGAGAAATGGGTATCGACAAATATGTCCCAAAGAAGAAGATAAGAGGTAACAAATATCATTTGTGGTTTGACGCTGTATTAAAAAAATTGATTGTTGAATAGAATAAGCTCCATCAAATATATCAAAGGACTAAGCTTCAAAGTGATTACATTAAATACTCCATTAAAAGGCGCGAAGTAAAATTTCGAACTGACTGGTGTTACTTAATGATTATTTCAAACTCTGAGCACTTAATTCCACAAAACATAAAACATTTTTGGACATTTATTAAAAGTTTGCAGCGAGATTATGGATTGCCTAATTTAATGAAATACGGAAACTATGAAATCAGTGCTCCTGAAGAAATTGCAAAGGCCTTCGCATCTTATTTCCAAACGTGCTATTCTAAAGACGACTTAAACCAAAAAAAATTGATCTTCCCGTTGTGCCATTTTATTCCACTTTAGCCATACACACTTTCACTCCTTGTAAAGTATCTTCTAAAATAAAAAGTCTTGACTCTAGTAAAATTACGGGCCCTGATGGGGTACCACAGTCGTTCTTGAAGGGGTGATGTGACAATCCCACTTAGCCAAATTTTCCAAAAATCATTTGATAGTGGAATATTTCCACCTACTTGGAAGTTTTCCCACCTTATGCCAGTTTACAAGAAAGGGGATAAAAACGATATAAAGAATTATAGAGGTATTTCCATTATATCGATAATACCTGGTGTAAAAATAATGCTCTTTCTATAAATATTGTGCACAACCATGTATTTTACAAGATCCCACAATCCTACTCTTAACTGTTACAGTATTGACAGCGTCAACCTAGATAGATCTTCGACAGTTATTGATCTGGGCATTATTTTTGATACAACAATATCTTTTAACAACCATATACATTCCATAGTATGCAAAGCCCTCAGAATGTTTGGCTTCATCAAGATGCATACTAGGTACGTGAATGACACAAAAAGCAATCATGACACTTTACAATGGCCTGGTGAGAAGTGTCCTGGAATACTGTTCTGTTATTTGGCAACCTACTTACACCTGGCATATCAATAGAATTAAAAGGGTGCAACGTAAATTCGTAAAATACCTGCTCTTTAAACACCAATTTCATAGCCATAACACATGTTATCAAATAAGATTAATGCTTTGCGGAATGCAGACCTTGGAATGCAGAAGAAAATAGGCTTTACTCCAATTCCTGACTAAATTAATAGGTGGTTCGATCAAGGGCGGGTCACTGCTTGAGAGAGTTCAACTATTGGTTCCTGTCCGACGGACTCGGCACACATCACTTTTGAATGTAAAAAGACACAGAACCAATTAAGGACAAAGTGCATTTATTGATCGCTTAGAACTATAACAAATTTTACTCAGACTGTGACATATTTAATTATAATATTTTGGCGCGAAAAGGTACTTGCAACTCCTGAATGTCTACATTTTACTCATGTCGTCCCGCGGTGTTGTGTTATTCTTCCTTTTCTTAATATTTTATATATATTTTTAAGCTATTGCATAGCTTTTATCCCGGGCTTTGAGCGCGGCGACCGAATCAAGAAATTCCGTAACGAAAATAAACCTAACACCCCCCACTCCGACCGGCATAGCGGTGTGGCGTTGAAAGCCGTACATCGTCTAACGTCGTTTCAGTTCGGCAGACTTCGGCACCGTGTTTGTGTGCGTGCGACTAGACGTATGCGTGTAGACTAGCTGCTATCTGATTCTATCTCTTTTAGACACAATTTCGGAAAAATTGAATTTGAAAATGAATAATGATCCACAAGAATCCACAACAAAATATGGGACCACCAATGACGCGATATTTTTCAGATATTTAGAGGATATCAAGTCTCAAACTTATTTCAGTTACCATAAACCCATAGTTTCAATGATAAAAACTCCTGAATAACATACATGTATTGTAAAATAATAAAAATATTTTAAACAATATTAACTTATCATTTGTTCAATAAAAGAAAAAAAATTGTTTTCTTATCGGTCACCACGCTCATAAAGTGTAACTTGAATTAATATCAAAGAAGAAAAAAATACTGCATAAATAAAATAAATAATTATAATTGCAAAAGTTGATAAAAAATGCTATGCAATAGCTTTACCGCGGCAGTCCCCGAGTGCCACACGTATTTTTTAATTTATTTTATATTGTTTTTAACTCTACAATTGTTTGTGTTAGGTTAGATATACTGTACTATTTCGAATTTTACATTCTGTAAGTGCTACATAAATAAATAAATTACCCTTGCATCCTTACATGCAACCCGTTTTACCTGGTTTCAGTAGGCCCACGGTTCCTGGATCAGTACGATCCCTAATTGATCTTTAGTTAATGTCCTGGAGATCACAGCCGAGGCTTCCTTGGCGTGATGGACATTCACTTGGGCGATGTCGATGCACGCCATTTTACTCTCCTTTAATGGGGGTGCCGTCACCATCAGTGAGGGTGTGCTCCATATCCCCCTCTTCTGCTTCTTCATCTATTTCTACATCCTCAGATGAGTCTACGCAGAGATTTGAGAGGTTAAGGCTCTCTATGCTCTCTACATCAGTCTCATCTTTGGAAGTACTAAGAGTTGGTTCTGTTTCTTCTCCCAGTTCGTTTATTTCCTCTTTCTTTTGAAGGCCGTGTACGGGGATTTTCCTGAATCGATAGTGGATAGTGTATCCATTATCCTTGATCCTTTGGCAGGATAGGTAATCTATTCCTAACCTAAGGATCTGGCCTTTGCCCTCGTCTTTTTGGCTGACGATTTTCCACAGTGTGGTCGATAGCCCCACATTATGCGCTTCAATTAACTGTAGAAGCTTCTCTACAGGCTGTCCTTGACTTCTTGGGAGAAAGAGCGTGGCTGTATGTGCTTTCTGGATGTCGTCTCCCGCACATATCTCCATTTCCACTCCCTTCTAGTTGCTCAGGTGTGGGATTTTTGCCCTGAGCCATTCTGCTGACTGTGGGGTTTCAAAATCGATTAAGACCATTCCTGGCCGGAAGTGGATGCCTCCGAATTGGAGCTTATGCTCCCATCCAGCAAGCATTTCTACTAGGGTTTATTCGTTCGCACTAAGGATGGTCTTAGGAAACCCCTTAGGTAGGATCGATACCCGCTCCGTCTTGACGAAAGTTGCATAACTGCCGGAAGCGGAAGTATCGGCTACTTTCCTTTCCTTTTATTTCCTTTGCGGTGGTGTGATGTTATTCCCGGCCCGCTTTCTTTTCAGATCTTTGGGATTGGTTTTTCTTCCCTCTCCCTGGGATTTGTGCTCCACAGCTTTCTTTTTCACTTCCTTCAGTGTCATGCCCTGATCGAGGTAGCGAAGATACCACCGAACCTCTGCCCACTGAGTCCATGCCTCAGTGGGTCGTCCCTTCCACCAGGTTGTTCCAGTTGAGGTAGGGAAGGTAGCTTTCGTTTAGATTCTGTTTTGAGGAGAGCTTCCCTCGCCGATGAGTGATGATAGGGGGATGAAGAAGATGGAGCGATGATGATCCTCTTCTCTTCTCCCTTCACCTCTTTCTTTTGTTCTCTTTTCTCTCTTGTGAGGTTGTCTCACTTGGGAGGTTGAGGGAGGTTGATCGCTTTGGATGGCAGGCTCCGTTTGATCAAAATTGAAGGCGGTGTGGTCCCGCCGGTTTTTGTTTTCTTTAGATTTCTGCCCATGTAAATCCCACGAACAGCTAGCCCCGCATGCGCCGGTAATAATTATTTTTTAAACTGCTAAAGTTTATAGCAGAAACTTTTTAATGAATTGTTAAATTTAATGCAAAAAAATAACTATTTAAGATTGACTTTACCAGTTTCCAAAATTGATTATCTAATTTTCGTGGTAGATATTACCTGTTAGTCCTATGTAAAATCCTCTATCCAGGTATGTTAAGGCATGCTCCAAAGTACCAGTAAAACAATGTATTACAACAGGAGGTAGTTTAGAATGAAACTCGTCCAATACTTTGAGTAAGTCTTCATGAGCATCTCTTTCATGTACAAATATTGGTTTGGTCATTTCAATTGCTAATTCAACCTACAAAATGAAATTAAACTTACATGCAGTGACGTGTAGGGCTACTACACCATGAAGACCGCAGCAGCAGGGGATACCCAACGTTTACTAATTTTTCAAATTTTCGAAGTTCACTATTTTTTTATTTTATTTTATAAAAGAATTGCAGCTAAAAATGGCAAAAATCATATGATTAAAAAATTAAAAAGGAAAGACTTGTATTTCAAGCAAAAATTTTTACTTTCCTATCTGTATACAGATATAAGGAAAGTATAGGAATCATGATTTTTTCGACCTCGAGTTTTCGACGGATTTTTTCGTTTTGAGGTCCCCTGAATCCGTTTTGACTATTTTCGCGATGATGTCTGTGTCTGTGTCCACCATAACTCATGGACCGATACAAAGAAAAACACCAAATTTTAAACTTAAGCTTTATTCCAGCGTCCAATGAACTGATTAGATTTTGGGCAGAGTCGGAACATCTGGGGGTACTTTATAGGTGGTCATTTTTATATTTTATGGAATATATCTGTTATTTACGTTTGGAGAAGAAAATTCTTCAAATAAAAGTTACTTCTAATATTATCTATAATTTTTGTACTATATAAAATTTTCCTAAAATGGTCCGTATTCGAGAAATTTGACAAAATGTAGAAAAACTAATTTTTTATAAAAATTATTCAAATAAAAGTTGTTTGTAATATAATTCTCTATAATTTTTATTCTATACATAATTTCTCTAAAATGGACCGTATTCGAGATATTTGAGAAAATGTATAAATTTCGAATTTTGAAGTAAACTCAAAAACGGATAAAGGAAAAAACATTTAATTTTAAACTTAAGGTTTATTTCGGCCTGGCGTGATATGATTAGATTTTGGACAAAGTCGGAACATCTGGGGGGGGGGGGGGGGTACTTTATGGGAGGCTGTTTTTATATTTTATATGTTATTTATGTTTGGAGAAGAAAATTGTTCAAATAAAAGTTACTTTTAATATTATTATCTATAATTTTTGTTTTATGTCAAAATTTCCTGAAATGGTCCGTATTCGAGAAAGGACCCCGCAATAATCTTATGGAAATTGGGTTTCTGTCAAATTGTCTGAATTTTTGATAGGTTGTAGATTTTGTCATCCTGAACAAAAGTCTCCATGGGCACAAAGTGACAAAATGAATATTTTGGCAGCTACGGAGCTGCCAAAGCTCCCATGATCCGTTGCAAAACTATTCATTTTCAATACTATTTCCAGATGTCAAAAGCATATTTTAATTATTCTAATATATATGGTAATGTTCTTGAAGTCACTGGATTCAACCCTCATGTCAGATTGGACAAATTGACCGTTGACAGCTGTCAATTCACTGTCAACGAGGAATATAAAAGTAAATATCCTCTTTTACATTGAGAGTTTGGGTTTTTGAGGTCGCTGAATTCAATTCTTATGTCAGATTGGACAAATTAACCGTTGACAGCTGTCAATTTACAGTCAATGAGGAATATAAAAGTAAATATCCTCTTTTCACATTGAGAGTTTAAGTTTTTGAGGTCGCTGAATTCAATTCTCATATTAGAGTGGACAAATTGACAGTTGACAGCTGCCAACTGTCAACGACCTCAAAAACCCAAACTCTCAATGTGAAACGAGGATATTTACTTTTATATTCCTCGTTGACCGTGAATTGACAGCTGTCAATTTGTCCAATCTTACATGAGGGTTGAATCCAGTGACCTCAAAAACATTACCCTATATATTAGAATAATCAAAATATTCTTTTGACATCTGTAAATAGTATTGAAAATGAATAGTTTTGCAACGGGTCAGGGGAGCTTTGGCAGCTCTGTAGCTGCCAAAATATTCATTTTAGCACTTTGTGACCATGGAGACTTTTGTTCAGGATGACAAAATCTACAACATATCAAAAATTCAGATAATTTGACAGAAACCCAATTTCCATAAGATTATTGTGGGGTCCTTTGACAAAATGTGCAAAATTCTGATTTTTATGAAAATTGTTGAACTAAAAGTTCTTTGCGATATCGATCTCTATAATTTTTGTTTATACATGATTTTTCTAAAATGGACCGTAATGGAAAAATTGTAGGAAAAGTGCTAAATTTAAATTTTTCAGTATTTTCGTTTTCAATGAATATCTATAGAAAAATGTTTCGAGGTAGATGTATGTGGAAAATGTATATATTTAGTTTATCCTCTAAACATTTATAGAGGTGCTGCAATAGGTTGTACAAAATAACCGGAAAAAGCCTATAATAGCTAGATAGGAAAGTCATGTGTTGGACACATCAGACTTTTTAATTATTAAATGCAAAGCGCTTTCGGCATGGTGCCTTCATCAGTGCTTATTGTCCACAAACCAGCATATCCACCAAGTTCTTAGTCATCCTTACTCCAAAATATAAATATTTCTGGAGATTCACAACTTGCTAAATCATAATTATTACTATTAATAATATTTTAAAATAAATTGATTTATACATTCATTTTTATTTTTATTGTTTAACCAACTCAACTCAAGTTGATGACACCAAACCAAAAGCGCTTTGCATTTAATAATTAAAAATTTTTTGCACGAAATACAAGTCTTTCCTTTTTAATCTAAACTATGGGCACACAGCCGTCAACCTTTTTTGGTTATTTTAAAAATCATATGTTCTGAGCATATTTGCTCCCATATACTTTTGAATTGTGCAGTTAGCGAAACAATTAGAGAGAACAATTCATTCTAAAGATTATAGGAATATATATTAAAATTAAAGGAATAAAGCAATTAGTACTGCAAGATTTGTAATATATAAATCCAAAACTAAATAAAATCTTTGATGAGACTAACACAAATTAGGTATTTTCTAGTCAACAAAACTACTTTAAGGCAAATATATGTGGAATTTCAATGAAAACTATCCTCCAATAATAATTTTAAAGGTGATACCTTTATATATGTTTTCGATCGTTGCTGTCCCAAATATACACTTAAATCCAAAAATAAATATCCTCCTTGGTACAATGGTAGCATTATTAAAGATTTACAGGCTAAAAGTAGAATTTGGCGCAAATACAAGCGTGAAAGCAATTTACAGGCCTTTGAAGATTTTAAACACCTTCGGGCGAAAATAAAGCATGATGTTGATGTTGCATACAAGAAATTTTTAGGCAAAACTGAGGAAGAAATACATAACAACCCAAACAGATTTTGGGCATTTATAAATAATAAACGAGGTAGTTCCAAAATATCACAAGTATTGAATTTTGAAGGTCAAATGCTGGAGGGGCCTTCTAATATTCTAAATGGTTTTGCAAATCTTTTTAAACAGTCCTATACTATTTCTTCCCCTTTTCAACCCAATTCTGGGACAAATAATAATCACTTTTTAAATATTACAAGCTTCAGTGAAGAGGAAGTATATGAGGCACTAAGATCACTTAAGCCAAAAAAGACCACCGGATCAGACGATATTCCAGCTTTTGTCCTAAAAGATTGTTCTTCTGTGCTTGCTCGTCCCCTCTCCATACTAATTAACATTTGTTTAAAATCGGCTACAATACCAGAGGTCTGGAAATCCTCAAAGGTCTGTCCCATTTTCAAGAAAGGAGATAGACAAGATATTTCAAATTATCGACCTATCTCTATTATATGCAACTTTGCAAAGGTTTTTGAAATCCTGTTAGAGCGAGTTATATATCGTCATGTAAGTTGTAATATAAGTATAAATCAACATGGATTCATGAAAAGTCGTTCAACAGTCACCAACCTCCTGACCGTTACCCAATATATTGCTGAATCTATTGATAACAGAGCCCATACTGATGTTATTTACACAGACTTTTCTAAGGCCTTCGACAGACTTGATCATGGCATTCTGCTTAACAAACTTGTAGCTTTTGGATTATCTCCTTCTTTAATTTCACTATTTCAATCCTATCTATGGGATCGAAAGCAATATGTCCAGCTTAATGGTTTTAGGTCTGCTGAATATAGTGCTTCTTCTGGTGTTCCACAAGGGTCGAATCTAGGACCCCTCCTTTTTATTATGTTCATTAATGATATTGCAGATGTTATAAATGTAAATTTGCTTTTGTATGCTGATGATCTAAAACTATACTGCCTCGTAGAGAAGATAGGTGATTGCGAGAACCTTTCAGCAAACCTAACACGGATTGTTGAATGGTGTTATCAAAATAACTTGTCACTAAACCCAGATAAATGTAAAGTTATGTCGTACAGTTTAAAAACGAATATCCTAATATTTAATTATTCAATAGAAAACGTTGCTCTTGAGCGACCGAAAACATTTACTGATCTTGGCGTCACGTTTGACACTGCACTATCATTTAATAAGCATATTGATAATGTTGTATCCTCCTCCTATCGAATGTACGGATTAATTGCACGTAGCAGTAGTGATTTCAAAGAAACCTCTACCTTAAAAACTCTATTTTATGCTTTTATAAGATCAAAGTTAGAATATGCTTCGGTTGTGTGGAGCCCCTTTTATCAGTATCATATAGATCGAATAGAAGCAATTCAAAGACGATTTTTAAAACTGCTAAGCCTGAAAACTGATGGCATTTATCCTCTAATAGGTACACCTCACTCTGAATTACTACAAAAGCATAACTTTTTCAGTCTCGATAGAAGGCGTGATTATTATAGTGTAGTAGTAACTTATAAAATTATTAAAAGTATTATTGACTGCCCAACCTTATTAGAAAAGTTTAATATTTGCATTCCCAGAATTTCTTCCAGACACCCGAATACTTTTTATATAAATACATCTCGCACAAATGTTCTGGAAAATTCTCCGCTCCATACCATGTGTACAGTAACAAATTCTATTGTCAATGAACTTGATATATTTAGTTGCAATTTGTCAGATATAAAATCTCACTTTTTATCTTAGTTAATTTGTTACCTATTACGAAATACAAGTTCTTTTTATGTGCTTAACATTCATATAAAAAATGTGATCTATTAATAATTATATTCTGTCAATTCCTGCTCTGTAATTGGGTTTATGACCTGTAGAGTATTGTATTATAAATAAATAAATAAATAAATAAATAAATAAAATCATACAAAAATAAGTCAAAAAGCATTGTATTGTAATGATAACAACTCTATAGTTAACAAAAATACAAATAGTAATAGTCATTAGAATAGATAACTAACAGAATGTCAGTAAATATATTTTTGAACAATTAAATATTTTTATCTACAAATATTTATATATTGCTAAGTAGGTAGATTAAAACTAGCATGCATACAATTTAAATGATTTTAGGGACATTATTACTCAGCCAAATGATATTTCTTAAATATTTTCTGAAATACAAAGAAAACTAAAGTTTGTTTTAAATGTTTTTTTAAGGTCATCTCTGCATTAGACTAATACAAAAAAAATAATTTGTTGCAGCACGCATAATATAGTAAAATATTGTTTTTATAACCATTTTCATTTAACTAAATATATAGCTGAACTGAATGCTTGTAACATATATGATTTAATTGATGTTTATTTTTAAATATCTTGTATTTTTTAACAATATTTTTATTCTGTTATCATAATAATATAAATATTTTCTTTCAATATCAGCTTGTAGCAGAAGAAACAGTAAATAATTGTTTTTAAATTCTTATTGGGAAAAATGCTTAATAGATGTAGTTTTAACTTACTTTCTTTTTTTTTTTATAATTCTGATTTTTTTAAATTTCTTTTGCTTTGTTCTTTGAAACTCAGAAGTACTTATTTTCTTTATGGTGGCCATATTTCTTTTGACCCAATGCTGGATGCAGTAAATTATGTATTACATTGGACAATAATGGTGTTTTGCTATACATTTGCTGTACAGGATCGAATGCTGGACAGACTTTGAAAATACTGTATGTTAGGTCACCCTAACTTACTTAACCCTAATGCAATTTTACCTTTTGCTGTAAGACTTAATGAAACATGTGTATTTAACAATTTTGGTCATCATTTTATTATTTAGTACATATTCGTAGGTGATGAAAAATATGAAAAGACTTGCTTTTGAATTGTCCCTTTTTTTTGGAATAATTTACTTACATGCTTCTTAAACACTATCTTTTGATCTTCTGGGTCTGAAAAATTTCTATTATAATCTAATCCACATTCCCCAATCGCTACACATTCGGGGTTATTAGCTAACTGTTTTAATTCAGCCCAAGATTCATCTGTATATGACTTTGCATCATGAGGGTGTATTCCTTAAAAAATATGTTCAGTTTTAATAATGAATTGTTTTCATGAAATGAAAGTGATATGGCAATGAAAAAAAATACCTGCTGTTGAATACAACGTATTGGGATAGATTCTAGTCAATCTAAGTGCTTCTTTACTTCCTTTTACTGAAGTGCCTGTAACCATGATTTTTTGTACTCCTGAAAAATATTTTAGTAAGTTATCAATTCCGTTGGGTCTTTCATACATTTACCTGAATCTTTAGCTCTTTGGATTACAGAATCTAAATCTCTACCATACTTTTTGCTTGTTAAATTAGCACCAACATCAATAAGAATATAATTTTCATAATATTTTGCCATATCTAATAGATCGGATTCTTTAGTTTCAACTTGAGCTGCCATTTTATGTAACTATATTTAAAAATAATTAATCGACCTATAAAAATAATAAATAACTTCTATTAATAATAAAATCACAAATTGAGCTTCAAGGCAAATATAAAAGTGAGCTCATTAAAAACCATAGATAAATTAATATAAAACAAGATGAATTTATTAAATGCCCGCCACTGTCAACACGGCGTAGTTCCCAGCATACTATTAGTTAGCGCCACCATCGCATTAGTATGAAAGCGATGTTGCCGGTTTCCGTAAACTTTCATGAGATGATAGTTATTTCAAATTCATTTTATTTTAATTTTTTATCAATCTACATGCGCACCATACCATCCATACAATGTCCATACTATTGCTGAGATTTTTAAAAGACGGGATTGACAACCTTGTAAAAAATGAAAAACGTGATGGCGGAAGGCGGGATATGATGATAAAATAAAACTTATTTTTATTTTATGATGTAAGTTACATAGGTAGGTAAGTTATTTTTAGGTTAAGAAACAAACGGTGCTGATTTGATGTAATTAGTAAGTATTAACTTTAATTTAATATTAAGTATTTAAGGACTTTGTTTATCATTGTTTTCTTAGCCTTAACGATATATAATAGGTATCTAATTTCATATTTCAACAATTCCTTTTCTAATATTGAAACAAAAATGTCTGGCCCGGGTATAGTTAAGTATTCTTGTTCAGCTCCTAATTGTTTAAATAAGTATTATTCTAATATTCAGCAAGTTGGTTAATCAAATAAAGCATTTTTTCATTTTCCTTCTGATGTTAAAGTTCGCCAGAACTGGTTTAAGAATTTCAATTTAACTTTAGATGATAATAATATTCGCTATCTTTGTGAAGATCATTTTTTGCCAGTCTTTTAGTAAGGTTTCCTCAAAACGTAAACGACTAGTTGTACATTCTGTACCAATTTCTTTAGATAATTATGCATCCAGTTCAAATATACAACCCGAGAGCCAGATTTCAGAATATATTGAGGCTGAAGCACAAACACATCAGCATAAGATAGATTTGCTAATCAGCAACGAAAATCAAGAAATTAGTTGGAAACGTAAACTAAATATTAGTGATGTACAATTTGAACAACCCTCCAAACGGAGAAAAACTGTTTTGCAACAAATAAATGAAAGTAAAGTCAAAAATTTAAGTCCCAAAGAGAAAAAGCTGTATTTTATTAATAGAGAACAAAACGTTAGAATTTGTAAGCTAAAGAAAGCTCTACTCTACGTGTTTCCAAAAATAAAATCAAGAAAGCCTTTGAATTATCCAAAACTCAGTTATTTTCAGATTTTAATAATAAATTAGATCCGATTGGAATTAAATTCTTTAAAAGTAGTTTAGAAAATTGTAAGAGAAAGAAACCCTCTTGGACCACTCAGAATAAAATTTTTTCTTTAGCATTATATAAAAATGGTCCAAGAGCATATAATTTTTTAAGAAAATGCATTTCGTTGCCTAGTAAATCTACTATCCAACAAATTTTAAGTGATTTACATTTTGAAACGGGGATAAATGATTCAGTGTTTTCCAGATTTAAAGAAATTGTTAGAAAAATGCCAGAAATTGATAGGAATTGTATTTTAATGTTCGACGAAATAGCTCTAACCGAAAAACTCACTTTTGATACAGTTAATGACAAAATTGTTGGATATGTTGACTGCGTCGTTCTCAATCTTCGTCAAATAATTAAAAATAACTTAGTTTTATAAAAATGGTCAACATTTTGATAAGAGAAATTGTTCAATAACATATATGTACACTTTTTGTTTTGTTTTTATAGGAAACACCTGACGCCCATTAAAGTATGGTCCATTTTTACAAGAATGTGGGGAAACTAGTATTCATTTCACTTACAATTGTTCTTTATTAACACATTATGTATGTATTACTGTATAATAAATAATTTAAATATATTTGTCTTATATTTTATTTCAGTGTAAATATTTTTTGTCTACATTTTTGTATACATTTTTTGGGGTTTTATAACTAAAAAAAACTAATATATATGTTAAATACAATATTTTAATATAAATATTAGTTTTTCTTTTTAAAGTAATGAACCCCAAAAAATATAAATAAATAAATAAAGATATTTAAATGAACCGCGGTTACGTTAACACTCTTCTTTTTTTATGCCTCTTACTGACAAATCAATCAGCCAGTGTAGTTCAAAAAAGATCCGTTCCATACTAATTCGCAGCACTACGTTTCCAAAGATTAACACAGAATCCGACCATCTTCTTTATTAGTTTATCTATGTTAAAAACAGTCTAAAATTTGACGTTATCTGACGTTGTGTTTTGACTTGGACATGGGATTAACAAGACACAAGACACTCATTAAATTGCTGGTGAGCTTATAAGAATTGTACAATTAGAACCTCTATGGGTTAGAAGAAGAAAAAAAAGAGGAATTTTGTTCCTCACTTCACTTTTTATCTGACAATTGACAATATTGACATTTAACGGCCAGAGCCATAGATAAATTAATATAAAACAAGATGAATTTATTAAATGCCCGCCACTGTCAACACGGCGTAGTTCCCAGCATACTATTAGTTAGCGCCACCATCGCAATAGTATGAAAGCGATGTTGCCGGTTTCCGTAAACTTTCATGAGATGATAGTTATTTCAAATTCATTTTATTTTAATTTTTTATCAATCTACATGCGCACCATACCATCCATACAATGTCCATACCGTTGTATGAAGATAATATAGTAGGATAATGCAACAGTAAAAAGTGTTGGATGCAATCTCGAGCGGCATCTAGTGACGATTTAATGAAGTAGTCAATTTTTAATGCTATGCAGATACGCCATCTACGTCTTCTTTTCGTTCAGGCACATGGCCTCTATCACCTACCTATTATAGTTAAAAACCTCTTTATTTATTTAAAAATAACAATTTATGATAAAAGACATGAAAAATTAAACATAATAATGAAAATTTATTCCAGTTGACAAAACCGTACGAATAAAATTTTTGGATTAAGGTGATAAAAAGTGGTTAAGGACTTTGGTCAATATTTTGGTTATGTGCGGTTATGTCAAAATATATAAACAATAACAAAGAATACCTAATAACAACTTATAACAATGTCCAATGTTTTAAATAAATTGAAAAGTTCCAAGTAGAAAACAAAAAAGGAATAAGCTTCTGAAAATGTGTTGCATGTAATCTAAGTACCTCTAATTGGACTAAGTGTTGGAAAAGTTTATAACCATAAAAATAGCTGAATATTTTTATAGTTTTCAAAATTTGAACAAGCTTTGCTACAAAATTTCATCAAAGCTATCAACAGTTTGCAAGATATTGAGTTAAGGAACAAGAAAATCACACTAATCAGGGAAAAATCAATCAACACTGGAAAACAAATTAAAAAAAAATAGTCACAGGGATATATTAGCGACTTTCAAATGTATCTTGGCTGTTGATCATGAATATAAGAAAAAAATGTTCTCTCGGCTGGCTCTGAGTGTTGAAATAAATCACCTTGAAAGGAAGTTTTCAATAGCTCCACTCTTTAGGAATAGCTCAAGACGAAATCAATAGACCTACAAGTGGTCTATCTGTGGCAGACATATTCAGTTAGTCTTTATATTTCATTATGCAATGTTACAAGGTTCAGCAACTTGCCAAAATGGTTAAAATTTATTTCCAAAATCAGTGCTCTTATTTAGTACAGAATTCTATGAATGACACAATAATTATAAAGTCCTAACTTTGAACATAAAAGAAAATCTTATAAAAAAACATTTTTTTTTATATAATTTATCACTGTTTGGAAAAGTATATTTGTTTGTAAAATATTTGTATTTACAGTTATATTTAATCCAGGTTAAGTGTCAGTGCGCGAGTATAATGTTAAGTATGAACAAAATCCGCCCATTCTGTTTATATGTTTGGTTACCGACCCTAGTAGATAGGCTATTTGTTATTACTTTTAATTTAGATTTTGGATTAACGTTTTTGTATATGACTTAGCTGTTTAGTAATAAATGAAGTCAAAACTGTAACACATGGTTTTATTCTGGAAAGTATTTTTAAATTGAATCACGCACGCCGTTCAAGTGAAAATGTTTTAAGTAGTTCAAAACAACAATCACTCTTTTTCATTGTTTATAGAATACAGCCTTTCAGTTAGCTCAGACAAAACTGATTAAATAAATAAATTAATGTCTTATTATTTTTTGAATTTTTTTTTATTTTGACTGGTTGACTATCTCAAAAATTAAAGCCAATCAAGCAAAACGTGAGTCACATTTCGCTTTTTTAGAAGAACAATAATGCAAATGAAAATTAATGATTCCACAGAAATAGCAAATTAAAGAAAATGTAATATAAAACTTACAACTAAGACGTTAAAGAAAAGTTTGGAAATAATTGATGGGGACTTCGAGATAGCAAATTTATTTTAGTTTTAGACAGAACTACTTTATTTTATTCGTTTTGAAACAATTGAAGATTTATAGGCCGGAAAAGCGATTTTAAATTGAATATTCAGTCCAATAGGCTCTCGACTGAAATCCTTTCCATTTTTAGAATATTATCTTTCAAATTCAACAATTTTATGTTTTGTTCCAACACGGATTTTAATAATAGATTTATAAATTGTTTTTGTTTATTTGAATGTTAAAAGTTCTTAAAACTAACTTTAACATATATTTCCCATGCTGGCGCTTAGTGTTAAAATAATGAGACGATTAAACAAAAAAGTCTTACGAGAGCCAGTTGCCCTCTTTTGGTACACATTTGTACAAGGCAACTTTACAAATGTTTCCTCCTTTTTTCTCTTGTAGAAGATGGACACGCTGTGGAGCGCACAATGATGGTATTTTAAAAAGCCACGTCACATATTTGATTAGATAATTAACTTGATATAAGTGCCTTCAAGACTTAAGTCGTTAAGCATTCAAGTTTGGATTTCCCAACCCAGATTCAATTACATATAAAAACATTCTTTCTTATTTTGGAAAAAATATGAAAAATATAATTAATGCAATCTTTCTGCTAAATTTTGTAGTATTTTGATAACAGTTCAGAAAAAAATAGTAGTAGTCAGTAACTGATCTTTACGAAACCCAAAGTTGAGCACTTAACGTCCTGAGCAATGAAAGTTTATGTCAATGTTAATTATCTAATCAAATATGTAACATTCGCATTTTCTATCATTTATAATTTATTTTTTAAGACGCCTTCGTTGAGAGCTTCATCATTGTAGGACATGCAGCAAAGTATTTCCATGTACAAAAAAAAAAACAATGAAAAATTTTTAATTTTGCCTTTCGAAAATAATACTCCTAAATGTGACTACCATAAATTGGTACTCGATTCGTTTTCAAATGGTGTCAAAAGTTGAAAACTGAAAATTAGTGGCTTACATGTTTTTATTACTTAGTATAATTTCACTAAACGTGTTTGGTATTATGTTATAAGTTTACCTAACAGCAAAAAAATCTGTTAGTTAAATTTTGTCAGTGCCGATTTTAGTAAAATTATATTGAATAATAAAATTATAACTACCTACCTATATACCTAGGTATTTACCCATTATTACTTTTTAATTTTCAACTTAACATCCTGTATTTCAGAACATTTTATCCAAACATTTTTTATTTTCGTCTATTCGTCTCATTTTGAACAATATTCAGTTGTTCATGTCCTATTCTTAATTTGATGATACCATTAAATAAAAGAGAATATAAATTAACAGCGTACAACTCAAGTTTAATTAACCATCAGCGATATATCCAAAATCCAACCACAATATAGAAAAAAATGTTCCCTATTATAGTAAAATTCCACCCAATCTCAACTAATTCAATCTTTTTCAAACAAAAACTGGTTTATTTTATTATATCGATTATTTTCGCATTTTATGTGACCTTCAAATACCCTGTTCTGTGCTTTTGTAATAATTTGAAATAGTAAATTGTAACTATAAAAATACATTACCGAAGACAAGTAGAAATAAAAAAGAAGATTTTAAATTATAATTCATACTCAAGCACAGACATGACCTAAAGACCTGACTTGGACATAAGTACAGTATCGCCATCTACATTCTATGTCCATCGTCCTCCAATGATAAGTCCATAAGGTTACCCTACTATATTTATTCATACAACGTCCATACTATTGCTGAGATTTTTAAAAGACGGGATTGACATTGACAACCTTGTAAAAAATGAAAAACGTGATGGCGGAAGGCGGGATATGATGATAAAATAAAACTTTTTTTTTATTTTATGATGTAAGTTACATAGGTAGGTAAGTTATTTTTAGGTTAAGAAACAAACGATGCTGATTTGATGTAATTAGTAAGTATTAACTTTAATTTAATATTAAGTATTTAAGGACTTTGTTTATCATTGTTTTCTTAGCCTTAACGATATATAGGTATCTAATTTCATATTTCAACAATTCCTTTTCTAATAGTTGAAACAAAAATGTCTGGCCCGGGTATAGTTAAGTATTCTTGTTCAGCTCCTAATTGTTTAAATAAGTATTATTCTAATATTCAGCAAGTTGGTTATTCAAATAAAGCATTTTTTCAGGGTCCGGTAAAGGATCCTGAGGTGCGAAATTCACAAAAATTTTTTAAACACTCAAAAGTAACTAGTTTCTATAGTACATTTTCGAAAAAAAATTTATGGATGAAGCAGTACTTTTCGAAAAAAATTGAATTAAAAATCCCAATTTTACAGGTTATAATCACAGAACAATTACTCTAAATGACAGTTTCTGACGTTTCTGTCTTAAAAATAACAAACGTTGCCAAGTTGTTAATAAAATTATAAGTTTAAGGATTATTTAAATTTATAATCATAAATTTTTCGTTTGGTTTAAAAAGATAAGTACGGTAATAATCGTATATAAAATGCAAAAATTAATATATCAACCAAATTAATTTTAAAAATGCAGCTCAAAAATACTACATACAAAATTAAAAAGTGAATTTAATTAAATCACTTAACATGTAATATCTAGACAACTTTTTTTTAAATTTTCTTTCACTCAAAACGAAACAACGACTTCCGCTAGCGTGGCGGCTTCGCCGCCACCAAAAAATTTTAAACCCATACCTGGCTACGCCTACCGGCATAGACTCCAACGGCCTGGACTCCAACGGCCTGGACACAGCTCAAATTGAAATAAAAAGTCTCTCTCGTGTCTCTATGCTGTACAGCCTGGACTCATTTAAATAAATAAATAAAAAAATTATATAAAATATATTTGCAAAAAATAAACAAAAATTAACAATGATTCTAAAAATAAAAAAAAAAACTAAAAAATAAACAAATAATTCTCATGTAATTAAACCAAAAAATAAATAATTCTAAAAAATAAACAAGTCTCAAAAGTAGTACAACAAATAAATAATTCTAAAAAATAAACAATTAATTTCAAAAATAAAAAAAAATTAATATTTTTCCGCAATTTGCGTTAGCAAATTATTCATTTTCGCATTAGCATCACTACCGTATATCTGCTCCCACATAAACTGATCTATATACTCAGGTAGAAAGGGACTGGACATTACACCTAATCTTCTTAAATATTGCTTAAGTTTAGACCAGTACCCTTCTACCTGATTTGTACAAACACCAGTAACCGGATCCTTAAAAAATTTAGAGTGGTTGACACTTTTATGTATATATCCTAAATTCTTTAAATTATCATAACTTTTAAACTTGTCCGTCCATATTTCAGAACCAGGACGGACATGTGTTTGGATTATTTCCTCCAATACACCTCGAGTTCTATTAGGAATATACTGGATATAACCTCTTTTTAAAGAAATGTCATAAATCCCTAATATCCAGCGTTCCGGTACTACTCTTCCCCTATGATATTTTCTCTTCGTAATGACAGATTCGTCAATTTGTATTGTGAGCCCCTCGCCCCCTATAAAAACAAAAGTTTATTTTCTCTCTCATTTATATTATAAAAAAAAAATCATTACCTAACAAGAAATCTTGATCTCTCATTACCTTCCATGAAATAACGTCTCTAAAATATCTATACAATTGAATCACTGAGGGTTTAGACAAGTTCGTCGCAGCCACTGTCACTCCAACCCGGCTACCAATGGCCCAGAACCACATGATTAATATAATCATACGTACATTAACATTACTGTTTTCGAAAAAAGAACCCTTAAATATTGAGTAAGTTTTTCTACACTTTTTGCAAAAATATACATAATTAATTGAATTAGAACATCTTTTGTGGATCACACACTCTCTCCTACATGTAGCTATCTTACACCTACATTTTTTAATTAATTTTTTGTCCATTAACCATGATAATAATTCTTCATCCGTTTTTTTGTAAATGTCCACAACATCAATAATATTTATTTTATCCATTTTTAACAAATACAAACACAACAAAGTAATAATTATTCATATATTTAATATTTGATTTGTAATTAACCTATAACCAATAATTATATTTTCTTTGTAATTCACATGTAACCAATAAATATATTTTCTTCTTTTCTTCTCATCCTAACAGAAATCTTAAACTTAGAAATTATCAGTGATAAAAATCAACAATATAGTATGGCAACGTTGCAAACTCGATAACCGCATGTGTCAAGAACTGACAATTTTATGTATCACTTTATTTTAGGTTTTATGAAAGGAAATAATGAAAAGTTAGGTTAAATCGGTCAAAATATTGCATTTTATTATAATATAAATGAAAATAGCAAATTAAACGTATTCTTCCATATTTAATTTCAGTTAAAATATTATAAAAAGTAAGTTACTTCAATATATTAATGCTAAAATTATGAAATTCGCATCACAGGATCCTTTACCAGAACCTTTTTTCATTTTCCTTCTGATGTTAAAGTTCGCCAGAACTGGTTTAAGAATTTAAATTTAACTTTAGATGATAATATAATACTCGCTATCTTTGTGAAGATCATTTTTTGCCAGTCTTTTAGTAAGGTTTCCTCAAAACGTAAACGACTAGTTGTACATTCTGTACCAATTTCTTTAGATAATTATGCATCCAGTTCAAATATACAACCCGAGAGCCAGATTTCAGAATATATTGAGGCTGAAGCACAAACACAGCAGCATAAGATAGATTTGCTAATCAGCAACGAAAATCAAGAAATTAGTTGCAAACGTAAACTAAATATTAGTGATGTACAATTTGAACAACCCTCCAAACGGAGAAAAACTGTTTTGCAACAAATAAATGAAAGTAAAGTCAAAAATTTAAGTCCCAAAGAGAAAAAGCTGTATTTTATTAATAGAGAACAAAACGTTAGAATTTGTAAGCTAAAGAAAGCTCTATGTGTTTCCAAAAATAAAATCAAGAAAGCCTTTGAATTATCCAAAACTCAGTTATTTTCAGATTTTAATAATAAATTAGATCCGATTGGAATTAAATTCTTTAAAGTAGTTTAGAAAATTGTAAGAGAAAGAAACCCTCTTGGACCACTCAGAATAAAATTTTTTCTTTAGCATTATATAAAAATGGTCCAAGAGCATATAATTTTTTAAGAAAATGCATTTCGTTGCCTAGTAAATCTACTATCCAACAAATTTTAAGTGATTTACATTTTGAAACGGGGATAAATGATTCAGTGTTTTCCAGATTTAAAGAAATTGATAGGAATTATATTTTAATGTCCGACGAAATAGCTCTAACTGAAAAACTCACTTTTGATACAGTTAATGACAAAATTGTTGGATATGTTGACTGCGTCGTTCTCAATCTTCGTCAAATAATTAAAAATAACTTAGTTTTATAAAAATGGTCAACATTTTGATGAGAGAAATTGTTCAATAACATATATGTACACTTTTTGTTTTGTTTTTATAGGAAACACCTGACGCCCATCAAAGTATGGTCCATTTTTACAAGAATGTGGGGAAACTAGTATTCATTTCACTTACAATTGTTCTTTATTAACACATTATGTATGTATTACTGTATAATAAATAATTTAAATATATTTGTCTTATATTTTATTTCAGTGTAAATATTTTTTGTCTACATTTTTGTATACATTTTTTGGGGTTTTATAACTAAAAAAAAACTAATATATATGTTAAATACAATATTTTAATATAAATATTAGTTTTTCTTTTTAAAGTAATGAACCCCAAAAAATATAAATAAATAAATAAAGATATTTAAATGAACCGCGGTTACGTTAATACTCTTCTTTTTTTATGCCTCTTACTGACAAATCAATCAGCCAGTGTAGTTCAAAAAAGATCCGTTCCATACTAATTCGCAGCACTACGTTTCCAAAGATTAACACAGAATCCGACCATCTTCTTTATTACCTTATCTATGGCCAGAGCCAAAGATTCTCCCGCGCTTTTCTCTTTTTATTTGTAATAAATTTTTGTTTGAGTTTGGGACGTGTTTTTATTAGTTTAATACTTATAAATTAGCAATTTTATACGTTCAGGTATGTTTAATCAGAGTAGTTAATATTGTTTAGGAAATTAAATAGATTATTCTTAAAATTTTTAGAGGCATTGAAGCAATATCAATACAAATATGTAGGTATATCTAAAATGTAATATTTGTTAGAAATTAGGATGCATATTGCTTTCAAAAAAATGTACCTTTAAATTTACTAAAAATATTTCCATGTTTATAACATTTTCACCACTCTTAGGTTCCTTCTTTTCCTTCTCTGCTGTCCGTGTAAATAATACAATATATTTTTCTGTTTTCTGTGATATTCCAAGATACTTCCTCTGGTACAGTACAATTATTATACATGTATCATGTATTTTCTTTCAACTAACTTCTAGTAGAAAATGTTATAATTTCTTTATGACTAGATTTTTTTCAATAATGGTCTTAGGTTTATACAGTATGTTAACTTTCCCATACTGGCTCCAGAAGAACAGTATAGAATAAGTGATACTATTGAATAGACAGAGGTAGAACAGTGCCCACTATCCCACTATTGGTAGAGGTGTAACCATGTGTCAAATCATGGCAGGCACACAGGCGATTCACAAGTTATCTCACATGCAAATATAATAATAAACCATCTCAGACTTATTTTGCTGGGTGCGTTGGTTAACATACTGTATAACTCTCCTTTTTAGTTCATATTCTTGTTTTACTCCCTTGTTCTTCTTTTATATTTCTGAATCACACATTATGTTAGGTTTATATAAGTTCGTTCCTTGTCTTTGTCTTAAAACGAGTTTTTTATTTTTTAAGTCCATGCAATTTGGTTTATTCCCTAAGTTATCTTTAACTTAGCAGATTTCTATATTATTAAAGATGATATATGTACCTATACATATTTTCACAAAAAATAATTGCATTCTTAAATTTTTACCATTAGAATGCCCTCACCTGCACCTTCAGAAGATGGTTCAAAAACCCCCCGCAGATCATCAAGAAACCCTGAAGGCTCTAGAACCCCATCAAGAAACCCTGAAGGCTCTAGAACTCCATCAAGAGTTCAAACACCTTCAGCAAGAACTCCATCACGAAGAGGAAATGCAACTCCTAGAAGGGAAGATGCTTCCCCAGCAAAGAGCATTGCTTCTTCAACTAGAACACCCAGGAAAGGTCGTAACACACCAGCTAAGAGTGTATCTACTGTTGATACACCTATGCGTTTTGGGGTGCCCAGAAATGACATTGATGGACAAAGTGAAATCCCATCTTCTCCAGCTCATAGCTTAGCTCCAACGAGTCCTGGCACAGGTTTACTTTTATTACAGCAATTAAGGTTCAACCTGTCTATTAATAATATTAAATTTTAGGTCTGGCAATGAGTGAAATTGATCTGAGTTCTCCACTTAATTATGGTACACCTAGTTCATTGGGTTCTATTAGAACACCTAGGTCAGGTATAAGAGGAACACCAATTCGTATGAGACCTGATGTCAGGTCTGATAAAAGGATTAGACAAGTGAATGTAGGAGGTGATACTGCAGTAAGTTTTTTCTTTTAATTATATGAAACCATATTTAACTAAGTTGAAATCCTGAGATGAAGAATAAAATGTTTGTGCTTAATAATAATATAAAGACATTAATATTTATTTAGTTTCAAAGTTTCATTTTATTCTACACTCTACCTGGTTTTATATTTTATGAGTTTAAGTTATTGTAAATAAAGAATATGGAAAAACAGATCAAACATTATTATATTATAATGTTGGCGAAGTCTTTGTCACAGTCACCACCGTTTGATGTCATTAAAAATAAATAAAATCACTCCATTTAATTTCTATTAACTAACTGATTACTTCCCATTTCTCTAAAACTGTTACACGTTGATATGTGTTGTCATAGTTAATTTGACAATATCTAATCCTTTTAATTCTAAAATAACACATTGCCAGTATTTAATTATCCGATGTTATAGCCAGAAACAATTATTCTAAAGGAGAATAACACATTAACCAAAGTAAATTAAAGAAATACTGTGACTAGTTTTTCTTGGTGACAATTATCACAAGTATGCATAACATTAATGAGTGAAAATTAGTGTGCAGTCTTCTTTTTTACTCTTCCATGTGATCACCCTAGTTCATCTCTAGAAACTTTAGGGCTCAAACATGATGGAACTTATTGTGCCACCATTTGATGATAGATTCACTGGTCCTAAAAAGGTTTTGTCATAAATACTGAATCCCGCCATATAAGTTTGGCAGTTGCATGTACACTTATGTTGAGTTCGGGAGGTAGACTCCTTTTACTCTTTTCACTCCATAACTAAATTCATACCATGCTAAACCATTGTAATTCAGTGATGTGAAGTTAGATATGGAGTGAAAAGAGTAAAATGAGTCCACATCCCAAACTCACTATTAATATTTTGATTAGTTCCAAAATGGCTTCATAAAATTAAAGTTGATTTTGGATCCTACACTTTTATTATTACAATTTCTAAATAAAAAACACAGTAGAAAGACAAAATTTAAAAGCAAATAGTTTTGTTAAGTTACTTCATTTCTATTATATAAATATTTGTACATCAAAAAAATACATTTTATCAATTTATCCATATTGAGAATTAGCAAAGTCCACACAAGTGAAATTAATATTCCATTTATGTAGCTAATAAAAGGTATTGATAGTAGGCTTAACTTAAGACTTTCTTTGGAAGACATTTGCTTAATTTTCTCCAATAACTTCTTTCTTGTTGATTCGGAATAATTATTTTCATCCTATAAATCAATTATAATATAGTCTTGTGGCGCACACGTTAATGTTAAATTTTCATGTTCAGAGGATTAATTCTCGAAATAATTATACATTTCACACTCTCATAGAACCAACCCATACAAGGCAACTCCTTTGTATCAACTGATTGTAAACTACTCAAATATTGAAGTAAATTTAGATATTTTTAACTGTTCTCTCATCTATTAAAAGAGTGTTCTTGTCAAATTAGTAACTTTTATTTATTTATGTATCAATTATTGCTTAATTTGCTCTGTTAATTTTTCTTTATAAAATTTGTTAGTATTTTTGTTTTTGTTGATATTAGTTTGTTAATTCATATTATTTAAAACTGAGTCAGATGGGTGCATCCTTTTTTATCTTTTAGTAAAGTTTTTTTTTTCAGGATGCACTTTGCTATCTCTGTATGTTTAACTATTTATATTATTTGTCCACACCTTATTCTATAAATGGCGGAAGCCGTGTAGGATATTGTAAATAAATAAATAAAAATAAATAAAAATTACGGTTAGCAAAACATACGTGAATCTGATGGAAACCACGATGGATCTCACTCAAGAACAGTGTATCATCAGAGGCCGATAGGATTGCCACCTTTAAAAAAGGTCGTCAGGCCGAACAAAATAAATCTTCCTCTTCGTCTTACCGAGCTTCTAAAAAAAAATTTCCTCATCTTATGTGCGCTGTTAGTCAAACTCAAAAAACGACATATGTCATAGTAGAAAAAGAGTCGCAAGGATATTTTGCTTCAAAAAGGGACTGGCCTGTTCAAAAAAGGACAGGTGGCAACCCTAGAGGCCGATATTATGGGTTCCACCATATTGTTGAAAGTGCGTACATCTATGCATTTATGAAGCGACCCAAATGGAAGCTCATGTGTCTCACTACTACTGTCCCGTTCAAATGGATATGCGATCCCTCATTCGAATGCTCAGCACATGTTAATTTATCAATGGCTTACTTCTAAAATCTGTAGACGTTTTAATGGTCTTCTACATAATGGACAAGTTGTCTTCCACATCGATTTTTCCCAATAAGTATAGATGCAGTCCATGCAATATACGTGACCACATTGTGATTTAATTGGAAATTGGAAAAAATTGAAACAAATAGGGCATTCTTTGTTGTAAATTATTTCAGCTAAAATTCAGAACTTTATTTTAAACTTAAATACTTTTAATTGCTTAACTTACTTTCTGTTTTTACTGGTTGACTTATTCTTCTAAGCTTATAAATAAAGGGTACTAAAATTAATATTGTACAGGAGATAATTATATTTATTTGAAAATTTGTCACTAATACTGAGATGTCAGGTTCTTCCCTTAAAATATCTTCCATGTTAAATTTAGAGAAGGATGTTTAAAAATCGAATGTAAATTCATATAAGTAGGACAGTTCATTTGTAAAAAAATGTAGAATTGTCAATTATGATTACTTTCTGACATTTTTTTTACAAATATAAAAGATACAAGGGGTTTCAAAATATTTTCTTATAAATTAAATGAGATGAATGTATGACGATGTTTTTGAAATGTTAGTGCTGTTTTATATGGAATTTATACAAAGTGAATCCTGCAATTTTCATTTCTTTATAGCGTATTTATTTTCAAAAACAGAAAAAATTATAGTAATTTTTAAAAGACATATTTTCGAAAATAATATTCCACAAGCATAATTTAGAAGCATGAAGTATGTTTATGGACCATTTTAGAAAAATTATGTATAGAACAAAAATTATGGAGAATAACATTGCAAGCAACTTTTATTTCAAGAATTTTCTTCTCTAACAGATAATATTCTATAAAATAGAAAATCTACCTTTAAAGAACCCCTCGGACTATGCCCAAAATTTAATGAGTTTACTAAATATAAAAAAAATAACACAAATATTAAAAATATTAGATGAAATGTTACACTTTTACAAAATAATCATTAATGTTATTGTGATGTTTATTTATTTTAAAACAACAGTTTATTTATTTTAAAACAACAGTTTATTTATTAATAATTTATTTAAAACACTTATTTATTTTATAACACAACTATTCTATAATTTATATATACTTCGAATGTCTTTAAACTGATCACTATTTATATTCACCACTGTCTATCTACTAATTACTATTTATCTTCACTGTCCATATAATAACTGATTGATCTCTGTTCTTCCACCAATATTTATATACAAATTTCTAAAATTTGGTGGAGTCGAGAAGCTTCTCCACCAAACTAGAAATATTTGGAACAGTCCAGAAATATTATCTCGTCCCTTCTCGAATAGTCATCGAAATCACCTCCGCCATAGTCGTCCCATAGGTTTGGTCTTAAGGGGTTTAATTATGTATAATAATCGGACAAGTTGAGCCTCAAAGGCCAAATAAGACAGAGAGGGACTTGTAGGGTTAGAGCATGACTGAATAATGAAATGGCTCACATAACATTATATAGACATGTCGGGTATATTATTTTAATTTGCTGTTTAAACCTTTCCTAGTAGATTATGGATGTGGGGTGGAAGTGCATTATAAAAGGAAATGCCTATTGTTCAATACTTGTTTATTGTAGTTCTTGTTTGATTTGCTGATTTTCCCTCTGGAATTGTATGTTTGATTATCTGAGTGACATGTAAGCTAAGATATGTTGATGTAACTAAGATTTACGAACAGTTAGGACCGTCGTTGTGTCGAAGCTTACCAGGGTTTCATGCTATCACTAGATGAGATTACAACACTGCTTTTTTAAAAAGGGAAAAGTCCATATAATGTACTGACCTTTTTTGATGATTTAGACCTAGAACAAAATGAATTAATAAAGTTAAAAAATTTATTTTTCAAATTTACTACATCACTTGGAATGAGAGTAACTGGCCTTGAAATATCTCGGAAATTGAAATCACCTTTAGTAATTTATTATCAAAATATTAAGAGATTTAATTTAATAATAACATTTTCTAGTGAAGATAGATATTCAAGTTTTTCAAATAAGGACTGTTTTGAGAATCTCCCTGCCAAATGCTCTTCTCCTAAAGGAGTTAGAATAAATTTTTAATATTAATAATTCCATATTAGGGACATTGGTGTTAAGAGAAGTAACAGGAAAATGTGTAATATCTGATGATAAATAAATACCAGAGATAAAAGGAGATGTAACTATTCATTGATAAAATATAATATTCATGATGCCAACATCAATTCGACAGTCAATACGCTCCAGTTGTAGGTCCGGAGTGAAGAGAGGGGATAAAGCGAAGGATTTTACGGCGATAAATTTATTATTATCAGTGAATATATATGTAAACAAGGTGTAAGCGTATGTGTGCTTATAATAAACAACGTAGAAATGCAAGCCTTGTTGCCACATTCAACTTAAAATTAACTAGGTCTTGGAATTTATGGAAAATTATTGCATCTAATTTAGTAAAATTACATCTAATTTAGTTAAATTTGATATAACTAATGATTCAAAAAATTTTTGGGATCAGTTGCAATAAAATAGGTTGAATTATTTTAGCTTTTTTAAGATATGTAAATAATTTTGTAAACAAAACGAGAATAATGAAATAGCCTTGACAACAGCAGATATACTCTCCTGTGTCCCTTAGAATATGTCTTATTCACTACAGCACGATATTTGTTAGTAGTTACATCTCCTGTTATCTCTGATAAATACAGACATCTCCACCACGAGGGTCTCTTCGATCGCATCTGTATAGATAATAATTCAAAATATCATACATGGAATCAGAAACATTTTATGTTAACCATGTGTCTGTAATAAGAATAAGTTTCGGTTTCAAATTTTGTACAGAGCATAATAATTCATTAAATTTAGAGTTAATGGTTTCTAAATTTATTTATAAAAATATCCAATCGTAAAAACAAAATATCAAGATTATTGACGAACTTTCACAATCTTTGGGACCATGTATATATTTTATAGTTAGGTCCTGCTCTCTATTATTTTTCTTTAACTCAAGATCTTTTAGACATTCAATTTCATTAGGCGTTTTATGATCGATGATAGTTGTTCTTAGTGATTACTTTTTCTAGAACTTTCTTTTTGTTTTAACGGAAATACTAGTCAAAAGTGTATCAGGGAACCGATAGTTTTATAAAAATAAACATTATTATTTGTTATTTCCATATGTAATGACTGTGTTTGAAAATTTAGATCTACACAACCTGGTGAATAAAAACATAAATCTGGTATTTTTAAATTTGTCGATTAACATCATTTTAAAATGTCCTATACAACTTAATCAATAATTTAATAAATAAAGGTGTTTTAAAACTTTATTTTGTAGTCTCTCTATCTTTTTGACCCTTTGACCTAAAGGAAACTACTGCAATCGAAGTCAAATACTGCAAATTACTGTGTATTAGTGAGAAATACACATGTAATTCATACACATATTAAATTTTTTTGTTAATTGTTAACTGTTCAAAAAGACCTCTAATGTGATATTTGTTTTCAGTTGGAAGCCATTCCTGAAACTCAAGAATCTGATTCCACAACTCCTCATTTGGTTATTTGGGGAACTAACGTTTCTGTTGCTGAATGCAAAGCAAAATTCAAGCAATTTATACTTCGTTTTATTGATCCTAATGCAGAAGAAGATGAGAGGACTGACGATATGAATTTAAATGAACCTCTTTATATACAAAAATTAGAAGAAGTAAGCCAATTTCATATAAAAATAATTTCAAACTAGTTATATGAAACAGCCAGATGAATTTGTTTAATTTCTATTGTCAATTGGTCGGGGGTTTGTCTAGTGAGCGGAGTTTATATAGTATACAGGGCGTCCCAAAAAAAAAAGTCAAACCGTTAACCATAGATATTAGGACAGTGTAAGAAACCTATTAATATTTTTTTTTATCGGGGCCATCATGTGCAATATACAGGGTGACAAAATTAATTGTCAAAAATATGTTTTTCATTTTAATTTCTTCGTTTTATTAAGTAAATGGCTTAAAATTGGTACTCCAGGGTTTTTTGGGATGACAAATTATAATTTGAGCCTAAATACCTCATCGAGAGCGCTAGTTGCAAGGGGTTTATACCTTTAACCCCCCTAAATTTTAGCCCCAATCGAAAATAATAATACTAGAGGTTTCTTACACTGACCTAAGGAATCTATAGTTAACAGATTAGCCTACTTTTTGGAACACCCTGTATAAAAACATTAATAGAGAAAAAATATATTGCTTTTAATTTTGCTTACTTTTTCTTGCAGATTCATACATTGGAAGAACCTTTTTTAAGCATCAACTGTTCCCACTTGGAAACATTTGATGTTAGTCTGTACAGACAATTAGTGTGTTATCCACAAGAAGTTATACCAACTTTTGACATGTGTATCAATGAAATGTTTTACGAACGATATCCAGCTGCTGTGCTTGAACATCAGATTCAAGTGAGACCATTTAATGCTGAAAAAACTAAAAACATGAGATCCTTGAATCCAGAGGGTATGTTTGTACAACTCAATTTCAATTTATTTTCATACATTGGAGCATGGCAACATGGCGCTGTCGTTTGGTTATTTATTCTGATTGATTTCTGTTTTTATCTATTAAGAAAGGTTAACTTGATTAATTATAAAAGTACAAGGTGCCAGTTGATGTCTTCATCGAATATTGTTTAAACGATTAAAAAAATAAAAAAATACATTTTTCTTTGTCCCTATTTTGAATAATCCAATTTCAATTCCAAGGTTTCTTTCAGCAACGAATATTTTTAATTTCAAATTAAGTATTTATTATTAATAATTTGTATTTTTTGAAATCCTTACTAGCATTTTTGTGACCATCAATAAAGGTAAAGAATGTTTTTTTTTTCTATTTGTTCCAGATATTGACCAATTGATAACAATAAGTGGGATGGTAATCCGTACATCAAATATAATGCCGGAAATGAGAGAGGCATTCTTCAAGTGCATAGTTTGTCAATTTTTCGTTAATGTGGAAATTGATAGAGGTCGTATTACTGAACCAACTCTTTGCAGTAGTTGTAATACAAATCACACTTTTACCCTTATTCATAATCGGTCACAATTTACAGATAAACAGATGATTAAGTTGCAAGAATCTCCAGGTAAAAATATTTATTTATTTACAGGCCAGAGCCCATTAAAACAATACAATAATATATATTACAGTCATTAAATAATAAATTAATTTAAAATATCTACACATTAATAAAAAAAATAAAGAAAAATCTATACCTCACATATTGTAATAATATTTGTTTTTGTCAATTTAATATTTTTAAAAATCTTGCATCAGTCGTGGGTTTGGTATGAAATAACTCAAGCACTTAGAAATTAGATGGTAAAATTTTAAGACATTAATGTTAAAAAACGGGGAAACAACATTACTAATTAAATTCACTCTATATTATTTAGATACGGTAAGAAACAAATTTTATTTTATTAGTTTTGTAAGACAAAATTACTTTTAAAATTTCCTTTTTTTTTTCACTTTTACAAATTGAGAGCACATGCGAATTTATCGGGAAATACATGTAATGGATTGGTTTCTCAAACCCATAATATCAAATTATGTTTGTTTAGATGATATGCCTGCTGGTCAAACACCTCATACTGTAGTTCTATTCGCCCACAATGATCTAGTTGATGCCGTTCAACCTGGTGATCGAGTTACAGTTACTGGTATTTATAGAGCTCAACCTCTACAGGTGATGCCCACTCAAAGAAACATACGTGCCGTTTACAAAACACATATTGATGTTTTACATTTCCGTAAAATTGACAACAGAAGATTGTATGAGGAAGAAGACGGGTAAGTAAGATTTATAGTTATAAGGCTTATGTTTTTTTTATGAGGAAATTTTATTGAGATGGCGACAATTGCGTCAGCGGTTTTGTAACAAAGCAAGTCTTCAATACTTTGTAAATATATAGCAGGAACTGTACCAGTAGAGCCATTTAAAATTTGACTTCAAATTACGCATATAAATATTTTAGAAGAATAATATAATGGTGTTTTAAACAAAAATACTTAGTTTTTTTAATAGAATTCAAAAATAAAATACACAGTGATCCATATAAAAAAATGTATGTTGTTTTGCTTTTTGGGTGCGCCTTTATAAACTGTAAAATTTTTGTATTCTCCTATTTTCATAAACAATTGAGATATTGGACTTACATACACTAATGGGACACCATGTATATGCTAATTCAATTAATTTATAATTTACAGAAAAGATCGCCGCTTCACCCCCGAAAGAGTGGAACTTTTAAATATTTTATCACAAAAACCCGATGTTTATGATCGTCTAGCGAGATCTATAGCTCCATCGATTTACGAAAACGAAGATGTAAAAAAAGGAATTCTTTTACAACTATTTGGAGGAACTAAAAAAACATTTGTTACCTCTGGTCGAACAAATTTCAGAGCTGAAATTAATATTTTGTTGTGTGGTGATCCAGGTAAATATGACTGCAGTTTTCGTCATAACTAAAAAATGTTATAGTGAAATGTTATTTGTTATTTTTTATTAATTTATTTAACGAATAGTGGTGATAGAACTGAAATATATACAGAATGTTTTGAAACATGTCTTATATATGGCTAATGTTAAGTTTAATTTACTCAATTTGTTCAAATGCAACACCCTGTATATTATTTTAGCATAACATTTCTTATACATTTGCCTATACAACGATACTAACACGTTAGCCAGTATCACATATACAGGGTGTCCCATCAGTACGTAATTGATCAATCGCTGTTTTATTATAGGAAATACAAAGAAATGTTTAATATAAAAGTTGTATGAACATAATCAACAATTATTCTTAAATATACAGGGTGGTCCACAAACGAGGTGCTGACCAAACAAAACACCCTGCAGGTAGTTATACATATTTGATACATATTTGCTGTATTGTTTATACAATCTGTCAAAACGCGAAGTTACGATTTTCTCAATTTTTTGTATTCCATTTAAAAAATTGAGAAAAATAGTACGCAAACAAACCTTTCTTTTAACTTTGTTATATTCTTATAAACGTTCTAAATGAATTAAAAAATACATAATTTGGATATGACAGGCTATTCAATTCGCGAGATAAGCGTGTCAGTGAATTATGACGATCCTAATTTGTTAAATTCTGATTTTTATATAACAACGGTCTATTCCTAGTTCTTGACCCAACATTAAAGTTAAATAAAGCAAGCGGTTATGGACAATTTATTTACACACCATTCAACAACTTATGCAAGAATATCAAATCCCCGTCATGCCTTCGTTTTTCAAGAGAAAAGATTAGTCATTTCAGAAATTTAATGATTTAAATTGTATGGTTTAGAGTCGTGAAACGGAGGGGGAATCCGCATCATGCCTTCGTTTTTCAAGAGAAAAGATTACGTCATTTTAGAAATTTGAAGATTTAAATTGTATTGGTTAAATATGTGACAGTTAAGGGTATGATAGAAAGGTGTACCACTTGGAATAAGAAAAAGCGTTTTTGTTATATTATTTTTGAACGTAAGAGCTCTTTTTTAATTTTGAAGGTGTTCAACTTTGTTTAGGATTTAATGTTTACCATTTAATTATTTTTAGGTACTTCAAAGTCTCAACTTTTACAATATGTGTATAATTTGCTACCAAGAAGTCAATATACGTCCGGCAAAGGTTCTTCAGCTGTAGGTTTGACTGCTTATGTTACCAAAGACACGGAAACCAAACAACTTGTTCTTCAAACTGGAGCTCTCGTTCTTGCTGATAACGGAATCTGTTGCATAGATGAATTCGATAAGATGAGCGACTCTGCTCGGAGTGTTCTACATGAGGTAAAGTTCACATTTTTTATGAGTAACTTGACATTTAATGCTAAATACCTAATCCAGTAGGAGTCCTTAAAATAAAATCATCTCAAACAACTTTTTTGAAAAAAACTCATAAATAAAGATAATTAATATATCTTAAACTGGGCCTGAATTTGTGTACAAAAAATTAAAGAATTAATAAGTTTGTCTATGTTTATCTGTTCAGTAATGAGTAAATTGAAAATTAAGTGCATTAGAAGAATACATTCTAAATAATAATGTTGTTATGTACTTGCTGTTAGATAAGTGCATGCGTGATTACATATCAGGTTGGAAAAATCAAAGAAAAGTGTGGCAACTGCAGGAAAATCAATTGTATCCATTTTGGAATTGATTATAGTAAGTTTTTTATTTTTGAGTTTTTTTGAATGTTATTTGTAAAAAAGTATCAACTTAGGAATCACCCTGTATATACTTTTTACTAAAGTGTTTTCATAGCAATAATTTAAATATTTGATATAACAGTAAAATAAAGTATGGTGTGTGAAGTTTTCAAAGTTTGCGTTAAATATAATGAAAGGGTAATAAATAAAAGGAATTTAATAAAAATGGTTGATTTTTTTTAGGTAATGGAACAGCAAACTCTCAGTATTGCCAAAGCAGGAATTATTTGTCAGCTTAACGCAAGAACTTCAGTTTTAGCTGGTGCCAATCCATGCGAATCCCAATGGAATAAAAATAAAACCATTATTGAAAATGTCCAGTTACCTCATACGCTGCTATCAAGGTAAATAATTGAACTAATTCAAAAAAATTAATTTGAACAATAGTTTTTCATAACTTTTTTCAGATTCGACCTAATATTTTTAATTTTGGATCCACAAAATGAAATTTTTGACCGAAGACTGGCCCGTCATTTGGTCTCATTATATTACAAAACAAGAGATCAGGAAGAGATGGAATTTCTGGTATTTTATATTTTTACATTAAATTTTGTACAGGGAGGTTCGGATTTGATTTTTCTATTTAGAGATTTTTCAAACTAGGATATATTTAGAAAGAAATGCTATTCGAAAAGTATTTGATGTATTGTTGAATCAAAAACGTTGATTTTGCTTATAAATAGGATATTTAACGAAAATCTGATATTTCAGTTTATCTTGAATAACTCAAAAAAGATCCTGTATACATGAGATACTTTTATTTTCCCCCTCAATAAGCAACTTTTAAGGCTCCCCAGACCAACGGGGGCGAATATTCGTGCTGCTGAGTACTGCTTATATGGTGACAAACCTACATGTTCAGATTAGCGCTAATCTTACCACTTAGAAATGGTTCGAGGGGTAAACCACTAAGGTCAAAACGTACACGCATAATAGTAAAAATTCTTTATTGAGTTACTATACAGGGTCCCTAGTATTTCATTGGGACAGTTTGCTATTTCATAAACGATAACAGATAAAGTTGGTTAAATTGGACAAAAGTTGTGCAGTGTTGTGCTCATTAAAATGGAGCCAAGAAACCGTTGATGTTTACAGGGAGATTCAAAATATCAGACAAAAAAATGAAAATTGTCATTTCTTTAAATTTATTCATTATTTTCACTTATAATACCACTCATTAGTTCCTAAATTATTTCTAGAAATTTTTTCGCACTCACGAATATTTTGATAATTTTTCTAAAATATTCGTGAGCGAGCAGAGATTTAACACTGTCATATCAAAAATTCATAACTTGACAGACATGAAATAAAACGTCTAAAATCAAATATGCAGAGTTAGTCATTTAGCAAATGCTAATAAATAACAACTTTTTAAGTCTAATAGGTATTTATTTTTAAAACCAAGAAGACAAATTAAATGATCTAAAGATTATCTTCAACAACTGATAATTTCCAAATATATTACTACATTGACGTACTTGAAAACTGGGTATAAATAAAATATAAGAACACCAATTAAAATATATTTATTTAACTTGATTTTTTAGTATAGTTGGGGGCCTATTTAATAATTTAAATAATCAATTTTATGAAATATATTGAGTACGGTCTATCTGATCAAAAAGTATTTACAAAAATTAATAAAATATATAAATTTTCCACCCACATTTTATACAAAATATTTTTGCATATCTTCATTGTCAATAAAAATTCTAATTCTGCACATTTTTTCAAATTTTTCCAATAGGGTCCATTTTAGAGAAATTATGTATAGAACAAAAATTCTAGAGAATAACATTACAAACAACTTTTATTTAAATAATTTTTTTCTCTAAGCATAAATAACATAAATATTCTTTAAAGTAGAAAAACGACACCCTATAAAGTACCCCCAGGTGCTCCGACTATGACCAAAATTTAATCGGCGAATCGGAGGAAGGATTAAGACTTAAATTTAATATTTGATTTTTCTTTTTTTATTAGTTTTT
The DNA here is from genome assembly GCA_927349885.1 of Psylliodes chrysocephalus. NCBI lineage: Eukaryota > Metazoa > Arthropoda > Insecta > Coleoptera > Chrysomelidae > Psylliodes > Psylliodes chrysocephalus. Next base: position 74,119,822 of record OV651816.1, read on the forward strand.
GAGTTATCGTGGATAAGGATACACAGATATATGCACACACATACATCAATCCGAATTTTTATGAAAATTAACAATTTTTATTTTCTTCAGTTTTTAAATCAGTGACCTCAAAAAGTCCTACATCAGAATTTTTATGAAAATATAACGATTTTTATCATTTTGTCAGCCATATTGGATCCGCCATTTTGTTATTTCAAAATTATAATTTTAATTTCCTTATTAGTGACTGCGAAAAGCCTTTATCCGAATTGTTATGCAAATATAATCATTTTTATAATATTGTCCGCTATTTTGTTATTTCATAATTCTAATTTCAGTTTTTAAATGTGACCTTAAAAAGTCCTATATCGGAATGTTTATGTAAATTGACGATTTTTATCATTTTGTCAGCCATATTGAATCTGCCATTTTGTTATTTAAACATTCTAGTTTCAGGTTTTTAATCAGTAACTTCGAAAAGACCTATATCTTAATTTTTATGAAAATATGACAATTTTTATAATCTTGCCCGCCATATCGGCTCTACCATTTTGTTTTTCAAAATTCTTATTTCAGTTTCTTAAGCAGTCACTTCGAAAAGCTCTGTATCCGAATTTTTTATGAAAATATAACTATTGTCATTTTGCCAGCCATATTGAATCTGTCATTTTCTTATTTCAAAATTTAATTTCAATTTCTTAATTAGTGATTTTGAAAAAAGCTCTATTTCCGAATTTTTATGAAAATGACGATTTTTTCATTTTGTCGCCCATATTGAATTCGCCATTTTGTTATTTCAAAATTCTAATTTTAATTTCTTAATCAATGACTTCGAAAAACCCTCTATCCGAATTTTTATGAAAATATGTCGATTTTTATCATTCTGTCAGCCATATTGAATCTGCCATTTTGTTATTTCAAAATTCTCATTTCAATTTCTTAATTAGTGCCTTCGCAAAGCCCTTTTTCCGAATTTTTATGAAAATATAACAATTTTTATAACCTTCACTATATTGGATCTGCCATTTTGATTTTTAAAATAACAATTTCAGTTTCAAAATCAGTGACCTCAAAATGTCCTATATCCAAATTTTTATGAAAAAATAACGATTTTTATCATTTTGCCAGCCATATTGAATAGGCCATTTTGTTATTTCAAAATTCTCATTTCGATTTCTTAATTAGTTACTTCGAAAAGCCTTATGACCGAATGTTTATGAAAATATAACAATTTTTTGAATCTTAACTGCCATATTGGATCCGGCATTTTCTTTTTCAAAATTCTAATTTTAGTTTCACCTTTTTCGTTTTTCCTAATCTTGGGCTATGTAATTCTGGGTCTTTATAATAAATTTTCTGCAAATATTCCCATATGGTTTTTTTGGGGTATATAAATTTGGTTAGGACTTTGAAGGAGTAAGGGTTCTAGGATTATTTTTTTTGCCTAAAGTTGTGAAATAATTTATGAAAGCGTTGTTTCATAGGAGTAACAGTAACGATTGTTTATTTTAAAAATAGTTTATTTATTTAAAACAGTTTATAATTTATTTGCACTAAGTACTCATTAATTTATTTTAACTCGAGCACTATTTATATTTCACATTTTTGATTTATTTTACAATTTATCTTTATTCGAGAACGTTTATTTTCAAACTGTTTATGAACTTCAATTGAACTGCTAAACTAAGTCTCGCTATTTATACGATATGTATAAAGCCAGCCCCGCTCGAGAAGATTCTCCATGGGAGTCAAGAAGCTCTCTGAATCCTTCTATGAGGAGTCTGTCCGCGCGCAAAGATTCATTCTAGAATCTCGATCGCCAGCGTCAGACGTACCGGCAGCGCTGAAGGTCAACAAAGAACATGATCGGTCTCAGGTACGGCCGCACCACATACCTTTGGTTCGGAAATATAACATACTGGAAGGATTGTGGGCACTTCTTTCCACTGATTTCCAAGTTATATATAAATAAATCATTAATATAATATTTTCCATATTCAAGAAGTGGTCTGCAAATACTTGTAAATTTTGGTTGCTACTGATGTTGATATTCCTTGGTTATGATATGTCAGTGATCGAAAATGTTTTTGCTCTTGATTTTACCTTGTTACTTACGGTAATCATCATATATAATTTCCAGTTAATGATCTATAATTTTTGTTTTTGAAGAATATTGAAAATACCTTTATTTTGCCTTTTACCTTGTTTTTTGATCGACTTTTTTATCTACGTTTATATTTAGGCCCAAAAAATGATTTCGGTGATGATTTATAACGATTTCTAAAGATTTCTGAGTGAAAACCTACCTCGAGTACGTTATTTTATTATTTTGCTTCGAATTTTCTGTCGTAGATTCGCGGAGAACGTTTCGCGTTGATCTGTGGGAGCCTCTCTCTCATTCAACAGAATCTCTATATCTAAACTTTTACGCTATAGAAATGTCCGTAATAAAAAAAAGCACCCTGTATTATATTATTTTTAGGATATGTCCATCGTAAGAGATTACATCGCTTACGCAAAAGAACATGTACATCCCAAACTTAGTGATGAGGCTTCACAGAAACTCATTCAGTCTTATGTGGATATGAGGAAAATAGGCTCTGGAAAAGGACAAATATCAGCTTATCCAAGACAATTAGAATCACTAATTCGTCTTTCTGAAGCACATGCTAAACTGCGATTTTCACAAACCGTCGAAGTTGACGATGTAGAAGAAGCTTACAGGTATTTATCTATTTTAAATATGTTCTAATTGTTTTAAATATTGATTTGTCACAAACTCATTATCTTGGACCTCGATGGTCGCGGTTTAGAACAGGATAAATTAGCACTAATTTATTTTTTACTATTTAATTTCATAGTTTTTTTTTTCCTAAAATCTTCCAGGAATGTATGGTGTGATTTGCAAAAAAAATGTTTCTAGCGTACAATTTTACTTCTAAGCGTCAGCTTTAATTCAGAGCCGTGCCTATCTCGGACATGATTCGTATCTCTTTGTCAGTCATACCCTACTTTATGAATATTTTTGTGCATCACTATTTAAACATTTCTTGCCAATAATTTACTAATTTCTTTCAGCATCTTTTTTCTAGTATTCTCTGCAAATGGCCCAACCACCAGCCCGTTATAATTTTACCACTTATAAATGGTTGGTTGTAAATTTCCTTATTTTTATATTTATATATTATTTATATTTTCTTTTCATTAAGTATTCTGAAACATGGGATTTATTATTTCTCTGTGTCCTCATCACATGATTTACTTTAATTACGATAAACTCTCCCTTAAATAGTTTGTGCATCGATTTTAATGATAATACTAAAAGGATTAATCCATTCGTATGTACATCGAATCACTTTAAGAATATAATCAATCTTTTACTATAAACATGTACTTCAATACCGCCCTTTAACAAAAATAGACAAATATGTAATGAAACTATGAAAGAAAGATAAAAAAACCGGCTAATTTATGATGATAATTTGATTCTATTCTTAAATTGATTTAATGAACATAAGAATAGGTCAATCCCTTTAGTATTTTCATTAAAAACGATGCACGTTCTACTTAAGGGAGAGTTCATCATAATGTTTGTTCTGGGAGGAGAGAGGTAAAATGTCTGCTCTCCTATTTAGTCGTGGTACATATAAATTAATTTATTCTATGCGCTTCTGGACAATTAATTAAATTATTCATTAATTTATATATTAAGATACATGAAATGTATGTCCTCGATTCCCAAGAGATAAGAAGTTGAACCAATTTAGTATTATATACTGTTGTCGATAACTTGCTTTGACTAGGTTCTATCCAATTTACATGCCATGTACTTCATGAATATTCTCTGAATAGATCGATTTGGTCAATGTAAATATTGTATCTAGGTGACCAGACCAGTACAGTATTCTAGGCGCGTTCTTATATAAGTATTGAATAGGATTCCTAAGTATTTAATGTTATTAAAGTTACAAAAAATGAAACCCACGTTTTCTTTGCAGATGCTATGGTTTTTGTTAAATGTGATGAAAAACTTAAATTGTTGCTAAAAAAAACCACCTAGATCCTTTGCTTCATCTACCTTTTCAAGAGTAATGTTGTTAATTGTGTAATTAAATTGAGTTACATCTGTTTAAAGTAAAAGTTGCACATTTACATTTTTGTATAAGCGAGGGTAACCAATTTGAGTCTTACCAGTTGTACAACGTTGTCAAGTCTTGTTGCAAGATATCACAGCCTGACACTGTTTCTACAGCTATGTAAAATTTACTATCATCCGAAAAGAGAACCGTTTTGCTTTTAATTAGATTGGTTAAATCATTTATAAACATACAGAACAGTAGTGAAGCTAAATTGATATCTTGAGGAGCGCCACTTGTAGCTAAAAAATCATATGACTGGTGGTATTCAACAAAGAGTATACGATTGGAGAGGTCTGACTGGAAAAATTTTTAGATTTAGATAATATGAGTCTAGTTTTTTGAGAAGCACATTTTATTAAGTTTATCGAAAGCTTCAAGAAATCAATATAGATTACATCAGGCTGTAATTTATTATCGATCGTTTGGCAGACATATTGAATAAAATTAATATAGTATTGAGAAAGGTCAACCTCTGTTGCTATACAACCATTTCTAATAGCTAGGATTATCCCTCCTCCTTTGGTGGAGTTTGTAGAAATTAAGTCCCTGTCCTTTCTAAATACGTTGGCATAAAAAAGTTCTTTAATGTAAAAGTCAGGTTGCAACCTTGTCTTTGTTATGGTATCAATTTGATAGTCACAGGCTACAGATGACTTGTAAAATAATGACTTTTAGAGTCAAGGCCTCTTGCGTTTTGGTAATAACAGTAATTATAGTTGAGTTGTTTCTCTTTGGACATTGTATTTAATTTTTTATTATTTTAATTTTTTTTATTATTTATGATGCTTAATTTTTAGATTCTCTCCGTTTTCATTTCGTTGTTTAAGTTCCTCTTTTAAAAGCTTTAATTGATTCATTTGTTTAGGTGTTTTATCGTTAGTAAGAAAGACGTTTCGGAATTTTTTATTTAGTTTTAAATTTAAACCTTTCTTAAAAATATATTCCATTACCTGGTTTATTTTGTATCCTCATACAAATTCATACATCAGCTACTCAAATATGCTCACGTATTTAAATAATGAAATTAGTGGAGCTGCATAAAAATAAAATAAACTCATGGAAGTTTTTATCTGGAATTAAATTTATACCAATTGATAAGAAAATCATAACGATTAATTTGGTCTTCAAATAATGAAAGTATAGTAAATGTAACATTTAATCATAATTATTACATGCTACCAATTATTAAATTACATTTCTAATATAACCTTAAGAAAAATTTTCAGTTTCAAAATTGCACTTAATCATTTTTCTTTAAGGTTACATCGAGAAGCTTTAAAACAATCCGCAACGGATCCTCTATCTGGAAAAATCGATGTTAATATTCTTACAACTGGTTTGAGTTCTGCTTCTAGAAAACGGCGATTGGAATTAGCACAAACAGTTAAAAAACTGATTGAAGATAAAGGAAAAGTGCCTCTTATTAACTACCCAAAACTGTTTACAGAATTAAAAGAAAGTTCATCTGTGGTAAGTAACATAAAGTATTCTTTTAAAGGTAACTGTTTTCAATTCCAGTGGTATTTAGAACAATTATTGTAACTAGTCTTCTCCACAATTCTTTTTGTCTAAAAGTAATGAGGCGTAATACTTTAATGCTCACCAGATGGCGCCGCTCAGGCGTGAGGTACTTCTGACAAGCTGATATTTAAATAAACAACTTTTTCAAAAAACTCAAAAATAAAAAACTTACTATAATTAATTCAAAAATGTATCCAATGCGGCCCTGTATAACTGTATAAGTTTCGTCGAAAAATGTTGATTACATTCATGCGTTGAAAGGCCCATTCACGAAAATTAATTCTGTGGGGGAAATGTTCAAGGGATACACACTTTTCTGTGACTTATCCCACATGATATGCAATCACCCATGCACTTATCTAACAACGAGTCCCCGACATCAATATTATTTAAAATATGTTCTATTAAACGCACTTTATTTTCAATTTACTCTTACCATACTGAATAGAATAGAACACTAACACTACTGATCTACTATCGAAATGGGGCCACGCAATACAATATTCATGATTCACATTTAAAAAAAAATGTAAAAACAGACTTATTAATTTGTTGAAATTTTTTGTACATAAGTTCAGACCCTGTTTTAGAGTTATTAATTCTTTATCTTTGTTATTTTTGAGTTTTTTGATAAAAGTTATTTTAGAAAGATATTTATTTTAACAACTTCTATACACCGTTTAAAAAAATTATCAACTTAGGATAAAATGGCTGCTTTTGACATTATTTTATTTAGGTAAATAAAAGAAGAAAAAGTAAAATGGCACTAAATCGACAATTTTAAAAATAGAAAAGAAAGCAAGTTTTTATACTCGTATGTATTGTTATTGTCTTATTAGATATGAATATGTATTATGTCAGAAAAAATTGTGTACACTTTATTTTATGATTATAGTGACAAAGGTCGATAATTAAAAAATAAGTTTTACATAAAAATTGGCTTGCTGGCGTTTTTTCATCATAGCCTTCAAAATTGTTTTCTGTGTCGGCCTTAAAGTGCTACTGACACGTGGACTTCTCGTCTCAATAAGCACTCTAGATTCAAAGCAACGCCTGTTAGCCATAATTTCTGTATAGTTTACAATAATCTTATAAACATAAATTGATGTATTTTGTACAGAATTGTTTAAACATGTTTCCAACAGAATTTCACAAAAAAGCTCCCTGAATTGATTGTACTTTATCACATTGGTATGTATCATTGCTTTCAGAACAAGATTAACAAAAGTGTTGGGACAAACAATTATTCTAGAGTGGCCTAGTTAAATATTTGATTTTTCACTGCTTAATCCTATTGTATATTTGCTTCAGGGTAACTGGTTGTCGGAGCACTAAAGCTGATTTTAAATTTAAATGACAATTGGGGGGTGGGTGGCTCAGTGGTAGAGCCTCTGTCTGTGGACCCAAGGGTCCCAGGTTCGAATCCCACCGTTGGTCGGAATTTTTTCATTTAATTTAATTATTTAAAATTAATTCTGATGCCTTGGTAGGATTCCCCACTCGACCATTCACTGTTGGGTTCTAATTAACAGTGCTGTTCCTAAAGTGGCGCTGGGAAACAGTGACAAAGCCTACACAGAACACGAGGCGAAATAACCTTAGCAGTTGAAGCCGATGACACACACAAAAAAACGACAATAACAAAAATATTCTTAGGTGGATGGTGATCATAAAAAGAATATTTATACATTATCTTATCTCTGAATAATCGCAGATTTTAGAATGTATTATATTATTAACAGCCGGTTGCAAGAACGTCCAATAAAATGTATGAACCTGATAAAAGTTGGCGAAGCGTGAGATTGTGATATGTCTGAACGACGTGAACTTCAATTATTCGCAGCTTAATTTGACAAAGTTTATCGTGCTAAAATGTTATTGAACATTTCTGTAAAATAATAATTGACTTTTGTTGCAGATGATCACAAGAGAACAATTCGAAGATGCTCTCAAGGACCTACAAGATGATGGAATAATTGTCGTAATGGGAAAAACTTCAGTAAGAGTCGTTAGAAATAGAGATTGAGCACAAATTGTGTACTTTATCTAAACCCTTTTTATATTTTAATTTAGAATTAACTATTTAGATAATAAATATATGTTTTAAGAATGTGTAGTTTCCTTTTGTAATTAAAAATGAAACAAAATAGAAATCAAATAAAATAAATATAACATTTCTATTCTCACTCTGTTTCTTACCATAATTTGTTTCTGGTTTTCTGGACTAATGGTCCAGCGTATTAATGAACTCTGTCGACTGGACTATGGAGTGAACCTGAAGGTGTTGTTACAAGTAATAAACTATATAATATACAGAGTTGCGCGAAATTCCGGAATAAAATTATCTATTCAACCAGTAACTTAAAAAAAAACCGCTGAAACACGTGAATTGATTTTACATTGGACGTATTTGTTGCCAACAAAATGAATTTTTTTTTTCTTCAACCCTTTAGCTGCAACCCTACACAACATTTTTTTTCAAATGCAAAAGTGTGTAGGGTCTTTGAAAAGCTCGTGAAAAATGGAATCTCACGATACCCTTTTTTTTTCGTTTACTCGACATACCTTTGCATTTGAAAAAAAAAGTTGGGTAGGGTTGCAGCTAAGGGGTTACATTGGCAACAAATACGTCCAATGTAAAATCAATTCACTTGTTTCAGCTTTTTTTTTAAGTTACTGGTTGAACAGATAATAATTTTATTCCGGACTTTCGCGCAACACAGTATGTTGTTTTACTAGAATTTTATTTCTTAATATTTTATGTTATGCATCCATGATATACAATATATTATGTACCATAAAGTTGGATCCATTGTGATTTTTTTTTAATATTACGATTGGAAAAGAAAACGTCACAGGGCAATCATCTCTGCATATTTAAAGACTTAAAATAGACCATAGCAAAGTTTGCTACTGACAATAGTTTTCTGTTAAATTCGCATTAAAAAAAAAAAATGTTTTGATTTATATTTTTAAAAAAATACCGAATTTGACAGATACCTAGCCAACTCTAATATGAGCTATTTTAAAAAGCAGAAGTGAATGGCCGACGTTTTTTCCAATCATATTAAAAAATTCCCACATGGATCCAACTTTATGGAACACATTGTATAATATTGAGTTAATATTAAAGTTATTTTTTTCATAAATTTGGAGTTCTAATTCAAAAATATATATGTTTAGTTGGGTAGTTAATTAGTCACTTTTCTGACAATGAATATAAACATAACCTATTAAATTAGTTTCTTTTTCGATTTGGCATTTTTTATTTTCTCGGGCCTTTACCCTTTTCATGTAAATGCTTTGTAATATTTTTGATGAATAATATAATTATATCATAATTTAACGTTTTAAGTCTAGAAAAACGAAGTTTTTTGATGCAATAACGTGCGCGGGAAAATAAGACAAGCTTTGTACTTTTGAAGAAAGCGTATTTTGTTAAAACACAAGTTGAATCAAATATAAATAAATTAAATGTTCAAGTTTAGATTGTTTATGATAAATCCTTAGTAGTCCACTTTTATTAATCCATAACACCATGCATTGTAGATCAATTTTTATGAATCATTTATATTTGAAGCAGTTGAATATTTTTCTTACAATAATACAAAATCAATAGATATTGAAACCTCAGATTGAAACACGCTGGTTTAACAACAAATTTTATTCACTATAAAGTGGGCCTTGGAACTTTGCATATTGATTATTCTTGTGAGATAGTATTTATTTTCTTTTTAATTCGAGAAAATTTGTTTTAGTATTTAACACACTGAATAGAAAACAGTTTTGCGACTCAAATTGTTCGACAGGTCGAGTAGCAGAACTACGTCGATTGTGTCGACATTTTCTCAGTATCAGTTTGCTAGTTGTCAAGCAATTGCTGTGATTGCCAATTCAGCTTTATTATTGAGTTTCAATTAAGAAGACGTTTGTCCCAAAATATAAATTTGTCCGCTTTGTTTTAAAGTTCTTACTAATTTTTACTAATGGTACTCTCGTTGGTTTCAAATCTGATCTGGAACGCATGGAAATTAAAAAGGATAGATAAAGCAAGATTTATACAATCTATATATCTAGATTCTGGAGTGCTACACATTCAGTCAGAACGTGAATGGAGGTTTCGTCCTCCTCCTCACAGAATCTGCACTCACTATCTTCTACTACTCTCATTTTACTAAGGTGTCCTTTGAGTCGGCAATGCACAGTATGTTATGTTGAAAATGATGTGTTAATATACTGCGACTTAAATGATCTATTGTACCCCCTTCTATCGCCAATGCAGCAAGGAAATGTTTCAATGCCTATAGCGACTCTTCCAATCCTATCTTCTCAAGGAAGTGTAGGATTTGGAGTGGCTTTAAGTTAGATAAATCTCCCTCTTCTATTTGATATGCTCCTAGGTATAGTGCCCTGCTTGAATTCTGGAGTGCTATACATTCAGTTAGAATGTGAATGGAAGTTTCGTCCTCCTCGCAGAATCTGCACTCACTAGCTTCTACTACTCTCAGTTTAGTAAGGTGTCCTTTTAGTCGGCAATACCCAGTAAGGATCCCTGTTACAATATGTAGCTTGGTCGTGCTACAGGCTTCCGATCTTTTCTGGTTATATTCACCCAGAAGTATCTTAGCCCCAAGAGATTGTTCCAATTATCGGTTCTTCTACTGCCCAATTCTTTTTAAATCTCTCCTAATATTGTGTTACTGCTGATACCTCAGAACGGATCAGGTATCAGGTCCCACAAAAAGGGCTCAGGGCTTTGATGGTTGCTTGGATGTCGGACATGATGATAATCTCTTGTCTACGATACTTTCTTTCGATGTTAAACTGGACACACTTCTCAATGACGTGAATTTCCGCCTAGAAGATGCTTGGAACACTCCAGACTCGGATTTAAATTTTATATTTTTCCTATTTTTGATTTGTTTTGAAAAAGTTTATTTTAATGACCTATACACAGTTAAAAAAAATATCAACTTAGGATTCACCCTGTATATACTTATATTGGTCTTAAATGATATTAAATACCTTGTGGTATGTATGTTCATACATTAAATAGATAGTAACCTAATTAATCTTCAGAGATAGATATTTTTAAAACAAAATGATGTATCCAACACATGACTTTCCTGTCTAGTTATTACACGCTTTTTCTAGTTATTTTGAAGATAACATATGGTATCACCCTGTAAATATTTAGATGATGAACTAAATATATACATTTTCCTTACACATCTTACTCGAAACGTTTTTTTATATAAATATATTCATTGCCAACGAAAATACTGAAAAATTTTACACTGTTCCTCAAATTTTTCCATTACAGTCCATTTTAGAGAAATCATGTATAAAACAATTAAGATGCACCGTCCATTTTTAAAAATTACCAATTTTCAACTTTAACACCCTGTAAAACTAGTCATAGGATTGAGTTATAAGACCTCTTTCAGACGAGGATAATATATGCGAGATATGCGTATTCGAGATTCATGTTGAATATACATTCAAATGGACCTATTCACACGGTACGGGAGACGCATACAGTATCGCGATACGTAATTTCTGTATCCCGGCACCTTCAGCCGCTGGAGGCTGAATGCGTATGCCGCATACAGAATTACTATTACGATATATGGACGTCAGAGCTGGGACGAATCCTCGAAAAATGGATTCGAATCACGAATCCGAATCACGAGATGTGATTCGAATCACGGATCCAATGTTCGAATCCTTAAAAAAAAAGGATTCGAATCAAGTGATTCGAATCCTTTTTTTCGGATCACGGATACGAATCACTGTCAGTGTTATACTGTGGTATTATATTTGCTTTCGAATCTAATACTGTTTTATATCTCTGTCCTAAAATATTTAACGCACTTCCGGTGGAATTTAAAAACATGAATTCGATAGGTCTTTATAGATCTAAATTGCAACAATGGATATTAACTAAACAAGGACAAACTTTGTTATACAATTCTGTAAAATGAGGTTTGACCCGTAAATAAATAAAAACATTTAAAACTTGAAGCTGAAAAACGAAGCTGGCTGTCACATTTAGCATATAGGCGATTACCTAAGTGACGCGCTCCACTAACTACATACTCGTATAAGTATAAAAATTGTTTAAACGTTACTTAAGTTTCCTTGTAAATATAAAAAAACTCTAGTTGATTGCCGTTATTTATCGATTTTTCACAAGAATCACTAATTTTTAATTATATTTTATACTAATAACTAAAACTCATTTTAAATAATAAAAAAAATAGTCAACTTGACATTAAGTAATGAATTGTAATTGATAGAAAACATAGAATGGATATAATTATATATTATATTCGTTCAATAGACTAATATCGCCCACATATTTATATTGTATATCGTGCAAAAATTAGAAAAATAAATAATATACCTACATGTGGATGTGGATACAGAATTTTTCTTCACTTATCTGTATTGAGGATCTATATCAGATTATTTGTTAATTCTGTAATCGTGCACAACGCCAAACACATCGGTTTTCTATTCAGTCTCAGTCTGTTTTAGTTTACAATTCGCGACAAGTCAAAGCTTGAGTCGGTCGTTCGCGCCGGCGTAGTTTGGTCTCTAAAAGGATCCGAGACTGATATTGATGATTCGAATACGAATCCTTTAGGATTTTCTCTGCGAATCCGGATCACGGATCCTTTTTTTCTAAAGTATTCGAATCCCGCTCTCGGATCCTCAAAAAGGATTCGAATCCTATGTGATTCGAATCCTCCCCAGCTCTGATGGACGTAATTTCTGTATCCCGGCACCTTCAGCCGCTGGAGGCTGAATGCGTATGCCGCTTACAGAATTACTATTACGATATATGGACGTTTTCAGACATGGATACTTTTGCAACGGAGATTATATCATAGGCTCAAGATATTTTTCTTTACAAATTCAACTGCCTAGGTTGTTATTACTAAGCACTATAAAATTGTGATGGAGAATAAAGTTGTTGACACCGAAAAATGTATTATACTTTTATCTTAATTTACAGTGTCGTACATAAAGTGCGCATTAAGGGAATTTTTCTTTTCTAAATAATATAAATAAATTTTGACTTTACCATCATTTGCTACTTTAAAAATGATAACATGACAATCAAATGGTCAATCACGTGTGACTTTTTGTAAATGTCAACATTGACTTTATTTTTTTTACAAATTCGTTTCAAGCAGGTTACTGCATGAAATAATTTTTTACGCGAAGCGCTTCTGTTAAATGTTTTTTGTTAAGGCATTTCTAGAAATTTTAAAAATCAATGCCATTTTTTGCAATTTTTGAAAAAGATGTTAATTTTGATATTTACAAAATCACGTGATTGGCCATGTTCAAGTCATTATCATTTTCATATCATTTTTGAAGTCCAAATTCATCTACAGCATTTTTTGCACTTTATTTGTACACTCTTCTAGATCCATAATGCAAACCTATAGGCACGTCACTGTGACTGATTGAAGAGATGCGTGAATTCGATACTGCAGCCCAGTTTTCGACTGCGATTCTGTATTTCGGATACGCGTATCTGGGATACAGTATCCTCGTCTGAAAGGGTCTAAGTCGACAACTGCAAAATACCAAAAATTCAGTAAATTTTACGGAAACCCATTTCTCCATAAGCAGCTGTTCTTTCAAAAATGTTCAATCTATACTTAAAATTAATCAAATTTTAGAACAAACTGAATTAATATTCAAGTTTATGGTGTTTATTTTTTCCGGCACGAGTTTATTGTGAAAATATTTGGCGAAAGTATTTTTTTCAAGTGATTACGTTTCATTTTACTTAAAAATACGAAGCTAAATATATTCGCAGTTGGAAATTACGTCAACCTTCATATATTTATCACAATTTTTAATTTTAGGTATTTTGCAAGTCGCATTAATCAGGAAAAAAACATTATGACGCTTACTATTGTACTCCTAAATTATTTATGATGATAATAAATAATGTAATTATAATCTTTTTGCACATATATGAATTATTATTTCTGTAATATGCAAAAATAATTTATTGTAAATTTTGTAATATCGTTTTTGATATTCATTTCTATTTTTTTATTTTGAAAAAAATAATATTCCTGATATACCTAGTAAAAATGCAAGTTGCAATCTCGTTGAAATAGTCTTATAAAAAGTATTTTATTTAAACATAGATTTATATAGACTGTGGCTATGAATCAAGTCCAAGTCACATAGTAATATGGAATATGTATATATAAACAGGGGACGCTGGTGGCCAACATTTTGGGGGTTCACAGTAGCAGAATATAGATCTCGGTACAGATGTAGGTAAAAAACTGTCAGTGCGTGTATTAGAAAGGTTATAAACTTTCTAAAATACTGAATATTTTTTTCTTACATATGTAGTGATATCTATATTCTATCACTGTGAACTTCAAAAATTTTGGTCACAATGTGTCACTGTATATAAATCTGTTGGGTACCCCAAATTATGATGTTTTAACGCAATTTACCATTTACCTCTATACCATTGTACTCCAAAGTTACCGTAGCCTTAAGTGGGACCAAGTTTACCTTAAGTTTTGATAATATGTAGATAGATATATTATTTTTAGTTTTGTGTGCTCATTTAAACCGATTTTATTAAAAGTAATTAGATTTAAATGAGAAATGCCTGACCAACTAAAGTTTCAAGTGATTTTTGTATTAATATTGTCATATATGTATTAATTTAATTTTTCTCGTTTTTCTCGAAATATATTGTTTATTAAAAAATAAAGAGTAAAAAAAGTTTAAAAATAAAATTTTGCATAAAATGAAATTAAAATTTTAAAAATCGGCCGATGGACAAAAAAGTTCCGTACAGTTTATAAGGGTGGGTTATCCCAAAAAAACCCCTTAAAATATTTCAACTTGCTCACCCCCAAATTAACACTCGTGAAGCGCCTAAATAATTTGCCAAATATAGGTTTTTTAAGTTAAACGGTTGCGGAGATATTAATTTTTTCGAAATTATGGCCCCACCGGTACATGTAACAATGAAATCGTTTTTTCCTGCGACCACTTAGGAAAGTGACACATATCACTCTATATAGTCCTACGGAAAGTGCCCTATATCACACGCGTATGAATAAGAATTTACTTTCCACCAGAGTGAGAATATGCTACTTTCCGCATCAGCTGTCACAAAATGTCAAACGCATTATTTCTATTTTGATCTATGTAATGTCCATATTAATACTAAAATCGATATGATTGTTAAATTATTGAAATTGTTGTAAATTAGATTCTAGATATTTATCTTTAACAATTATTATTAAAATAATTTTAAATAAGTTATGTTTGCTTTTTATTCTGGTTAAACACATAACCGATTAGATCATTCAATTGACGCAAGGCCTATTAGCTCAGGTGATAGAATATCAAACTTTATTAACTTTGCGATTTGAAACCTGGCGAGCGACCGCGTTCAAATCCTTGCGAAGGTAGTTTTTTTTTTATTTTTTTTTTATTTTTTTTTTTAGTTTTTTTTTTTGTTTAGAAAATATGAAAATTGAATAAATACGATTATTGTTGATTATTTTTTTAAATACATTTTAATTATTATAATAATAACCTAGTTTTACATTTTTTGATGAAATTATTTTGTGGTCGTAGGAAAAATATTGTACATCACTTTGTGTGAAAAGTGATTTTCCACACTCGTGTGATAGTCGCACTCGGCTTGTGCCTCGTGCGACAGTATTTCTCACTCTTGTGAAAAATGTCACCTTCCACATTCGTAATGTAATATACCTACTATACATAAACGATTTTCGGAAAAAATAGATGACAAAAGGTTGGTATTTTTTTTGTTGAGGTAGGTGGCGTATAGGAGTTGAATTTTGTCATTTAAATTTTCCCTTCGTATATCTTAGAAGCATTTATCTTAAATTGTTACCGGGCGTAGGTATAATTTCAAATTCATGAAAAGCATGTATAAAAATAGGTACACATTGACAAATATTATGACCAATGTTGTATTTGTTTACCTTTTTTAACACTGTTTCAAATGGCCTTGACAACATGTGTCTTTAAAATGTTATCTGTTAAAAAGAAGGGAGAGAGGGAGATGTGTGGTGCGATTTTGGAGGTGTGGCTACTGCGTAGACGTCAGATCATACGATACGATATATGATGCAAAATCAAAATACAAATACAATGATGAAAACAAGCAAAAATAAATAACACACTCACACACGTGTGTTATTTTACCTGGTATTTTGTTTATACCTACTCTCTCGTTGAGCTGTCGGTAACTAATTTGTTATTGTTTTTAGTTCTCTTATCCAGAAACGTAGATTATTAATTTTTGTATTCATTGGGTGGTATAAAATGAGATTATATAGAGCAATGCGTTAACAGATGTTTAAAAAGTGTTGGGAAGAAAGGATCTCATCGTTTTTATTGTAAGAAATAATTAGTGTTATATCTATTTAAATTCGAGTCTTCGATATAAACAGCAGTGATCTAGCCCAATAAAATTTAATTAAAGTGCCAAGGAACAGCTAGGGACAAAACTATTCTTTGTTTTTATTGGTGACCAGTGATCGATAATTTATCGTGTTTCGATGTCAACGTTAACAAAAAAATTATCGAATTGTGGAAAATGTGTCAGAACGCGATTGCCGGTTCCAAGGTTGGTTATTTATATTTTTAAATGATAATAATTGAGAAATAATGGAATATTGTTTAATATTTTATAAAGTATTATTTCTAGATGATTTATAAGTCATAAGTATTTATTTTTCTCCCTATATTAAATGCATTTTTTTGCATGTAATAATTGGCAAAATAATCAAGCTTTTTTATTTAAAATTGGTCGGAAGAATAGCCACAAATAATTAAATTCATTTGTCTTGTTTGGTTGTGTCATCAGTCACTCCGCCATTGTATTTTTAGTGACGTCAAAATCAGCTGTTAATTATGTCTAATTCAATTTTCCAACTTCATCAAAAAACATGAATAATGTAGCATTACCTATTCCTATTATTTTTAGACGAATCAGTTCAGGATCATCCAGCACAGTCGACACGGCTAAAATGCACGTCAAAAATATTGTATTAACTCAGTGGAAACTAATTAATGGATTGAAACTGTATTTCTCAAAATTCACAAGTGATAGAACTTTCGAGAATGCATTGAACAAGGAATTTGCACAATTCTTGCAAAAGATAGATTCAAAAACGTATGGACAAGACCTAATAAGATATTTTACCTCGGATAAAGATGGTAAAGATGGAAAAAAAGCTGATGATGGGAAAAGCAACCCAGAAGATAATGCTCAGAACCAAAATAAATTATCTTTGCCCAATGTGTTTAGTACATTTACAATTTCCATGAAAAGTAAGGAAGTTAAAAAAGACAATGCACCTAGTTGGAAAGTTACACCAAAACCAATTGTAACAAAGGTACCTATTATTTTAAATAATACTATATTGGCACTCTTATTAGATTAATCACTTTTAAGTTATCACTCTCGCCAAAATTATGAAACTGAATGATATTTTTAAGTTATAGTTTGCAATTCCTATAGTTCCCTATTTTCAAAATGGAAATCACTGAAAACAAAGTAAGATAAGAGCACCAGTAATTGACAGGGCACTTTAAAATTCAAACTCTCCTACTAAGAGCATGTGTTCAGATTTGTACATAAGATTTGTACATACACAGCCAGAACGAAAGTCTAATGTCTCTG
Organism: Psylliodes chrysocephalus; assembly: GCA_927349885.1. Classification (NCBI taxonomy): domain Eukaryota; kingdom Metazoa; phylum Arthropoda; class Insecta; order Coleoptera; family Chrysomelidae; genus Psylliodes; species Psylliodes chrysocephalus. Next base: position 74,137,183 of record OV651816.1, read on the forward strand.
GCAATACTGTAAAAATCCTCGAAGGCACAGTTTTAGTTAAGCGGCAGAGATGGTGCCATGTTGTGTCGAGCAAGTGAATTTTATTTTTCTAAAGAAATTTGTTAAAGTAAGAACATTATAAAACAGGTTGTTGCTTTTTAAATAGTTAAGATAAGTGAATACAATTTTGTGTAAGGTATTTTTGCGATCTAAAACACATGTTTTTGGTCAAATTTCATTGCTTACTTAGATTATAACCAATATTTTAGTGTTTGACACTTTTTATCAATTGCAGGAGTATTGTGGGGCTCCAGCGTTTGACTCTTTAATGCTCTGTCTTTGTAGTGTTTATATCTAAGGCGACAATAACTAGTAAACAAGAGGGACAATAACTGGTGAAACTGTCAATAACTGGTGAAACTGTCAATAACTGGGGTGGCGATAACTGGATATGTTCTACTAGAATCTATTACTGGTGCCCTTACCTTAGTTATAAAAAAAATATTACAAAATAATTTATAATTTTTTTTACATGCTTTACATTTTAATCTAAGCCTAAAATAAAAAATAAATAAATTATCTCGATTTTATTTGATAGTTAGGAAGGTATATAGTGCAATGATTTCGTATGTTTTGTCTTTAACATTTTATGTTGGACACAGCATAAGAGCATCACAGAATATGGCATGAAACTCTAATTAATTCTACTATAGTTGAATACCAATATAATAGTAATTTAGTTTGTGAAGAACGCTCTCATATATCATTGTGCCAGAGTTTGGAGAAATTTTTGGAGGTTACTGGACAAGGTTTTTTTTTTTTTCACTGCAATTGTATATATGTCACCTCTGTCAGGATTCTTCACACATTCTAGGCATTAAAGAATTATTATCTATTATTTGGTACTTAACTAGAGGTACTATAATTTATTCTGTTCTAAGTTCGATTTGACAATTTTTAGGAAGCTATAGCATCAAGAACTAGTCAAGTGCTCACATCTATAACTTTAGCTGAAAATGATAATATGAGATTAAGAAGAATTGAAGAATTAGTGGCTCATTTAGAACAGTACCCTGTTGCTAAGCACAATGCAGTAAAAGTATGTCTTTATTATTTACATAAACTAATAATCATAACTCATTACAAGTAAATTTCAACCCCAGAATCTGACTTGCTGAATAACTCCCTGGCAACTTAAGATGATTATAAACATATACGTTTGCTATATGGAGACTACATCATATCCACTGAATCTATATGGCTGCTTTCTTCCCTTATTTTATCCAATAATGTTACCAATTAACACAAAGTATCACATTTGATTTTGAATGTAGTACGTTATTGGCTGAAAGCTATCTGCAATAAATAATTTGTCTGTATTAACATAAACATTTTTCATTCTACCGTCAAGTAAAACCAACGTATCCTAAAAAGAAAATTTCATAGAATAATAGAAGTTTGCATTTGATTTACTTGAATTCTTTCTAAATTGTAGGAAGGTGCAATTCGAATACTTTTAAAAATCCGAGAAACAACAGAAGATACAAATATTTTGAGTGTTGCAAATTTAG